>PVKU01001932.1:79013-259149 GCA_004027475.1 Anoura caudifer | reverse complement strand
CCTGCACACCCCCTCCCACCCACATTCCCCCCTTTAGTTCATGCCCATGTGTCATAAGTTCTTTAGCTTCTACATTTCCCACACTATTCTTGCCCTTCCCCTGTCTATTTTCTACCCACTGTCTGTGCTACTTATTCTATGTACCTTGTCCCCCTCTCTCCTCTTCCCTCTCCCCTATTGCTAACCCTCCATGTGATCTCCATTTCTGTATTTCTGATCCTGTTGTAGTGGTTTCCTTAGGTTGCTTTTGTTTTAGGTCTGGTTGTTAATACCTGTGGGTTTGCTGTCTTTTTTACTGTTCATATTTTTTATCTTCTTTTTCTAAGTCCCTTTAACATTTCATATAGTAAGGGCTTGATGATGATGAACTCCTTTAACTTGATCTTATCTGAGAAGCACTTTATCTTCCCTTCCATTCTAAATGACAGCTTTGCTGGATAGAGCAATCTTGGATGTAGGCCTTTGATTTTCATGACTTGGAATACTTCTTTCCAGCCCCTTCTTGCCTGGAAGGTCTCTTTTGAGAAATCTGCTGACAGTCTGATAGGAACTCCTTTGTAGGTGATTGTCCCCTTATCCCTTGCTGCTTCTAGAATTCTCTCCTTCATTTGAATCTTGGCTAATGTAATGATGATGTGCCTTGGTGTGTTCCTCCTTGGGTCCAACTTCTTTGGGACTCTCTGAGCTTCCTGGACTTCCTGGAAGACTATTTCCTTTGCCAGATTGGGGAAGTTCTTTATTATTTGTTCCAATAAGTTTTCCAGTGGTTGCTCTTGCTCTTCCCCTTCTGGTACCCCTATAATTCAGATGTTTTGACATTTAAAGATATCCTGGAGGTTCCTAAGCCTCTCCTCATGCTTTTGAATTCTTGTTTCTTCCTTGTTTTTTGTTTGGTTGTTTTTTTCTTCCTTCTGGTCCACTCCATTGATTTGAGTCCCAGTTTTCCTCCCATCTCTGTTGGTTCCCCATGCATCTTTCTTCATTTCACTTATTGTAGCCTTCATTTTTTCATCTAATTTGTGAGCAAAATCAACCAATTCTGTGAGCATCCTGATAACCAGGGCTTTGAACTGTGCATCTGATAGGTTGGCAATCTCTTCATTGCTTAGATAAATTGGCTCTGGGGATCTAATTTGTTCTCCGGTTTAAGTCATTTTCATTTCTGGGTTTTTGGGTTTTTTTTTTTGGTCTAGTCGGGGCTGTTAGGTAGTGAGGGGTGGAGCCTTAGGTGTTCCCGAGGGGGGGACAGCCCAGTCGCTGGGTAGTGACGCTGTATGTGGGGGCGGGGTCTGAGAGGAGACAATGGCGGCTGCTTTACTCTCTCAGATTCCAGTTCCTTTCACCGCTTCCCCTTTGCCTGGATTATCCGCACGTGAATGTGGGACCACCCGGTCAGCCAGCTGCCTTGTGCGGCCTCACTGGTTCTGCACAGTTGCTGCCCCGTGTCCGGGGTCTGCTAGTCGCCGCCTGTGCACCTGGGGGCTGCCAGCCACTGCTGCCTGCCTGCCCGGTCCGCACCTCCGCTTTTTCCTGCTGCGACTCCGCCCCTCTTACCGGTCTGGATGAATCGTTGTTGAACTTCCAAACAGTTCGATTTTCTGAGTTCTGGTTGTTTTCTTGTTTCTAAATCTTTGTTGTCTTTAATTTTGGTTGTGATAGGAGGCACAGTGTGTCTGCCTACACCTCCATCTTGGCTGCAAGTCCATAAAATCTATTCTTATGATTGATTGTGTCTCTCTCTTATGGAGAAAGCAATAGAGTAGGCCACATACCAGGGACTGGTTACGAGCTCTGACCTGGTCGACACAATAGCTTCTCTGAGGCAGCACCAAAAAGTCCAGAACCAACACAGACTTTCTAGGAAGTGTCTGCTCTGACAGTCAAAGAATTTAGTCTGATTTTTATAGCAAGACTATGGAAGTCTTCCTAAAGACTGCATGGAAAGAATTATAAATACTAGAAGTATTTATTACAGCCCATAACTTGTACAATGTTTTGTGTCAATTATTTTTTTTAAAAAAACCTAGTTTTCAAAGATCTGGTTTGCCTTTATTTGTAATCTGAATTATAATGTGTTCGTCATAGGACAGTAGATTCAATCCAGATATCTTTGATAAAGAAAATGCTGACCCAATGATTCAAGACAGAATGCATGCCAATAACTGTGTTTGCTGCTCATTAGTGGACTAATGCAAAAGAAGTGAGAAATCAGCTGGCCAACAATGTGCTTCCCCTTTGACCTGAAAAGATGTAACAACATAAAAGCTGCCCTCATTGTTTCAACACTGAAGTCACAGTTAATTCCTGAGATTATGATAGTATCTTTATCTACACATTGATATTACAGTCACTTCGAAAAAGAAAATAGTACCCACCTTACTTATTCACTCTCCTTTGGGTACTGCTAAATCATTCTTCTGTAGAAATGTATTTCTTCTTTCAGTGAGGAAGCACTGTATGTTATTACCACAATTCATTTTGTTAAGTTAACATAATAAACAGACTTGACAAATGAAAATTGTGTCTTATGCAGTTTCTTCACTAGCCTGTCTTTCAGAATGATGCCTGAACAATAGGTGTCCAATCACCAGACTGACTGTAAGAAAGATACTTCAAGGCCCCATAAAACATATTTATATACAATTCTACACTAATCCCTTTATACTTACAGAATAATTCTATCAAGCCTTATCAAAAGATCAAGCAGTTAAAAGCTGTCATTATACTAAATGAACAATTATAAAAGACTTCCATATCAGAATACATATTCTTTCCAAGTGCACATATACATTTTCCAGAACAGACCATATGGTTAGTAAATTTACACAGATCAAAATCATACAGACTATCTTCTTTGACCACATGAGTGAAATTAGAAATCAACAGAACAATGAAATTAAAATTGTTAAATTCATAAATACGTGAACATTACATAACACAACAACAGATCAATGAACAAATCACAAGAGAAATTTGACAATATTTTGAAAGGAATGAAATGAAAAACACAACATAGGAAAACATAGGCAGATAAAGAAGTATTACAAGGAATATTTATAGTTATGGATGCCAATATTAAAAAAGATCACGAGTCAACCTCACTTTCCACATTAAAAAACAAAAAAAATATTGGCAAGCTAAACCCAACACAAGGTGTGGGCAACTTTGCACGCAGAGGCCCCCCATCCGCCACGGATGGGAATAAAACTACCAAGACACAATCTGCTTGGGGAGGAGAGGTGGCCGATCTCTCAAAGGAGAAAGACCAAGAGCCCCTTCCTCAATGGCTTTTATTAGGTCTGTTTTACACAGGAATACAGGTAAAGCTCATCAATCATTGTCAGGTGGCAAGGATCAAACAACAGATAACATGCAAAGAATTCAGAGGCTTAATCTGAGTCAGGGTCTGTCAGCTACAAAACTTTGGGAGACAGACTCATTTCCTGCTTGGACCCTTATCATTTAAATGAGAGCACTCTTAGCAAAGCAGGTTTCACAGGACTTTACGAATTCTTTCTTATGCCAGATCACCCAAGGAGCCCACCCTAGCCTGTGCAGGGCTGCACCGCCCTCTGTCAATGTTTCAGGCTTAAGTGGAGCAAAGCCAGGAAGCCAAGAGATAAGGAAAACTTCTGCCAGATAGAATGAGGACTCAGACTATGTCAGGATAGCCAGGGGGCGAGGGTCCATCACCCCCTCTTTGCTGCAGCCCCCGGAGTCCTTCCTTGAGGGCCTTCCACGTGGTCGTGCTTGTCTTAGGTGATCCCTCCCTTGAGGGAATCTTACCCATCACTGGTTAACCAACCAAGCATTGGGGCCAGATATGGATGAAGCAGAAGCAGCGCTCCTGCCAGGGAGATAAGCTTTGTCTCCTTAGTGGCTTACAGTCCAAAGGTCATTCGGTCAGCCTTAGCCACTTGGGGTTACAACTCCTGAAACCAGGCAGGGTGGTTCCCAACAACAAGGAAAAGAAGAAAATGACAAAGACTAGGCAGAAATAAATGAAATAGAGACCAGAAAGCAAAAAATAAAATCAACAAAACTAAAAGATGGTTTCTTGAAAAGAATCATCAAAATTTGCAAACCTAAGCTAGATTAATGGAAAAAAGTGAGAGAAGATTCAAATGGCTAAAATCAGAAAGAGAGGAAAGACTACCACCTTACACAAATCAATACAGCTATGAGAAATACTTTAAGGAAATAAAATAAACAATTATATGCCAATTATTAAATAAATGAAATAAGATAGACAAATTCCTAGAAAGATAAAATTACTAAAACTGACAAGTACAGATAGAAAATTTCAATAGACCTATAACAAATAAACAGATTGAATCAGTAATTTAAAAACCTCCCACAAACAATAGTTCTGGTCCTAATGGCTTCCCTGGTAGGTTCCACTAAATATTTAAAGAAGAAATACTGTTTTTTGCCAGGTACAATGCCCTCCCATGTGTACTGTGCACCTACATTTTTGGCCCCAAAGTTCAGGAAAAAAATCTTTCATTTTAATTCAGTTATTTATTTATTTATATTTAGATACTTGTTTTTTGCATTATAAAGAAATTTTAGCATTTATTTTTGAACATAGTATGGTACAGGAAATTTTATGTAGCAAATAATTACAAAACACAAGAACAGATACAAGGTATTTCAGGTACTACCCATGTATAATGCACATCCTTCTTTTTCCCTCAAAAATTTGGCTAAAGCGCATATTATACACTGCAAAATACAACAATACCAACTCTTCACCAACTCTGCCAAAATAGTACGAGAGTAGAGAAGACTTCCTAACTTAGTCTATAAGGTCAGTAGGCACATACCTCCTAAATGTGACCCTACAGAAATTCAGACTCAGCCATTTCATCAAAGCACAAAGCATCTCCCCAAATCATAAGAAAACTGAATCCTCTTTTTCACTTCAAAAATTTTACTTTTCTTTGTATGAACTAAGATTAGAATTCTTAAATGAATGAAATGCCTTAAATGAACTTAAACACTGCCCAACATACAGTAAATTTTAAAATATTATCTTACTTCTTTTTTTAAATCCTCACCTGAGGATATGTTTATTCAATTTAGAGAGAGAGGAAGGGAGAAGGAAGGGGAAAGAGAGAAACACTGATATGAGAAACATTCATCAGTTCCCTTCCGCATGTGCTCTGACCAGGGACGGGTTCAAAACCTTTGAGTGTCCCACCTGGCCAGGGCTATTTTATTTCTTAATATTTAACGATTTTATTAGGCTTGTCAGACTATGACATATATATATATATATATATATATATATATATATTCACTTTCTGACTTGTTCTTTCAAATTTGTCTACCACTTTAGATTCAAAAGTTCTGAAATGACAAGCTCCTATTTACACAAGTCCAAAGTGAATTCAACAATTAGTAGGCACTCTATATTTATGAAAATGTTTTTTTCTTGAATTTACATTTATCACAAACAAAAAGAAATCATTAGGATTTCCATCCACTTTCCTCAACCTGTATCTGAATGATGATATAATTTAATGCCAAATGTTTATTTATATATTTTATTTTATATGGCATATTTTTCTTATAAATTTATATAAATCCCTTTGGACCCAGCATGTCTTTAGGCTTCACCCACTCATCAAAGTGCTCTGCTGTGAAATTGCCAAGTTCAGCAGCAGTTGCCTTTGGGGCTGAACCATTTTTGTGTGCTGTCTTAGCGATCTTTGCTGCCTTCACATACCCTACTAGAGGATGAAGAGCTGTCTCTAACACTAGAGACTCACCCGTGAGGGGTAGAGGGATTAAGATACCTTACTAACTTCCCATCATGGGTCAGGGTTCATCTCCTAAACCTAGGTCAGGCTTAGTGTCCTCCTGGAGTCTGACAGCGCATCTCACTTGTAGTCACCTCTTCCGTTCTTCCACTCACTAGACATAACTGGACAGTAACCTAACAGAAAGATCTTTGGCCAAGGACCTATGTGCCCCATAATGTTGGCTGGACCCGTGCATGAAAATGAAGAGCAAAGGAACCACCAGGAGATACTCTCCTCTAGAGGAAAAGCAATGAGAAACTGAGGGCCGGACATGAGCTTGCGGAGAATGAGTCTCAAAGGGTAAAATGGAAGAAGGCAGAGATCGCAATCAAAGCATGATCTGAGCCTTGGAAGATAATTTGAAAAGGTAGAGGTAAACACTGCGGGTAGAGCTACACATTCTAGGCTCCACAGTAACCTGGACAGACAGAAAGAAAAGAAGGGAAGTCCATACTTTAGTAACCATCTGACACATTCAACTTGTTGCTGTTACATAAACTACAAACCAGATACTCATATTAAAGGTGATATATGTTAGGACATGAAGAATCATCCCAAAATGTTATCTACATGGAGTAAAGTAATATATGACAAATGTTGGCTTTGGTCTATATCAAATGTGCTATCATTTATTTGCAATTACTATTCAGAGGAAGGCAGATCATTGCCATATCTAAAATGTAATTTAAAACCTTAAGAATAAAGAATAGCTTGGTGTGGTCCCACTTGTTGATTTTTGCTTTTGATGTCATATCCAAAAAATCATTGCCAAGAATAATGTCTAAAAGCTTCTTTCCTATGTTTTCTTCTAGGTATTTTATGGTATCAGGTCTTATATTTAAATCTGATCCACTTTGAGTTAAGTTTTATGAGTAATGTAATACAGGGGTCCAATTTCATTTTTATGCATGTGTTTATCCAGTCTTCTCAAAACCATTTGCTGAAGAGACTATCCAAACTTAAAACATCTTTAAAGCAAAAGAAACAATCAACAAAATGAAAAGACAACCTATAGAATAGAATAAATTTTTTTTGCAAATAACATATGGGATAAGGGGTTAATATCTAAAGTCCATTAAGAATGCAAACAACATCATAACCAAAAATAAGCAACTTGATTAAAAATGGGCAGAAGTAAATAGAAACATTAAAAAAAAATCCAAATAGCCAACAGGTATCAAAGTGTTGCTCAACATCACTAATCCTCAGGGAAATGCAAATCGAATACCACTAGGAGAATACCTCACATCTGTTAGAACGGCCATCATCAAGAACACAAGAGATAGTAGTGTTGGCAAAGTGTGGAGAAAAGGGAGCCCCTGTCCGCTGGCGTTTGGAGTTGGTTCAGCCACTACGTAAACCAAGATGGAGGGTCCTCAAAATATTTTAAAAAGACCCACCATATGACCCAGGTTGCATACTTTTGAGTATGCAACCAAAATAAATGAAATCAGGAAAAAAACATTTCCATATTTATTGCATCATTATTCACATTAGCCAAGATATGGAAGCAACCTAAGTGCCCATCAATGAACGAATGGATAAAGATATGGTACAAATATAAAATGAAGTATCACTAAGCTATGAGAAAGGAAATCTCCCCATTTGTGACAGGGATGGAACTTGAGGACATTACACTAAGATAAGTTAGAAAAAAAGACAAATACTGCATGATATCACTTATATGTAAACTCTAAAAAAGCCAATTTCATAAAAACAGAGGGTAAAATACTGGTTACCATGAGTTTGAAGGTGGATAAACAGGAGAGATGTTTTCTAAGGGTCCAAACTTGCAACATAACTGCTAGGGGTCTCATGTACAGTGCAGTGAATACAGACAACAATATTCATTATAACCATCAAACTTGCTAAGAGGCTTAATTATTTCCACCAAAAAAAAAGAAAAGAAGTCATAATTACTGGTGACACAAGTGCTAACAATAGCTTAAATTTTGATATTACAATATATAAATGAATCAAATCAACATATACACCATAAATTTACAAAATGTTATATGTTAAACATTATTTCCGTTAAAAAATTGAAGAAATAGGACTAAATCTGTACTATCTCCAGAGATGTCCCTTTTAGATTTTTAAAAACTGAGTTATGTATAGTCAACCTTGTGGAACATACATTCAGCAGTTATTCACACATGCTAGTCTCCACAAATACTTGCTTTTCTCCACCAGTTCCCTTTTTTCTTTGTATGCATTATATTAACAGTCAGTTATTCAACACAGATTGGGCACAAACTATAAAGCAGGTACTATGTGAGAAGACAGAAGTTCAGTGGTAAGCAAAATAGACGGTGCCTTCAAGTTCTTTCGGTGTTCTTTGGGGCTGAGTCCTTCGCCGCACGGATGACCTCCACTGCCTCCTGGGACTTTATGACTCAAATTTCATCCATAGGTAAAACCACCACCCATCACTTACTTACTAGCTAAACACTGTAACCATAAAACATCTCTACTTCTCCTATTTTCTAACACTCTAAGTTAAAAAAGAACTGCTTTTACTCTATCATTTTTATTAGAAAAAATTTCAAACATGCAGCAAAGTTTAAATAATTTTATAGGAAATACTTATGTACCCATTGCTTACACTCCATCATTACATTTTACTATACTTGATTAACATACAGTCTAATTTATATTGGATGCATTTCAAAGTAAAGCACAGACATCGTTAACTAATGTTAAAGTTGTTTTTTTAGGAGAAAGGCAAGAAGGCAGAGGAGTGAATGGAAGCCACACTAACCTCCTCCCAGGACCAATCCGGAATTACAACTAAATTGTGGAGAAATCACCT
This sequence comes from Anoura caudifer, assembly GCA_004027475.1. NCBI lineage: Eukaryota > Metazoa > Chordata > Mammalia > Chiroptera > Phyllostomidae > Anoura > Anoura caudifer. The sequence continues at coordinate 250,530 of PVKU01001932.1, read as the reverse complement.
GGAACAAACAATGGAACAATAGCAAGAGAGAAGCCTTATAACCTCCGACAAACAGAAGAACCAACTTCGGCACAATCTATCTGGTAAGAAGTGCAGTGGAGACTCAAGAGAGTTGGCAGGTGCCCACAGGAGGAACCGCCGGAGGGATAATTAAGTGGCCAGCTGGATCCCCCTGAGAAGAATGGGGTCTAAACCCTAAGCTTGGATCCCCAGCTTGGAGCACCAGAGCCCAAAAAGTACACAGATAACAACCAGCAGCCAAAAGCGCAGGGCTGCTCTCTGCCAGAGACGAATAGCTAGAGATGCAAAGAGCTGTTTAAAGAGCCAACGCACAAATTTTCATTTGCAGCCACTTACCTGGGGCTCCAGCAAAGGTGGGGGCTGAGTGAGCTAGAGACGCCTGAGGAGAGGCAGGAGCCCAGACCCCAGGGGGGATAGTGCCAGACTCGGTGGTGCACAAGCCTGACTGCTGAGTGCAGAGTGACTGCATTAACCACTGAAGGAGACGGCCTCAGACAGCAGATCCCTGGCAAAGGGGGCGGGGCAGAGAGGACTAGAAACGCTTGAAGAGAGACTGGGGAAGGAGGCTGACTTTGGGGAGAGAATGCAGAGAGCAGCTGCTGGGGTCCTGACGCTGAGTCATCACCACTAGATCAGCCAGCCCGCTCAGGCAGACCTCTCCCGTCCTACCAGCAGCACCCTGAGGGGAGACAATAGCCCCAACCACAGGAGGGATTGGGGCCCACGCTAAGGGGCTTAAGCTTCACTGCTGAGTGCGGAGTGACTGTATTAACACTGAGGGCGACAGCCAGGGAAAGCAGATCCCCGGCAGTCTCAGAGCAGGCTAAGGTCAGATCAGGTCGAAATCTGACATCACCAGAGGCAGATCCAGAAAGGGAAAACAGTGGTAAATACTAGAGGCCACCAAGATGAAATCCACTGTGGTCTTCTCCACAGCAAGTGATATTTTTTCCTGCTTAGCTTTTTAACATTCATTTCCTGTCCAGCGAGTTTGTGCATATTAAGTCACTAGAATTTATACTATAGCTTATTTATCTCCTTTCTAATAACAGTCTTAATCTCTTTACACCCTTATTAATACTGGCTCATTTGCTGTTATAGTGGGATATTGGGGGAAGATAGTTTTGCACATGTAGGTTTGTTCCCTGGGATTTGTGGATTTGTTCTGGCAGCCCCTGCACATGGAACACAAGGCGTGTGGGCGGAGAGACCCTCAGTGATCCTCAGCTGGAGAGAAGGAGCCACCAGAGAAGGACCCAACAACAATCAAACCCAATTACATCCAGAGAGCCAACATAAACGGCATAAAGGGCATCCCAAGAGCATCACGTTCAGGAGATCAAGGAGACTGCACCACTGAATCTCATGGGTCTCCTACCATAGAAGTTCACACCACAAATCAGGGAATCAAAAGAGATCAATTTAAGAAGCAGAGGCTAACAAGAAGAGTCTCACAATGGGAAGACAAAGAAAAAAAACCCAAACAAAATGAGAGGAATCCTCGGAAAGAGTGCTAAATGAAACAGAGGCAAGACAACTATCAGATATTGAGTTCAAAACAATAGTTATAAGGAAGCTCAATGAATTCACTGAGAATTACCAAAAACTACAGGGAAATTACGAGGAACTTACTGTAAACTACAGCAACATAAAAAAGGACACGGACACTATCAACAAGAGCCAAGAGGAAATGAAGAACACAATTTCTGAATCGAAGAACACAACAGGAGGAATGAAAAGCAGGCTAGATAAAGCAGAGGATTCACTCAGCAAGCTGGAAGATAAGGCAGAAAAAAACTCACAGAAAGAACAAAAAAGAAAAAAAGACTCAAAAAGAATGTAGGAGGATTAAAAGAAATGCTGGACAACATGAAAAGGAATAATATCCATATAATATTGATACCAAAAGGAAAAGAACAACAAGGGATATAAAATCTGATTGAAAAGTAATGATAAGGTCACAAAAAGGTCACAAAAATCCAGGAATTATAGAGAGTCTCGATCAAGAGGAACCCAAACAGGCCCACTCCAAGACACATCAAAACTAAAATGGCAAAATTTCAAGACAAAGAGAGAATCTTAAAGGCAGCAAGGGAGAAACCAGAAGTAACAAGGGAGCCCTGATAAGTCTAGCAGCTGACTTCTCAATGGAAACACTACAAGCCATAAGGGAGTGGCAAGAAATATTCCAAGTAATGGAAAGCAAAGGCCTGCAACCAAGACTACTCTATCTAGGAAGGCTCTCAATTAAACTAGAAGGTGTAATAAAGAGTTTCCCAGACAAAAGACTGAAAGAATATACCTCCACCAAACTGGCAGACCAAAATATTGTAAAAGGACTACTTTAAAAGCAGGAAGAAAAAAGAGGACAGAGAGAGAGGAACATAGGTACAAAGGGAATAAAATAGCAATGAATAAGTACCTATTAATAATAACCTTAAATGTAAATGGATTACAAGCTCCAATCAAAAGACATAGGGTAGCTGATGGATTCAAAAAACATGACCCACATATATGCTGACTACAAGACACCCAACTCAGAATCTTGAAGAACTTCAAGAAAGATATAGACAGCAACACACTTATACTAGGGGATTTTAACACCCCATTGTCAAAAATGGATAAATCTTCCAAACACGATATCAACAAGGATATTGCGGCATTGAACAATGCCCTAGATCAAATGGACTTAACTGATATATATGTATATATAGAACCTTCATCCCAAAAGAAGTAAGGTACACATTCTTTTCAAATACACATGGAACATTTTCAAAGATAGACCACATGATAGGACACAAAACAAGCCTCAACAAATTTAAGAAAACTGAAATTATATCAAGCATTTTCTCTGACCATAAGGGACTGAAACTAGAAAAAAAACCTCAAGGAAAAAACTCAAAAACACTCAAATTCATGGAGAGTGAAGAGTATGCTATTAAACAATGAAAGGGTTAAGAATGAGATCAAGGAAGAAATCAAAAAGTTTCTGAAAAGAAATGAAAATGAACTCACAGCAGAACAAAGGACACAGCGAAAGCAGTCCTGAGAGGGAAGTCCATAGCAATAGAGGCCTACCTAAAAAAGATAGGAACATTTCAAATAAACAACCTAGCCCTACACCTACGAGAACTGGAGGAACAACAACAAAGCCCAGAGCAAATAGATGGAAGGAATTAATCAAGATCAGAGGAGAATGAAATGAAATAGAGATTAAAAGAACAATTCTAAGGATCAATAAATTGAAGAGCTGGTTCTTTCAAAACATAAACAAAATGACAACTATATTACATTTATCATGCAAATCAATAAATATAATACAAACATAAACAAAAGGAAAACAAGAATCACATGATCATATCAACAGTTGTGGGAAAAAGCATTCGATCAATTACAGCACCCATTTATGATAAAAACACTCAGCAAAGTGGGAGTAGAGGGAGCATTCCCCAACATGATAAAGTGTGGCGGATCCCAGCCTGCAGGATCCGTGTATGTTGTGGCGGCTACAGAACAAATATACATGGACTACAGAAGTCCAGTGGAAAAAAGGGACAGCATGGCCACTCTCTGAGAGAGAGGGCGAGCGGGCCAGAGTGCCAGTTCCTGCCTGGACAGGCTTTTATTGCCTTTACTACGCACAGGTTCACTGCAGGGGACTGCCTTTTACAGACAACAAAGGAAAGAATGCTGATAATTACTTCAAAGAGAAGGATGTTGCAGACCAAGGGGAAAAGTGGTTGAACCGGTCACACTCCATGCTGGGGAGGTTTAGCTCAGATTTTAGGAAGTTAGAGTAAGCCCCTGCTGCCTCAATTCAGGGTGAGGGAGTTTTAGCAAAAGCAAGTCTAATAGCAGTCTAGGTACAATGAAGGTCTGATTTCCCACTGGAAAACCTCTTCGTGGGTGTGGTCCTGTGTGCCAGTCCCTCCCCACTGGTTTTCCATGTGGAGGCTGAGCTACAATTCCATGCCATGCAAACCAGTTCCCTACAATAAAAGCCCTATATGAGAAACCTACAGCCAACATCTTACTCAATGGGCAAAAACTAAAAGCTTTCCCACCAAGATCAGGAACAAGACAAGGATGCCTGCTTTCACCACTTCTATTCAACATAGTACTGGAAATCCTAGCCACAAGGATCAGACAAGAAAGAGAAATAAAAGGCATCCAAATTGGAAAGGAGGAAGCAAAACTGTCACTGTTTGTAGGTGATATGACAGTGTACATAGAAAACCCTATAGCTTCCACCAAAAAAGTGTACTCAACCTAGTAAGTGAATTTGGCAAACCTGCAGGATACAAAGTCAATATTTAAAAATCAAAGTCATTCCTGTACACCAACAATGAAATATCAGAAACAGAAGTCAGGAAAAAAAAAGTCCCATTTGATAAAGCAACAATAAAATAAAGTACCTAGGAATAAACCTAACCAAAGAGGTAAAAGACCTGCACTCAGAAAACTACACAACACTGAAGAAAGAAATTAAGGAAGATACAACAAATGGAAATATGTTCCATGAACTTCTTCATAATGGCCATCTATCCAAAGCAATTTATAGATTCAATGCAATCCCTATTAAAGTACTAATGACATATTTCCCAGATATAAACAAACATTTCAAAAATTTATGTAGAACCATAAACGACCCCAAATAGCTGCAGGAATTTTGAGAAAGAAGAACAAAGTAGGAGGGATCACAATATCTGATATCAAACTATATTTCAAGGGCACAGTAATCAACATGGCCTAGTACTGGCATAAGAACAGACACACAGATCCATTGATCTATGATCATAGATCCTGGATCATAGATCCAGAATAGGGAGCTCAGAAATAAACCCAACTCTCTACAGTCAATTAATATTCAACAAAGGGGGCAGAAGCATAAAATGGAGTGAAAATAGCCCCTTCAACAAGTGCTGTTGGGAGATCTGGACAGCTACATGCAAAAAAATGAAACTTGATCACCAACTTACACCTTATACAAAAGTAAACTTAAGATGGGTAAAAGACTTAAGTATAAGTCGCAACACCATAAAAATTCTAGAGGACAACACAACACGGGAAAATCTCAGATATTCCACATGGCTGTGTATTCACTGATACGTCCCCTAGAGGAAAGGACATAAAGGAAAGAATAAACAAATGGGTCTTTGTCAAAATAAAAAGCTTCTGCATGGCTAAAGAAAACATCAGGAAAATGAAAGAGAACCAACCATATGGGAAAATATATCTGTAAATGATACCTTGGACAAGGGTTTAATCTCCAAAATATATAAAGACTCACATGACTCCACTCCAGGAAGACGAAAACCCAATTGAAAAATGGGCAAAGGACCTGAACAGACACTTCTCCAAGGAGGACATACAGAGGATCCAGAGACATAAGAATGAATGCTCAGCATCACTATCTATCAGAGAGATGTAAATTAAAACCACAATGAGATACAACTTCACACCAGTCAGAATGGCGATCGTAATCAAAGGAATAAATAACAAGTGTTGGTGAGGATGTGGAGAAAAGGGAACCCTAGTGCACTGTTGGTGGGAATGCAGTCTGGTGTAGCCATTGTGGAAAACAGTATGGAATTTCCTAAGAAAACTAAAAATAGAACTGCCTTTTAACCAGGTTATTCCACTGCTGGGATTATACCCTAAGAACCCTGAAACACCAATCCAAAAGAACCTATGCACCCCTATGTTCATAGCAGCACAATTTACAATAGCCAAGTGTTGGAAGCAACCTATGTGCCCATCAGTAAATGAGTGGATCAAAAACCTGTGGTACATTTACACAATGGAATTCTATGCAGCAGAAAGAAAGAAGGAGCTCCTACCCTTCCCAACAGCATGGATGGATCTGGAGAGCATTATGCTAAGCGAAATAAGCCAGGCTTTGAAAAACTAATACCATATGATGTCACCTGTAAGAGTAACTCAATCATCAAAAGAAACAAACAAGAAAAATACAACCAGAGACATGGAAATGAAGAACAAACTGACAGTCACCAGTGGGGAGGTTGGAGGGGATAATTGGGGGAAAAGGGGGAAGGGTTGTGAAGGAATATGTATGAAGGACATATGAACAAAGTCAAAAAGGGGTAGGGTTGAGGATGGGAGGTGGGGATGGCTGGGTGGTGGGGAGTGTTGGAGGGAAAATGAAGCCAACTGTACTTGGGAAAAAAAGAATTAGCAAAATAAAATATATATATATTTTTTTAAATTTCTTTTCTTTAACATTTTATTTATTTATCTTTTAGAGGGGAAGGGAAGGAAAGAGAGAGAAGGAGAGAAATATCAATGTATGGTTGCCTCTCGTGCGTCCCTTGCCAGGAACTGGCCTGCAACCCAGGCATGTGCCCTGACTGGGAATCAAACCATGATCCTTTGGTTCACAGGCCTGTGCTCAATCCACTGAGCTACACCATCCAGGGCTAAAAAACTATTTTAAAAATGTTTTTTAAAAAATAAAAGTATAGTTGACATACACTATTTTATCAGTTTTATATGTACACCATTATTTCAACTTTTATATATCTTGTGGAGGGATGAGGGTGGGTGGAAAAGGAATAGGATATGGGAAGATAAACAATCATGGAAAAAGTAAAATAAAGCATTTCTATATTTTAAAACAGACTACTCACTGCACTAAGTCCAGCAACTTTTTATCACTGTGCAATGTTATGACACTATTATTAACAAGCATTTCCCTTCACCATTTTCACCTATCCCTCCAACTTCCTCCCCTTTGGGACCATCAGTATGTTGTTTGCGTGAGTCTGTTTTCGTTTTATGTGTGTGTTTGTTTTTAATTAAATAAAAGTTTATTGGTTTTAGGAAAAGAGGGAGGGAGGGAAGGAGGGAAGGAGGGAAGAAGGGAGGGAGGAAAGAGAAGGATTTCAGAAACATGGACTGGTTGCCTCCCCTATGTGCCTCTACTTGGGATTGAACCCGCAACCTAGGGATGTGCCCTGACAGGGAATTGAACCCCCAAAATTGTGGAGTATTCTCCAGCTGAGCCACACCAGCAAAGGCTGTTTTGATTTTTCTTTTTTTTTTTTTTTTTAATCCACATATAAGTGAAATCATGCAGTATTTGTCTTTCTTTATCCGACTTATTTTCTTAGCACAATACCCTCTAGATCCATCCATACTGTCACGAATGATAGGGTTTCATTCTTTTTGAATGCTTCTGTATTTTGGCTATTGTGAATAGTTCTGCAATGAGCACAGGGCTGCAGTGCATATATCTTTTGGAATTAGTGTTTCCATTTTCTTTGGACAAATACCTAAAAGTGGAATTGCTGGATTATGTGGTAGTTCTATTTTTAGTTTTGTAAAAAATCTCCACATTGTTTCCCCAGTGGCTGTACCAATTTGCAGTCCTGCCAACAGTACATAAGGGGTCCCTTTTCCCAAATCCTCACCAACACTTGTTATTTCTTAACTTTAGGATATTAGTCTTTCTGACTGGTGTGAGTGGGTATGTCACTGTGGTTTTGATTTGCACTTCCCTGATGATTACTGATGTTTAGCTTTTTTCATATGCTTGTTGGCTACGTGTATGTCTTCTTTGGAGAAATACATATGTAGGTCCTCACTCCACTGTTTTGTATAAGAGAAAGCCTTCTTTTTAAAATTATTATTTTCTGTTTTTGAAAAGGTTTTCTTTCTTTTCAGAGAGAGGGGAAGGGAAAGAGAAAGAGAGGGAGAGAAATATCAATGTATGGTTGCCTCTCACACACCCCCTACTGGGGACCTGGCCCACAACCCAGGCATGTACCCTGAATGGGAATTGAACCAGCGATCCTTTGGTTTGCAGCCTGCGCTCAATCCACTGAACTACACCAGCCAGGGCATTCACCCCATTTTTTTTACTGGATTCTTTTTTTTTGGTTATTGAGTTTAAGAGTTCCTCCTATTTTTTAAAAAATATCAACCCCTTATCAGCAATTTCATTTACAAATATCTTCTCCCATTCAGTAGGTTGCCTTTTCACTTTGTTAATGGTTCTGTTCCCTGTGCAGAAGGTTTCCGTTTGATGAAGTGTGTTTTGTCTGTTTTTGCTTTTGCTTCCCTTGCTTGAGAGAACGTATCAGAAAGATATTACTAAGACTGATATCAAATAGCTTACTACTTATGTTTTCTCTAGGAGTTTTATTGTGTGTGGTCTTATATTTAAGTTTTTAATACATTGTGAGTTTATTTTTGTATATGGGGTAAAAGAGTGGTCCAGTTTATTTTCTTTCTTTCTTTTTTTTTTTTTGCATTTATCTGTTCAGTTTTCCCCATACCACTTGTAGAAGAGATGGTCATTTCTCCACTGTATACGCTTGCCTCCTTTATCATAAATTAATTGAGTGTGTAAGTGAGGGTTTATATCTGTGCTCTACTCTGTTCCATTGAACTATGTCTGTTTTTGTGTCAGAATTATACTGTTTTGATTATAACAGCCTTGTAGTATAATTTGAAATCAGGGACTGTGACAGCTCCAACTTCTTTCTCCAATTTGCTTTGGCTATAAGTGATCTTTTGTGATTCCATATAAATTTTAGGATTATGTGTTCTCTTTCTGTGAAAAATGCCACTGGTATTTTGCTAGGAATTGCACTGAATCTGTAGATTTTTTTAGTAACATGGTTATTTTAAGATATACCATTAGCATAGTATATCTTTCACTGATTTGTGTCCTCTTCAATGTCTCAGTTTTCACAGTACAAGTCTTTTACATCCTTGTTTAAATGTATTCCCAGGTATTTTATTTATTTTTTGATGCAACTGTAAATGGGACTGTTTCTTAATTTCTCACCTTTATTACAAGTATATAAAAACACAACAAATTTCTGTATACTAATAGTGTATCCTGCTACTTTACTGAATTCATTTACAAATTCTAATAATTTTTGGTGTATTCTTTAGGGTTCTACATATACTATCATGTCATCTGCAATAGTGACAGCTTTACTTCCTCCTCCAAATATGGAGGCCTTTAATTTCTTTTTCTACTTTGAATGCTGTGGTTAGGGCATGCAATACTACACTGAATAACAGTGGTGAGAGTGGACATCCTTGTCTTGTTCCTTATATTAAGGAAAACCTTTCAATTTTTTTCACCCTTGATAATGATGCTAGCTGTGGGGTTGTCATATATACTGTAGTCTTTATTGTTTTTGAAGTTCATTTTATACTCACTTTGTTGATAGTTTATTTAAAATCATAAATGGATATTGAATTTTGTCAAATGCTTTTTCTGTATGTACTGAGATGATCATATAATTTTTCTCCTTGGTCTTGTTTATGTGGTGTATCACATTGTTTTGTAGATATTAAACTATCCCACAGGATCATGGTGTATAATCTTTTAAAGTATTGTTGAAATCAGCTTGCTAGTATTTTTTTGAAGATTTTTGCATATGTGTTCATCAGGGACATTGGCCTGTAATTCATATTCTCATATTCTCCTGTTCTTTCTCTCTCTCTTTCATTTTCAAACCAGGGCAATGCTGGCCTATAAAATGAGTTTTCCTTTGCTTCATTGTTTTGGAGTATTTGAGTAGAACAGGTATTAATTCTTCTATAAAATGTTTCACAGAATTTACCTGTAAAGCTAACTGGTTTTAGGCTTTTGTTTCTTCTTGGTTCAGTCTTGGAAGGTTGTATATTTCTAGAAGTTTATCAATATTTGTGTTTTTTCCTATTTTCCTTCTGCAGTTGATTTCTATTTTAATGCCTGTGTGTTCAGAAAATGTTTATTTTATTGAGACTTGTTTTGTGGCCTACTATGTGGTCTATCTGGAAAATGTTCCATGTGTATTTGAGAAAATTAGTATTTTTCAATTTTACAATGAAATGTCGTATTAATGTCTATTAAGTCTGTCTGATCTAATAAGACATTTAAGGACATTATTTCTTTATTAATTTTCTGTCTGGATGATCTATCCATTAAAGTGGGATATTAAAACACCCAACTATTATTGTATTAATATGAATTTATGCCCATATGCCCATTAATACTTGCTTTATATACTTAGGCGCTCCTAACTTGGACAGCTATTTACTCCTTCATCATTATTTAATGTCCTTCTTGGACTGACTGCCTTTATGTTTATGTAATGTACTTGTCTCTTTTTAAATTATTTGTTTTAAATTCTATTTTGTTTAATATGAGTATGGCTACTCCAGCTTTCTCTTTGTTTATGTTTGCGTGTGTTTTTCCATCCCTTCACTTTCAGTCTGTGTGTAATTTTCAATCTCTCATAGGCAATACAGAGATGGGTCTGTTGTTTTCAAAATCCATTAGGCTACCATATGTGTTTTGATTGAAAAATTTTGTCCATTTCCATTTAATGTAATTACTGATAGGTATGTGCCTATTGTCATTTTGTTAATTGATTTCAGTTGTTTTTGTTTTTCTTCTGATACTTTCTTCTCTTGATACTTTCTTCTATTTCTTTAGATTTGTTGGTTCTCTTTTAGTGTTTTGTTTGGGTTCTTTTATTTTTTTCAAGTATTTGGTTTGTAGTTAACAAGATGTTAATATATATATCCATCTATATGCAGAGTAGTTCATTTTAAAGTAATAGGCATTAAGTTCAAACACATTTTAGGAGCACTGCATTTTTATTCTCCACTCTGTTTTATGTTTTTTTTTACATCATATTTTATATCTTTTTGTTTTGTGTATCCTCTAAACATTTATTGTAGTTAGAGTTAATTTTGTTAAGTGGTTGATTCACTGTCTTTATTATGTAATTGCCTTTGCTAGTGAGATTTTTTTCCTCTTATGTATTTTCTTATTTCTGCTTATTGACATTGCCTGTAAAACTGGTTTAGGTGATGGTGAACTCCTTTAGTTGCTACTTGTCTGGGAAAACTATTTATCTATCCACCAGTACTGAATGCTAACACTGTAGGATATAGCACTCGAGGTTGTAGGTGCCTTTCTTTCAACACTCCTTCTAGTCTGATTCCTCATGTTGAGAAACCAGCTGATAGACTTATAGGGTTTCCTCAAATATGTGATTTGTTGGACCCTTCTTTCTGCCTTCAAGATTGTCTAGCCTTCACTTTCGCCATTTTTGTTATAATGTGTCTTGGTTTGGGCCTGTGTCCATCTTGTTAAGAACTCTGTGATTTTTGGATCTGTTTGTCTTTTCCCCTCCCCAAAATAGGAATGCTTACAGCCATTATTTCTTCAAATACATATTCTATACTTTTTCCTTTCTTCTCCTGCCAGAATCCCTGTAATGTAAATGTTAGAGCTCTTGGTGTTATTACAGAGCTATCTCATACTATCCTCATTCTGAGGAATGGTTTTTTTCATTCTGCTATTCTGATTGCAAGATTTCCATTATTCTGTCTTCCTGATGACTAATCTGTTCTTCTGTGTTAACTAATCTGATGCCAATTACTTGTAATGGATTATTCATTTCAATTAGACTTCATCTCTGATTGATTATTCTACTTTCTAATTCTATGATGAAGTTTTGTCTGTGTTCCTCTATTCTACTCTCAAGTTTGGTGAGCATCCTCGATGATTTATTTGAATTCTTTATCAGGCAAATTACTTACCTTTGTTTCATTAGAGTTTTTGTCCAGGGTTTTTTCCTATTCCTTCTTTTGGGCCATATTCTCTCTTCTAATTTTGTTTGACTTTCTGTGTTTGTTCTTATTAGCTAAATAAAATAGGTCTCTCTACCAATCTGGAAAAAGTGGCCTCTGCTTAGACTGTGTGTCAAATGTAAAGGAGGAATTTTTGAGACAGTCTGGGCAGTGTGTGTAGGGACATCAGAAAATGTCAGGGAAGCACCTGGAGAAACCCTTCACCGTACCTTGGGTTACCTACTGGCAAGGGCAGCAACAATCACTGCCATTTCACTGAAGTTTTCTATAGGTAAAATTTACATACAAAGAAATACACAAATATTACACAAATATTCACTGAGTTTTCACAAGTGTACACACTTGTGGAAGCCAAGCAACTATCAAGATGTAAAACATCATCATCTCCAGAAAACTCCCTCAAGCCTAAATTCTTTTTACTATTTACCTTTGACTATTAATCTTGGAATCCAAGAGCTACATTACAATTTTCCATTTTTCACTTAGCATATACATATAAATCTCAAATTATATTCCTCTTTCCCAAGATCTCTCTCATAACTACAAACTCTATATGAAATGCAATGACCAAAACTGAGCATTATAAGATACTTCACTCATAAATAACATTGTGATGTTGTAACAAGGAAGTCACTCAGAAAATAATACCATCTAGCATTCATTAAAGTGCAATGTCGTGTCACAAGACACTGCCAGTACATTGGTGATTCTTATGTCCTTCAAGAAGCATGTTGGCTGGCCTCAGATCCCTCACTGCCAATTATTCTGAATTAACTTTTCAGTATCCTTAACTTTTGCTTTTATAACAAAGAATGGTAGCATTTATCAACATTTCATCAGAAGAGCACTGGCAAGTTTAATAAAATTAGTCTTTAAGTCTCTAAGTTTGGACATCAAATGATGTAGTAAATATGTGAGCATTGCAGTTTTCTCTGGAAAACCAGGACCATTCCTCAAAAAGATTAATCACTTTTAATTAACCACAATTAAAGGATTGAAGAAGAATCCTCCTAACTGCAGGAATCAGATAGTTGGACCCTACCTGTTAACTTTGCTGGCATGGGTAAGTCACACTCTTAAATCTAAACTCGGCCACATGGGGAAGCACACACAGGCGTCTTGTAGATCGCCAAGAGCAGCAAGGATAGCAGTCCAAGATTTCAGATTTTCAGTTTAGTGAATGAAGGTGTTCACCATTTTAATATTTGACATCATCTGCCAGCTAGCTACAATACTGCCTGTCACAAAGAATGCTTGAAAACTCCTCTTTGTAAGAGCTGGAGAGTTTCAAGTATAAACCTTAAATTTTAAACAGAAGGACACAGACTATTGCATGTAGGAATGCAGGACATTTTCCCCTTGGATTATTACATTAGGACATACTCATCTAATCAAATATTTGATCCACATATTAAGGAACATGTATGTTTATGTTGCAGATGCAATATTTAAGCAATTCTGTGAACACTATCTGATAACATTTCAGATGAAATAACTGCTCAAATCTCTTTCTAATCCTCTACTTTTAATGTTGAATCCATCTTGCCTTGTCTTTGTATTCTTGAAATCTTCTGTGACTAGCACATTATCTGACACCAAGAAGGTGTCAGTAATAGTGAATAGATGGTCCTGATTGGTGTTGGTTGGGTGTTGTCCCATAAAGCAAAGGTCACCAGTTTGATTCCCAGTTAGGGCACGTGCCTGGGTTGTAGGCATGGTCCCAGATGGGATGCATGAGAGGCAACCAATCGATGTTTCTCTCACACATCAATGTGTCTCCCCTTGCTTTTTCGCTCCCTCTCTCTAACAACAAATTTAAAATTCTTTGAAAAAATAGGGAATGGATGCATTTTGATTCATTAGGCAGATTCAAAACAGGCAAATACTGTTCAAACAAGGAAAGAAACTCTCCAGAATATTACTTTACTTTCTTCCATCCTGAGTCTCAAATGAAATGAATTCACTTCAAGGTGGTGGCCACTGCCCCTTTTTACTATGATTCACTTTACTACTCAAAAGCACAGTTTGAGAGGCAATGCTTTGGAGCTTGAAATACCTTTTGCTTTCTGCCTTTAAAGCCAAGTAATTTAAATATGCATAATTTTTAAAACAGAGAAATGAGTGGTAAACACTAAAATATCACAGCTTTCAGCATTATGGCCTTTAACTGTTTTACTAATGCTCCTCAGTTCTTGATTGCTGCTCAGTTCTTCATGACATTATTTTATTATTTTAAATGGGTACATCTTAATTCCTCTAAATAATAGTTCTTAAAACTTTCAACTATAATTTATACTGAATTCCTATAATTTACACTGGCAAACTGCCCTAGACTCCTTACATCCCTGGTCTGGGAAGAGCAGGTCAGCTTCAGGCCATTCTTTGGTTATTGCTCAGCACTAGAATTGTATCACCTGGACAAGAAATCTTGGCAACAGAATCAGTGGCAGCTCTTACGGCTTTTTCTGCTTTTACTTGATGGGCAGAAGTCCGTTGTGTGCCATGCTGTGGAGCTCATTATAGACACCTGTTTATGACACTGTGCTAGAAGCCGCATCCACTGTGGTAGAGTCAGGAGGAAATGGTCTCCTAACAGATCAGGTAATTCCTAGCAAAATAAAACAGAACTGTTCCACCTCACTTTAAAAATTTTAACTCACTGACTTTATATCATGTTGGAATTAGATGAATGCCTCCCTAACTGGAATAATGAACAAAGAGAAAAAAAAATTACCCAAAAGCTAAATTACCCTAGGAATGACCTCCATGAGCAACTGCCTCTACTAACTAAAAATAACTTCAGATCAATTATTCAAAAATCAGCGATTCCCTCTGTTAATCATTCCCTTACACAAAACAGGTTCATAGCTCATAACCTTAGGTAAATCATTCTGCGTACATTTTATAGCTAGTTAATCTTGGAGCGTCCATCTCATGTCACATGGCAATCATACTTCATGGGCACTTTGCTGTGATTTTTAAAAAATATTTTATTGATTATGCTATTACACAGTTGTCCCATTTTTCCCTCTTCATTCCCCTCCCACCCTGCACACCCCTCCCACCCACATTCTCCACCTCTAGTTCATATCCATGTGTCATAAGTTCTCATAACCTCCTTGGATTGCTCTGTATCACAGCTGTGGAAAAAAAGATCTTGGCAATCAAACAGCTTGCCCATGCATATTTAACATCCTGATTTTTTCCAGCTGTTGCCTCCATCAGGGTGCTGAAGGGTAGGTGGTTAATACAGTTAACCTTTGTACAATGCGGTCTTGACTACTCCTGCAGCCAAAAATCTAAACGTAACTATTGTTAGCCCTATGCACATGTGAATTTCCAATTGCTGAATTGATGACTGAACAACACAGGTTTGAACTGTGTGGGTTAATTAATTAAACTGTGTGGTGCAATTTAACAGCACAGGTCACCTGAAAAAAAATTTGTGATAAGTGGACCTGCACAATTCAAACAGCGTTGTTCAAGGGTCAAGAGCAGTGCTCTTACAGTCTGACAGATGTATGGGAATTTTCCCATGCCTTTGGGACACTGATGGGGTTTTTTGGGTACACCCTCAAATAGTGGGAGCCACTAAGAACAAAGGCAGCAGCTTGGACAATCACAAAGGTTTGAGAGGTGGCCAAGAGGTCGAGCTGGGCTGATTACAAGGTACGTACATATCCTACAAGAGTCCAGTTTACTAAGACTGGGAGAAGTGGCTGTTTAATGCACAGAAACTAACACAGAGAGTCAATAAAAATAAAGAAAGCAAGGATATGTTCTAAACAAAAGAAAAAGATAAAATCTCTATAAACCAACCCGAATGAAAGGAGACAAGTGATTTGTCCAACAGAGTTAATAATGGTCATACAGATACTCACTACAGTCAAGAGAACATTGCATGATCAAGGTGAGAATATCAAAAAAAGATAGAAAATATAACGAAATACCAAGCAGAAATTATAGAGATGAAGTATAGAATAATTAAATAGAAAAATTCATTTAGGGGTTTAAAAACAATCTAGGTCAAACAGTAAAACAGGTCAGTGAACTCAAATGTAGGGCAGTGGAATTCATTCAAACAGAGGAGAAAAAAGAAGAATGAAAAACTGAAAATATTTTGAGAGACTTACAGGACACCAAAATGTGGACCAATATATGTCTAACAGCTGTCCCACAGGGAGAAGAGAGAGAGAAAGAAAAATAAAAATAAAACCAAAGAAATATTGACTGTAAACTTCCCTAACCTGGGGAAAGAGATATGCAGAGGCGCTAAGCCCAGAAGTTCCAAATGAAAGCAATCCAAAGATGCAAAATGAGACACACTATAATTAAACTATCAAAATTTAAAGAAGTAGGAAGAATCTTAAAACAAGAGAAAACAAATGTGTTATGACAAGGGAAGCCCCATAAGACTGTCAGTGGATTTTTCATCAAAAACCTAGAGGGAGAGAAGGGAGCAGATGATATATTCAAAGTGCGGAAAGATAGTAACTGGGCCAAGTTCTTCAGAAATGAAGGTGAGATAAAGAGTTTACCACATAAAAGAGGCAGCATTTCATCATTAGTTTGGCCCTACAAGAAATGTTAAAGGGGGTTCATTAACTTGAAATGAGCTCTAATCAGTAACATGAAAGTATAAAACTCACATATAAGATTAAATATATAGTTAATTTAAAATGGTCTAAAATTGTAACGGTTGTGAATAAATTACTGATAATTCTAGCATAAAGGTTAAAAACAAAGTATAAAATATGACTATAATGATCTGTAATAGATACACAATAATATAAAATGTGAATTGTGATATTAAAAGCAAAAATAGGGAGAAGTGTAAAAATTTACAGTTTTCAGAGTGTTCAAGCTAAGTACAATAGTTATCAACTTAGAATAGACTGTTAGAACTATGAGAGGTTTTACGTAAACATCATGGCAACAACAAAACAAAAACGTATAGTAGACACACAAAAGGTAAAACAAAAGGAATCAAAATATACCACTATAGAAAATCACTAAATCACAGAGAACTAGAAAGAAAAAAAAAAAAAGAAAAGAAAAACAGTCTCACAATTTTAAAGAATGTAAGAGTAAGTCTATATCTATCAATAATAACTTTAAATGCAAACGGATTAACTTCTGCAATGAAAAGACAGAGGTGGAGATGGGGGGGCATGGTGGGGGGAAAATGGACACAACTGTACTTGAACAATAAAAATACATACATATATACATACTTTGTTACAGACAAAAATACATTTATTGAGATCAGAAAATAAAAGACCTAAAGTGGCTTAGTGATTTTAAAAAGACCCAACATCATGCTGCCTGAAAGAAACTCATTTCAGCTTTAATAGCACACACAGACTAAGTGAAGGAATGGAAAAACCATGAAACCATATTCCATGAAAATGGAAGCCAAAAGAAGCTGTATTTATATCAGACAAAGTAGACTTTAAGACAAAAACTGGAAGAAAAAAACAAAGATGGTCTCATTATATAATGATAAAGGGATCAGTTCAGCAGAAGGATATAAAAATTATAAACACTTATACACCTAACACAGAAGCACCTAGAGAAATGAAGAAAATGTAATACACATGAAGAGAAATAGCAAGACAGCAATAGTGAGGGACTCCAATACCTCACTATTCAACATTGGCAGATCATCCTGACAGAAAATCATAAAGAATCATAAAGGACTTAGACACGTTACATCAGGTGGACCTAATAGACATTTACGGAACATTCCACATAAGAACAGCAGAACACACATTCTTTTGAAAAGCACATGGAATATTATCCAAAATAGATCACAGTGTTCTGAAACTAGAAGTCAATTACAGGAAGAAAACTGGAAAACTGACAAATGTTTGAAGATTACAAAACATGTTCCCAAACAACCAATGGATCAAAGAAGAAATCAAAACAGAAAAAAAATACCTGAGATAAATGAAAATGTGAACAACATACCAACAGTAATAAAATGCAGGAAAAGCCATTCTAAGAGGGAAATTCAATGTGATAAATGCCTACATTATAAAGACAAAGATGTCAAGAAAAACCCCTAAGTTTAAGCCCAAAGTTATCATATTATGAAAGGTAATAATAAAAATCATAGTGGCAATATATGATATAGAGACTAAAATAACAATAAAAATGATCAATGAAACTAAAAGCTGTTTTTTTAAAAAATAAGATAAAAAGATAAACACAACAGTCAAACGTTTAGCTGTATGTACAAAGAAGAAAAGAGGATTCACATAAATTTTGTAAAATTGATACAAAAGAGGAAACATTACAGCTGATGCTATACAAATACGAAGGACCAATTGTAGTCCAACAAATTGGACAACCTAAAAAAATGGATAAATTCTAGAACTGTACAACCAACTGAGGCTGGATCATGAAGAGACAGAAAATATGAGCAGATTAATTAATAGTAAAGACAGTGATATAGAAATTAAAACCTCACAGCAAACAAAACTCCAGGAACAGATGGCTTCAACAGTGAATTCTACCAAATACTTAAAGAATTAATACCAAAACTTCACAACCTATTCCAAAAAACAAGATGAGGAAACACTTCCAAACCCAGTTTACAAAGCCAGAATTACCCTGATACCAAAACCAAACAAGAAGAATATCACAAGAAAAGAATATACAGGTTATTATCTCTGATAAACGCAGGTAGAAAAATCCTTAACAAAATATTAGCAAACCAACTACAATAATACATTTAAAGGCTCATAACGCTATGTGGGATTGATTACAGGGAAGCAAGGGTAGTTCAAACATCTGGGAGATATTAAATATACAAAACGAAGGTGAAAAATCATATGGTCCTTTCAACAGATGCAGAAAATGCATTTGACAAAATTCAGCATATATTCACGATAAAAACGCGTATCAAACGGGGTAGAGAGGGAACTTAACTCAGCATACTAAAGACCATGTATGACAACCCTACAGATGAGACTACACTCAATAGTGAAAAGCTGCGAGCCTTTCCCTTAAAATCAGGAAAAACACAAGGATGCCTACTCTTACTACTTTTAATCACATAGTACTGAGAGTCACACTGAGAGCAATTTGGCAAGAAAAAGAAATAAAAACATCCAAACTGGAAAGGAAATAGAAAACACAGAAGACTCTGCTCCCTGCTCCTTGCCATAAAACCTGTTAAAACTAATAAACAAATTCAGTGAAGTTGCAGCTTACAAATCCAATATATGAAAGTCAGTTAACATTTTATACACTGAAAACAATCATTCCAAAAGTGAAGTTAGAAAACAATCCTAAAAATCTCTTTGAAAGCACGAAAGACTCAAAGCAATCTGGAGAAAGAACCGAGCTGGATTTTAAACTATTGCAATAAAAACAGACAAATGGATCAATGGAACAGAATAGAGAGCCCAGAAATAAATTGTATATATGTGGTCAATTAACTGCTAGCTAAAGAGTTAAGAATATACATTGGATAAAGAACAGTCTCTTCAATAAATGTTCCTGGAACAACTGTACAGCCAAGTGCAAAAGAATGAAACAAGACCTCTATCTTATACCATATACAAAAACTAAGTCAAAGTGGAATAAAGATGAATGCAAGACCTAAAACCATAAAACGCCCAGAAGAAAACACAGATGGTAATTTCCTTTACATAGGCCTTGGCGATGGGTTTTTGGATATGACACCAAAGGCAAAAATAACCAAGGAGAACTGTCAAACTAAAGAGCTTCTGCATAGCAAAGAATATCACCCCAGCACAATGAAAGGGCAACCTACTGAATAGGAGAAAATGTTTGCAAATCATTTATCTGATAAGCAGTTAATTTCCAAAATACATACTAACAAACTCCTATGTGCCAATCAATGGATAACTAAAGATGTGTGTGTGTATTTACACATTATAGAAAAACACACATATATACACATACATGTATACATATAATGGAGTCTTTTCAGCCGTGAAAAGGAAGGAAATTTTGCCATTTCTGACAATATGAATAGAACTTGAGGGCATTATACTCACACAGAGAGAGACAAACACTGCATGTTGTCACTTATATGGGAAATCTAAGAACATTAAGTTAAACTCATAGAAACAGAGTAGAAAAGTGGTTGCTAGGGCTTTGGGGGACACAGGGAGAGTTGTTAAAAGCCAACAATTTTCAATTATTAAGATAAGTAAGTTCTGCAGGTCTAATGTAAACCATTGTGACCACAGATGATAAAACTGCATAAAAAACTAAAAAGTGCTGACAATAGAACTTAAATGTTCTCACCATCCCCCAAAGATAAATTACATGTGAGGTCTGAGTTGATGATGTGTTAAGTAACTAGATGAGGGGAAACTTGCATATTGTAGATCAATCACTATGATGTACACTTTAAATAACTTTCAATTTCTTTTGTCAATTGTATCTCATTACAGCTGGAAAAAATCAGTTAAAAATGCTAACTCTCCTACATAAAATGTACTAGTAGCAGTTAGTTCCAATTTAAACATTTTCCTATAAATTTTATCTAGCTTATGTTTTCCAGAGAAAGAGTAAAGTTGAGATGTGGTGTGAGTTTGATGGATCATACCCAACTTACAATCTTTACATCCAGCAGTTTGAGATGTAGACAGAGTTTTACTTAGAGTAATGCAAAGGTCTTGGAAAATCAGACTTGGCATTTTGCACAAACATATACATTATTTCTTACTTTGGTTTAAAATACCAATGGATTTTTTTTTACTTGAGACTTTGAGATAGCCTAAAATTTTCAAAAGCCTTTAAGTCAATTTTGTTTCTTAGGCAGCAAGATGCAAAGGCTTTGTTTTATTCTTTCTGATTAAAGGAATTGGTCTACATGGCAATGAGTCTCAGAGCTGCTCTTTTAAAGAGTGCATCTGTGGTTACTTTAATACAATTATGTTCAGGGCACCCTTTTCATAATTCAAAATATTGATGGTATCATACTATTTATGTTGTTCAGAATAGAGTAGAAATAACTTTAAAAAGCAAAGTTTTTCTCATTAGCAAAACTGAGTATTAGCCCTAGCTGGTGTGGCTCAGTGGACTGAATGCCAGTCTGGGAACCTAAGGGTCAGTGGTTCTATTCCCAGCCTAGGGCACATGCCTGGGTTGTGGGGCAGGTTACCAGTAGGGGGTGCATGAGAGGCAACCACACATTGATGTTTCTCTCCCTCCCTCCCCTCTCTAAAAATAAATAAATAAAATCTTGAAGAAAAACTGAGTATTAAAAGAAATCTTGAGATACACTGGGTATACCCAGTCAGTCAAATGGAAGGGCAATGCTATGAAAGTATGCGTAGACACTAAGAACTCAGAAACAGATTTATATTCTGTAGAGCTGATTTGTTTAAGGATGCTTAACAGAAAATGAATATATGACCCAAGAAAGAATCTACATAAAATATAGGCTTAACAGTAGTAAGCAAAGAACCTGGTAAAACTTACAAATAAGATGAAATATACAGTAATTAACAAAGTTAAAAAACTGAATTCTTAAATGATTAAGCATAAAAACTAATGAGAGAAAAAGGAAATAAAAATGTGCTAAGATTTTGCCCTTTTGGTAAGTCAGGATATAGAAATTAATTTTAGAAGTTCATAGATTTAACATGTATTTCAATGGGCATGCTAAAAATGTAATAACCACTTAAGCAACAGAAAATAAATGAAATCATTCCTAAACCTTCTAGAGGGAAAAATATAGGACAAAAAAATGATCCATTTAATAAAAAGATGAAATACAACATTGTAAACTGGTAACTATCCAGGCTGAACAATACCGACTCAGGTTCAGTACCATACGAACAGTCAGCTCTTGTATATCCCTATCTTGTCTTCTTTATATCATTATTGTTGCAGATTTCACCTCTATATACTGTATACTCATTAACAAAAATGTATAATTAGTTGCCCATGCATTTGCTTATTAAATAAGAAAAAGAAATCACAAATAATACCAAAAGTACAACACATGTTAAGGTCACTGGTGGCAGTCCCCGGGAGTTTAGACGTGAGACCAGGCCATCTTCCCAGGAAACCACACTAACTTTCTGATGCCTAAACTCACGGTTCCGACGCTCTAACAAGACTGTCATGTTGACAGGATACCTGTCAGTAGACCCAAACATATGAAGTGAAAGCAGCAGTTTTAATGGAACTTTCCCATGAGCCACTTCTGAAAATGTACATCCTTTTGAAAATTTTCAAGGTAAAACTTTTTTTTATAATGACTACTCTTAAGCTGGTATTTTCTGATATTCACAGATCATTGAGTGCTAGGAACAACTTCTGGAAGAAAAAATTCCAGGAGGTAAACATAACAGTCTATATTTTCTCTTAAATAATCTGTAATTTTTTTTAAACATTTTCTTTCTTTCTTTTTAGAGAGCGGAGAGGGGAAGGAGAAAGAGGGGGAGAGAGTTCCCTCAGTTCTCTTCCCACCAAGGTCCCTTGAATCTAAGAAATCAACATTTTTCTTTAGTCCTGTGATTTGCAAATATTTTTTTCACCTAATGTGGGTTGTCTTATCACTCTCTTGATGCTGTCCTTTGATTCACAAATGTTTTTAATTTTTAATGAAGTTCAATATTTTATTTAATATACTTTTTAATTGCCTGTGCTTTTAGTGACCTGTTCAAGAAATCACTGCTAAATCCAACATTACGAAGATTTCCCCCTATATTTTCATCTATTTTATAGTTTTAGTTCTTGAGATCTTGGATTGTTAATTTTTGTATATGGCCCAACATTACTCTTCCACATGCGGTTATACCATTTCCAACCATTATTTGCAGAAAACACTGTTGTTCCCCATTTGGTCTTGACACCTTTGTTGAAAATCATTTCACCATATGTATAACAGTTTATTTTTGGGTTCTCTAATCTCTCCCATTGTTCTATGTCTCTGCCCTTATGCCAGTACCATATTGTTTTAACTACTGTAGCCTTGCATGAAGTTTTAAAATCAGGTAGTGCGAGTCCTCCAACTTCATTCTTTTTCAAGATTGTTTTGGCTATTTGGGATTCCTTGATATTCCGCATGAACTTTAGGATAGGTTTTCTCCTTTTAGAGAAAAAGTGTTTAAATTATATAGGGATTGCAATGACTCTGTAGATTGCTTTGGGATGTACCATCATCTGAAAACTATTAAGGCTTCCATTTGATAAACATGGAAAGATTTCCATTTATTTATTTCTTCCTTAATTTCTTCCAACAAGTTTTCACTGTACAAGTCTCACATATCCTTGGCTAAATTTATTTCTAAATATTTTATTCTTCCTAATTGTATATAAAATGTTTCCCTAATTTCCTTTTTTTATTTCGGTCATTGCTAATACAACTGATTTTTGCACATAGATACATATCCTGCAACTTTGCTTAATTTATTGGTTCAAACTATGTGTGATTTGGGGGGTTTTTCTCCATATAACATCATGTCATCTACATGCAGAGGTAATTTTATTTCTGCAAACTGGATGTCTTTACTTTCTTTTTCTTGCCTAACTGCCCGGAATAGAACTTTCACTACTATGCTGGACTGAAGTGATGAAAGGCAGGCATCCTTGTCTTGTTTCTGAGCTTACAGAAAAAGTTCCAGTTTGACACCATTGAGGGTAATGTTAATCTATTGGTTTTTCACGAGTGTCCTACATCAAGTTGAAGAAATTCCTTTGTGTTCCTAGTTTGTTGACTGGTTTTAGTTATAATAAGGTGTTGGATTTTGCCAAACGCTTTTTTGTTGCATCAACTGAGATGATCCTTTCCTCCTTTATTCATTAACATGGTATATTTCAATGATCTATTTCAAATGAGGAACCATCCCTGCATTCTGAGAACAAATTCCACTTGAATATGGTATATAATCCTTTTTAATATGCTGCTAAATTCAGTTTGCTAATATTTTGTTGAGAATTTCTACATTAACCTTAAGAAGGGATATTGGTCCCTAGTTTGTTTTTTGTTGTGGTATCTGTTAGCTTTGGTATCAGAGTAATGCTGGCCCCACAGAACGAGTGAGGAAGTGTTCAAGTTTTGGGAAGAGTTTGAGAAGGACTGATGCTAATTCTTCTCTATATGTTTAGAAAAGTTTTCTGGTTATGGTTTTTTCTTGGAAGATTTCTGCTTATTGAATTAATCTCAAACTAATTATAGTTTCAGGTTTCCTATTTCTTTATGAGTCAATTTTGGGAGATTGTGTGTTTCTAAGAAACCATCCATTTTATCTAAGATATCCAATTTCTTGGCATTCAGCTGTTTATACTATTTTCTTTTTTAATTTTTTATTGTTGTTCAGTTACAGCTGTTCCCATTTTTCTCCCATTACCCTCCCCTCACCTACCCACTCCCCACCTCCCACATTCAACCCTTCCCCCCACCATTGTCTTTGTCCTTGGGTCCTTTATACATGTTCCTTGACTTGACCTTTCCCCTTCTTTTCCCTGTTATCCCCCTCCCCCTGCCCCTCTGGTTACTATCATTTTGTTCTTCATTTCCATGTCTCTGCTTCTATTTTGCTTGCTTGTTTGTTTTGCTGATCAGGCTCCGTTTATAGGTGAGATAATATGGTATTTGTTTTTCACTTCCTGGCTTATTTCACTTAGCATGATGCTCTCCAGTTCCATCCATGCTGTTGCAAAGGGTAGGAGCTCCTTCTTTCTTTTTGCTGTATAGTATTCCATTGTGTAAATGTACCACATATTTTTCATTCACTCATTTACTGAAGGGCATTTAGGATGTTTCCAGCACTTGGCTATGGTTATACTATTTTCTTCTTATTATTTTTAAATCTGTAAAATCAATAATTTTGTCTCCCTTTTTAATTTTAATTGTAATAAGTTGAGTCTTTTCACTTTTTTCTTGGTTAGATTAGCAAAGTTTGTTAATTTTGTTGCTCTTTTCAAAGAGCCAATATTGAGTTTACTGACTTTCTCTACTGTTTTTCTATATTTTATTTATCTCCACTCTAATCTTTATTCATCCATCCTAATGCTGGCACTGGATTTAGTTTGCCTTTCTTGTTTTTTAGTACCTTAAGGTATACAGATAAGTTATTGATTTGAGGTTTTTCCTCTTTTTTAATGTATATGTTTGCATCTAGAAATTTCCAATGTCATACTAATTTTACATCATAAGTTTAGAAGTATTTTTATTTCTCTCAAGGTATTTTTTATTTTGCCTTCTAATTCCTCCTTCAACCCATTGGTTAAGGCTATATTCCTAATTTCCACATTATGTATTTTCCAGTTTTCCTTTCATTTGTAATTTCTACATTTATTCCATTGAGAACAAAAGAAATACACTGTAATTTAAATCTTTTTATATTTAAGATTTTGTATATTAGCTTCCTATAACTACCATAACAAACACATCACAGGCTGTGTGTATTAAGTAACAGAAATTCATTTGCTTATAGTTCTGGAGGCTGGAAGTCCAAGATAAAGTGTCAGCAAGTTTGGCTTCTCCTAAGGCCTCTAGCCTTGGCTTGCAGGTAGCCACCTTTCACTGCATCCTCAAATGCCACTTTCTCTGTGCTCATGCCCCCCTGGTGTCTGTCCTTTATATAAGGTCACACACCAGTCAGTTTATGGCCCAACCATGACTTCATTCAACCTTAACAGCCTCTTAAAGGCCCTGTTTCTAAACATAATCACGACATGTGATATACTAGGGGTTAGACATCCAACATATGAATTTTGGGCAAACATAATTCAGTCCATAATAACTTGTTTTGTGGACTAACATAGGAGGTCTGTCCAGAAAGTATCTAGCCAAGTAATATGAAAAAGAGACATTTATTGAATAAGATACAAGATACAAGAAAAATTGTACACAAGACAATGATACCTCAGTACCTTTCAGAGTAGGCACCTTGGGACCTCACATACTTCTCCCAGCTTCTCTTCCACTGTTCAAAACACTCTGCGACCTGTAAGAGGCATCTAATGAGGAAAACAGGAAACAAAAGAGGAAACCAAACAAACAAGCAAAACAGAACCAGCGGTGTGGAAACAGGGAACAGAATGACAGGGACCAGCAGGAGGGGGAAGGGATAAGGGGGAAAAGAAGGGGAAGGGTCTAATCAACGAACAGGTATATATGACCCATGGATATGGATGACAGGGTGGGGATTGACTGTGGGAGCAGGGGGTAGGTGGGGCAGAAGAGAGCTATGGGGGAAAATTGTAATAGAACAACAACATCAAAACTGTGATAGAACAATAACAAAGTCTGTGATAGAACAACAACAACGACGATGACGACAAGACACTCTGCAAAATCCTTTGTTGGAATCACCATCAGCTGTCTGGAGTTATTTTCCTGAATCTCCCTGATGGTCTAAAATCTCTTCCTTTTCAAAGGTGATTTTAGTTTTGGGAAAAGCCAGAAGTCACAGGACACCAAATCTGGACTGTAGGGGAGCTGAGTTACTTGGGTGATTTGATGTTTCCCCAGATATCTCTGCACAAGATGTGACACATGAGCGGGTACATTGTTGTGATGAAGCTGCCAATCACCAGTTGTCCACGGCTGCAGCCATTTTTATTGTATCACATCTCTTAACCAACGAAGAACATTGAGATAGTATTACTTATTAATTGTTTGGCCGGGAAGGGCAACCAGTGATGGACAATATCTTCCCAATCAAAAAATACAGTTAACACGGTCTCAATCTTGCTGAGACTTTCCTGTGCCTTCATCAGGCATGGTGAACAAGATGACCTCCATTGGGATAACTGGGCCTTTGTTTCCGGATCATATGAGTAGCCATAGACTCACGATTCATCTCTGGTTATGACTTTCTTGAGGAAATCTGGTTCAATGATAGTGGTTGAATGTAGTCATTAGCAACTGCAGCACAATATTCCTTCTGCTCTGGTAGCAGAAGCTGTGGAATGAATTTTGTCACGACACATCTCATGTTAAGAGCTGAGTAAAAACATCAGATGCAGTAGTGTCTGGAATCCCCAGATCAGCTTCTAGTTCTTGCACTGCCAGTCGTCGATCTTTGTTGACTGCAGCCCATACATGTCCAACATTCTCAGGTGTTCCGCTTGTTGCAGGCCTTCCAGAATGTGGATCACTTTCAACATATCCTTGACCATCTTTGACGTGTTTGTGCCACACTTTTATCATGCTGCACTCATTGCATCATCACCAAAAGCATTCTGAATCATCTGAATAGTTTCTGCGGAGGAATGTTCAAGCTTTCTGTAAAATCTAATGCAGATTAATTGCTCTACTTCCTCCATCATTTTGAATATGATGGCCACACAGTGCACACGCTCACTTAACTGCATCTACCATGCCAGACTGGTACAGTGAAGTCACCATTGTTCACGCATGTGCATTCCAGTCCACTCTCTTTGGCTGCCAGATTACACTGATGTTGCACAAACTGTTCTCATTATATTAACAATGGTTGGAACTTTTCCAGACAGATTTCGTACACTATAACTTAAACAATGCTCAAATGGGCACTTACAAAAAATGTTCATTCTGCTATTTTGGGGTGGAGTGTTCTATATATGTTTGTTAGGAGTAATTAGGTTATTGTGGCCTTCACATGTTTGTTTTCTTATGGACCCTCCGTTTATTCTGTCCATTATTGAAAGTGGGATATCAATAGTCTCTATTTATTATAGTTCAACTTTTCCCTTCAATTCTTCAATTTTAGCTTCATGTATCTTGGAGGTTCTTTTGTTAGGTACATATACTGTATATTTACTGGTGAATGAACTTTCCTCTTAAACCATATAAGAGAAAGGGAACATTACTAATAATACAAAAAAGTATACTAACAAGTAACACTGGCTTATATATTTGCCTATATAGTTACCATTACTAGTGATCTTTATTTTTCTTAAGTTCAATTTGCTCTTTAGTGTCCTTTCATTTCAACCTGAGGGATTCCCTTTAGCATTTCTTATAGGATAAGTCTCCTGGTAAACAAAATGTCCTCAGCTTCTGTTTATCTGGAAATACCTTAATTTCTCTTTCATTCTTAAAAAACAGTTTTGTAAGAATTATAATTCTTGGTTCACAGTATTTTTAAAGGACTTTAAATATGTCACTGACTGTTTTCTGATTCCATAGTTTTAGATGAGAAATCAGCCCTCAATCTTATTGATCGTCCTTTGTACATGACAAGCTCCTTTTCTCTTTCTGCTTTCAAAAGCCTTTTCTTGTCTTTGGATTTGACAATTTCATTGTAATAGGGCTTGGTGTGGCTCTGTTGGAGATCATTTGGCTTCTTGGATATGTATACATATGTCTTCCCTTATATTTCGGTGATGTTAAGACATTTCTTCAAAATTTTTTCCGTTGTTTCACTTTTCTCCCTCTGGTACTCCTATAATATACATATTTCTGTATTGGATGGTGTCCCACAGGTGCAGCAAGCTCTGTTAATTTTTCTTCATTTTTTTGTTTCCTCAGACTATAGAAGGTCCATTGTCTTATCTTCAAGTTCACCGATCTTTTGTTACACTTGTTCAAATTGGCTGTGTAACCTCTAAGTTTTAAATTTTAAATTATTTTCCTTTCTATCAAAAATTTCTCCTTTTTATTATTTCTGTATCTTTACTTATATTTTCATTTTGGTCATTTATTATTTTCCTGATTTCCTTTCATGGTTCATGTATAGTTTCCTTTAACTCATTGTACATGCTTAAGACAGTTGATTTCCCATCCTTAGCAAGTAATTCCAATGTCTGGGGTTCCTCTATGATTGTTTCTGTCAAATTATTATTTTTGATGAGAATTGCATATTTCAATATTGTTTTGTGGTAACTAAATTTACTGCTTCTACTCCTCAGGGATTGCTGACTTTTACTTTATTAAGGGGTAGATTAATCCATTTATTGTTTTTCATGCTATTGTTTTCAAGGTGTACATTCCTTGTCATATGCAATGATTGATATTTCTGTTTTATTATCTGTGTGGTCAACTGGCTACAAATTTCCTTAATTGTTTGGCTCCCACAAGTGGAGAGGTACATGAGTACTGTCAATTGAAGTCTCCTAGAAACCACTTCAGCCTGTGGGAGTGAGATAAATGTCTGCTAGCCTCTGTTGCCAGCCACTCAATGATCAAATGCTGCATTCAGCAATTAACACACAGCCCTGATATACTGCCTACCCTGGCTCCAGCATTCTGCACCAGGACTGTGGGGATTGTGGGATAACAGCTGCTATCATTGAAAGGTTGAAATTCCCCCAAATTTATTCTTAATCAAGGTCTTCCCAAGATTGTAAGTATTCAGCTAGACTGCAGAGTTAGTCATGCTAAACAGTGCTTGCCAGTGCAGCAGTTGTTTAAGTGGAGGCACGGATTCCTGGAGCTTCTTTCTCCACCCTTTTTCGAGACAATACTCCCCTTCACTGCTTTCTTGACCTTCACTCTTTGATTATAAAAAGTGTAGTAATTTGTTTGTTAATGGTTTTTCTTAAAGATTTTATTTATTTACTTTTTAGAGATGGGGAAGGAAAGTAGGGGGAGAGAGAAAAATATCAATGTGTGGTTCCCTCTCCCACACCCCCAACCTGGCCTGCAACCCAGGCACATTCCCTCCTTGGGAATCAAACCAGCGACGCTTTGATTTGCAGGCCAGCACTCAATCCACTGAGCCACACCAGCCAGGGCTGTTTGTTTTGTTTATAGGTTCCCCTATGTATCTGACTCCCTCTATTGTAAATCATAATGCACACTCACATAATAGAGGCCCTGAGAACCCCTAACAATACAGAAACAAGTCTACATTTAACCAGCCTTTCCAAACATTATCTGAGCAGAGAGCCTTTGGGTTGTAGTCATGTGAAGATCTCATGGAAAAGTGTTCTTTGGAACACCAGCAGAAGTCTGTTTTTCTTCCTTTCTCATGTACTCATGAATGAATGAATGATTTCATTTTATTCCTTCCTCCAGTATTTTAGATTGTCCAGAATATCACTATGGTATATACTTTCTCTTTTTCACACTCAAATAGTTTTTTTATTTATTTCCTCTCAAAACACCCATAATTTTGATGGGAGAAGACTGGCTTTTCATCTGTCACAACAGAAAGATAATCCCACACAGTAAACAAACCTCTACCTTCACCATTGCTTTACTCCTACCAATGAGAGCCAGCAATTTCTTGTGTTGTTGTTGTTCAAGTAGTTTTCTGCCTTCTCACCCCACCCCACCCCACCACCCCAGCCCTCTCCACCTCCTTCCCCTGTTTCCACCCTCCTTTGTTATCAATTTCTTCATTTCAAAGAATCTCAGGTGGCAAATGGAAAGCAGGCACAAACACAGTTGTGAACAAGCCTGTGGGCTCTACTTTGGTTCACTGCCACTTACCACACATACATTACCTTGAAAACCCAGATGAGCTGACTGAGTTTCCCGCCTGGTATCATAATTTTCCTAGTGTTTACTCAGGGCTCTCACTATTGCTGCTATCAGCAAGATACTATTCACTATGCCCTCAAAATATGTCTTAAGTCTCCCCATTTTGCTACTTGGCATCCTAACTTAAGGCAAAACTGAAGAGGAGTCTTCCTTGTTTCTTGTCATTCACACACTATATCAAGCCGATCAGTGAATAATGTTGCTTCTTGATCCAAACAATATTCTCAATCCAGTGTTTATCATCCTAGTCCAAGCCATCATCTTCCTTTACACTTGCGCCACTTCCAAAGCCTCTACGATGCCTTCACTCTGGCTTTCTACACATAGCCATCCTCCTCAAACTTCAAACTGTGGATCAGATCACATCTCTTCTACCCTAGGCAACAGGGGGTATTTAACATCATCTCTCTAACATTGGACACAGGGTCTCCACCCTCACTTTCTGCCACTCCTGCTGCAGAATCTCCACTTCACCCATATAGGACTACATGTATCACCGCATGCACTCCTCATCATGCCATCCTGGCTTCTTGGTCTTTGCTCATCCAGTCTCCTCTATTTCAAATGACTTCACAGTCCCTTCCTTGGTCCTTTTCAACTTAGCCTTCATAGCTTATATAGAGAATCACCAACTCCATAAAGGTACACCCGACACTCTGAATATGTTCTCTTCCCAGCACTCACACACGCTCACACACGCTCGCACACACTTCCCAGCTGACCTATTAGTCATGCTTACCTCCTCAGTTTTTGCATCCATTCTACACGGCTCTATTATTAAACTTTCTAGAGTCCTGTTATAACATGTTTATATTACCTTTCTCTTCCATTGTCTTGTGAACTCCTTAAGGATAGTGATGATTTGTCATTTATTTTGAATACTAAATTCCATTATTTAGTAGTCATTTATGTAAAAAGTAAACATTCCATAAATGCTTCTCAGCAAATGTGGAAAACAAAATACATTGAAACATTCTCTCATTCAGGGGACATAAATCTGTCGACATCTTAATCATTATTTAATACTCAACATTAATCATATAGTTACTGAATGCCTACTGTGCATGAAGCATTCCAGTAACTAGGAATACAGCAGTAAAAAAGTTTTGATTTGGAAGTTTTAGCCAATGCCATAAGAAATGAAACAGGTAAACAACCATAGGTATTAGGAAGAAAACAAGAAAATATTACCACAAGCGATATAATCTTATAAATAGAAACATTTTTAGTATACAAAATAGGCATACACATTGGTAAGAAACTACTTAGGATCTCAACAAATATACAAGAAGAAATTACAAAAACAAAACAAAACAATTTGCAAAGGATAACTATCATCAGTAAATGACTATAAGGACAAGTATCCAATGTGATCAGTAGCAGGTACTCTACTGTGAGGTTTACATGTAATTTAAGTATTTTAAGAAATCACAGCAGTAAAGACAGCAGAGTAGATGAATGAGGTACTCACATCCTCACACAACCACATCAAAATTAAACCTAAACCACAGAACCGAAATCATTCAGAACCACATGAAATCTAGCTGAACAAAACTCCTATAACTGAAGATATAAACAAGAAGCCACGTTAAGACTGACAGGAGAGGTGAAACCAAAATGGGCTGGTCCCACACCCACGTGCGGCGGTTAAAAATCGGGACGGATACATCAACGGAGGAGGTGTCCCATGAGGAGCAAGGGGTCCCATTCCCAGCCCAGGTTTCTAGTGGCAGGAAAAGAAGTCCCTACATCTCTGGCTGTGAAAAACAACAGGGATTGTGGCTAATGTGACAAAGGGTGGCAAAGGGTGGCTAGAGCCCCAAGTATTCCTTTTTTTGAAAAAAATATTTTATTGATTATGCCACTATAGTTGTCCCATTTGTTCCTCCCCTTTATTCATTGCCCCTCTGCCCTGTACCACCCCTCCCACCATCACTCTCCCATCTTAGTTCATGTCTATGGGTCATACATATAAGTTCTTTGGCTTCTCCATTTCCCATACTATTCTTAACTTCCCCTGTCTATTTTGTACCTACCATTTATGCTTCTTATTCCCTGTACTTTTCCCCCTTTCTCTCCCTTACCCCTCCCTAGTGATAACCCTCTGTGTGATCTGTATTTCTGTGAATCTGTTCCTGTTCTAGCTGCTCACTGAATTTGGTTTTTTTTTTTTTTTAGGTTCAGGTGTTGATAGTTCTAAGCTTCTCGTCAGTTTACTGTTCATAGTCTTTGATGTTTTTCTTTGTCTTAGATAAGTCCCTTGAACATTGTATATAATAAAGGCTTGGTTATGATGAACTCCTTTAACTTGACCTTATCTGGGAAGCACTTTATCTGCCCTTCCATTCTAAATGGTAGTTTTGCTGCATGGAGTAATCTTGGAGGTAGATCCTTCCCTTTCATGACCTCGAATAATTCTTTCCAGCTGCTTCTTGCCTGCAAGGTTCTTTTGAGAAATCAGCTGATAGTCTTATGGCAACTCCTTTGTAGGTAACTGTCTCCTGTCTTGCAGCTTTTAAGATTCTTTTCCTTATCTTTAATCTTGGCTAATGTAATTATGATGTGTCTTGGGTGTGTACTTCCTTGGGTCCAACTTCTTTGGGACTCTCTGAGTTTCCTGGAGTTCCTGGAAGTGTATTTCCTTTGCCAGATGGGGGAAGTTCTCCTTTATGTTTTCAAATTAGTTTTCAATTTCTTGCTCTTCCTCTTTTCCTCCTGGCACCCCTATGATTTGGATGTTGGAATGTTTAAAGTTGTCCCAGAGATACCTAAGCCTCTCCTCATTTTTTTGTATTTTTGTTTCTTCATTCTGTTCTTGTTGAATGTTTATTTCTTCCTTCTGATCAAAACTGTTGATTTGAGTCCTAGTTTCCTTCCCTTCACTGTTGGTTCACTGTACATTTTCCTTTATTTCACTTTTCACAGCCTTCACTTCTTCCTCTATTTTGTGACCCATAGTCAACCATTTCTGTGAGCATCTTGATTACTAGTGTTATGAAATCTTCATCTGATAGGTTGGCTATCTTTTCATCACTTAGTTGTATTTTTTCTGGAGCTTTGATCTGTTCTTTCATTTAGGCCATATTTTTTTGTCTTGGCACACCTGTTACGTAGTAAGGGATGGAACCTTAGGTATTCGTCAGGGCAGGGCAACCCACGTCACTGCATTGTGTCACTGTATGTGGGGTAGGGGTCTGAGAGGGAACAATGTCTCTTGCTCAGCTTTCTGTAGGCTTTCAATCACTTCTTCCACTACCCACAAGCAAACTGGGCCCTTCTGGTGCTGATTCCTGGGTGGTAGGGTTTGTGTATGTTCTAGGATCCTGTGGGTCTCTCCAAATGAACTCTCCTGTGAGGCTGGGAATTTCTCCCACTGCCTCAACTCCCACAGGTTTTTTCAATCAGAGGTTTTGAGGCTTTATTTTCCTTTGCTGGAACCCTGGGTTGCCTGCTCTATCTCACTCCCCAGTTGTTCCTCCTGGTTTATCTGCACACTGATATGGGGCCGTCAGCTCCACCAGCCACTGCCTTGCCCAGTCCTCCAGCCATCACCTTACCATGAGTCCTCTGCACCCTGGCTGCCCATCTCCGCCCCTCCTACTGGTCTAGATGAATGATTCTTCTTTAACTCCTTGTCTCTCAGACGTCCATACAGTTTGATTTTTCTGGCAGTTTTGGTTATTTTTTGTTTTTAAATTTGTTGTTGTCCTTCTTTTGGGAGTGTGAGGCGGCAAAGTGTATCTACCTACGCCTCCATCTTGACCAGAGCAGGTGTTCCTCTTAAAGAGCCCTCACAAAGAATTACTTGGATTTATCACTCTGAACTCTGGTTATGGGACAGGAGCTCAAAAGGCACTAGTAACCTACATGGACAAACTGAATTGTCTGGAATCAGGGTGAGGGCTGGAGTGGCAGCTTTCTTCTTGATAGAAGGGCTGACAGAGACCATTGTTCCTTTGCTGTGAACTCTCTCTGCCCCTCCCCTCAACAAAGCCAGCAGGACAGTGCCATATCTGAGTCTCCATCAACTTAACTACCGCTGTTCACCCGGCCTTGGTGATTTCCTGAGATGGGACCCCACCCAATTTGCAGGCCCCCTGAATCCTTTCCAGTGGCTTTTCCATACAAAAGGTCTATATTGGCTCATGCTTGGACTTTCTTTCCTTGGTATGCCCCATATCTCTTGCTAAGTGGCCCCAGACCTGGCACTAGTGCTGCTGACCTTGGTTTGCAGTTTGGTTCCTTCTGGGTGCCTCTAAACCAGGCACCAGTAGCAGCCATCTGCAGACAGCATTATAACTAACGGCAGGTGGCCCCGAGTAAGACTGGAAATACATACATACAGCATGTGAGTCCATCACCTATGCATGTATGTGTGTGTGTGTGTGTGTGTGTGTGTGTGTATATATATATATAAAATGAGTGTATTACAACACCCTACACATGCACACACATGCGCCCCATCTCTGGAAGGTGCGTAAGAATCTGGTATCAGGGCCTGCTTCAGGAGATGAGAATTGAGTAGCTGGGGGAACAAGTACGGAAGACTCACTTTTCTCTGCATATCCTTTGATACTTTTGAATTTTGTATCATAGGTATTAAATGCCTACTAAAAAACCAATTACTGTATTTTGCTGTATACCATGCACCCTTTTTTGCCCAGTTTTTTTGAGGAAAAAAAAAGGATGCACATTATACATGGGTAGTACTAATTCTGTATCTATATAAATGTTTTTCATTCATTTATTTATGCTTATGCGTTACAGTGTAATTCTAGAAAGCAATAACAGTATACATAAGGAAAATGATACCCTGGAACATGATCATTGGTTTTGTTTGTAAAAATTAATAATGACTTGAATTAAAAATTTAAAATGAAAGATTTTCCCCCCTGACAGTTTGGGCCAAAAACATGGGTGTGCATTATGCATGGCAAAATACAGAAAATACTTTTAGAATGAAATGGGAAGGAAAAAACATACTAAAGGTATGGCGATCTAGATGAACTTCGATGCTATAGGGACCTACATAATGATTCTAAAAGTTCAACTTTACCTGCTTTTTTAAAGAAAAGAGCCAGGGATTGAGAGCCCACTATTTGTAAAGATAGTTGCAAAGATAATTATGCTCAAATTTTCTGTGGCTCGTTGTGGAAAAACTCAATATAGCTTAATTACACACTTTTTGCTGAGGTACAATAAACTGAAACATAAATGCCTGTTGTATGTTGATAAAGAAGGTGAAACTAGGACACACTGCAAAAATCAAATACTTGCAATATTATTGGATTTTACTATAAATTTCCAGTAAGGACTTCTGACAACTTTAAACAGCTGAAAGAACGCCAAGAATTGCAGTAAAAGATTGTAGATGGCAGAAGCACTGTTAGGACAAGGAGAAAACTGTTCATTCATTCCACATCAAAGTTCTACTGGGTGCCCTTGGCCCTAAGAAGTAAAAGAGACAGTTAAAAATCTAGTAGCAGAAGACACACAATAAGCAAATGAACAAATAAAAAGTGACAAACTTTAATATGTTTGATTATGAAAAACAAAGTAAAAAAGTAGACTAAAGTGTGTAAAAGAGGTAGTTTCCAACTTTAGAAATGTGATCCAGGATCACTTTAGAAGGCAACAGAAGGTAAATCCTAGAGGAGATAAGAAAACAGCAAACCATGCCGACAAGGGAAGGTGGTGAGACACAGCATCCCAGCACACGGAGAGGCGAGAACCAGCCCCGACATGGAAACAGAAAGAGTGGCATGAAATTGGAGGACCAGGGTAGAATCCCAAGTGGCCAAAATGGAACTGGGGGAGGTGAGAGGACCAGTACATGAGGTTCCGGAGCTCAGGAGGGAGGGGCTTTGACACTGTATGAGGTGAGCAGCTACTGTGGAATGTCTAGGCGAAAAGCAGTATGACGACTTATATATATATACAGTTTTGCTCCTCTAGTCATCTTAAAAAGAAACAGATGGAAAGCAAGGAAAGATGTGGGATGAAAGAGACTATTGCAATAATCTAAACAAGGAATAACAAGGAATGCTGGGCCCTGAGTGGACTTGGAAGTAGACTGGTAGGAGGTACCCATGGGTAGGAGGAGATTCTAAGTAAAAGAGGAGTTGAGGATATCTAGAGAAACGGCAAGAAGTTTATTTCCATTTTCTGAGATGGGGAAAATACTAGGAAAGGACGGGAAGGTCAGGAGCTTGATTCTGCTACGCCATCAGCACACAGGTGAAACTGGTGGGGGGAGGCAGCAAGGCACTTGGCTCGGGTGATGGGGCAGAGGTACGGGCTGCGGATTAAGTTTGAGACTCATTAGTGTGCAACTAGTATTGGAGCTGCGAGATGAGATGAAATCACCAGGGTGGTGAAGTGAGTGGAGAAGAGGTCTGGGACGGAGCCTGGCAGCAGCTCAGTACTGAGAAGGCATGAAGGGGAGCACAGGAGAAACGGGGAAACAAACCAGGAGCAAGTGTTGCAAAGGGACACATGACTCATGCAAAGGAGGACTGGAGAAGCAACGTGGAGGCAGAGGTCACAGTGGCACCAGGAAGAGAGATGTGGGGAGAGCATGGGCCAGAAGTCTGAGTGAAGTGGGCTCAGGAAAGAACTGCGAGCACAGTTTGGATACAGTGGTTCAACAACTCCTCCAGCCATGTTGTTACAAAGCAAAGAGGAAGAATGCACCAACAGGAAGAGGACATATATGGTCAAGACAAATTAAAAACACATTTTAACATGATGGAATAATGTATGCGTGTAGGATGATAGGAAACTTCGGAGAACAGAATTAGTAGTGCTGTGTTCTTGAGTAAACTACACGGAATGACAGTTGGTAATTACAGCATTATTCACAATATCCTAAATATGTCAACGGAAAAACAAATGAATTAAATGCATAAATAAATATAATGAAAATGCACTATATAGCAATGAAAATGAACAAATTACCAAATGTAACAAAACTGATGAATCTCACAAGCACAGTATTAAGTGAATGCAGTCTACCAAAAGAGAGTGCATACTGTATGACTACTGAATGATTCTGTTTATGTAAAGTTCTCAAACATTCAAAGGAGTCTACTGCATCAGAAGTCAAGATCATGGTCACCTGGAGAAGGAGGGAGGAGGACATGAAAGGGGGATAGGGTGGTTCTAGGTACAAACCGTGTACTACTTCTTGGACTGGATAGGAATTACTTTGTGATTATTCATAGAAATGTACATTTATGCTTTGTGAATGGTCCTTTATGTATTATAATGTTAAATAATAATATGTATTAAAATTAAAATAAAATAATAAAATAATGCAAGTTACCCTCTGATATCCTCAGTCTATAATGGAAGAATATAGAGACTCATGATCATCTGCTACAGACACAATAAAAATATGCCTCCTCTGGGAGAGAAGTTTAACTTAAAGATCTGCAAGTGACCTCAAACCTAAGAATTTATCAGGTGAAGGAAACTTTTAAAAACTGCTGATAAAGTTAATAGTTAGCTTTTGAAACAAGGCTGATGAAACTTTCCCTCAAAAGTGATAAGATTTTCTCCTTTTCATGATAAAAATTAATATCCTATGAGGAAGAAAGAAAAAATGATATCCTAAAATTAATTTTTAAACCATTAAGGACCACTTATGCTCCTTAGATCAAACCCTACAAACAAGCCATTGGAGTCAATACAGTGCTTCTGTTGTTAAAACATCTATGGCAAATCCGGGCTTCCTTTCCCTGGAATCTCTCTATAACAAAGTGACAAAAATGTTCGCGATAGCAGTTTTGAGACAAACACCTCTGAGACAAACTTACAGTTAGTGATGCTGGAATCAGTTATTTGCACTCACCAGGGAGGGTAGATATGGATGACATCTTGCGGATGCCCCCTGAGATAGCGTGCGGTCTCCTTGGTGAAGAGAACCTTCAGGCCCGTCCCAGGGGCCTTGCCCTGAGAGGGGCCGTCAGTCTGCGGTCCCCCTAACTGCTCACACATGGCGACCTGGATGGTACCTTCTTCATGCAGCTCTAGAATTTTCACAATTAATATACCAGATCTGCTACCTGGAGGGTGAAGAAAAGAACAAAAGGAAAAATAAAGTCTAAGAGACATCTGATTCAAGTGTAAATAAAGTGTTGTGAACAAAACAATCATGTTCAGTTAGCTTTCTTCATCTGGAGAAAATGGTCTGTACCTTTTACAGAGTAAATAGATTCCAACATGTTCACTGTAACATCTTTTTTAAAAACCAAAATAGACGGCATGTTGCATGTAATATATTTTAAGCAACACAAAATATAGTCTTCTATCATAAACAAACAATCTTGTGCCCACAGAAAACTCAGAACATTTCACAGAGCATGTTTATACCCCAAAACTTGAACCTTTTGATAACCATATACTCAAAGGAAGTATGGTCATCTAATTGATCCTTATGCTTTCTTTTTTATTTATTTATTTTTAGGGAGAGGGGAAGGGAGGGAGAAAGAGTTAGGAGAGAAACATCAATATGTGGTTGCTGCTCACACACCCCTTTCTGGGGACCTGGCCCACAGTCCAGGCCTGTGCCCTGAGTGGGAATCGAACCAGTGACCCTTTGTTTCTCAGCCCGCACTCAATCCACTGAGCTACACCATCTCAGTACTCATGTGTAAAACGAGGATTATGCCACCAGTCTTAGTTAACATTTTAAAGAATTAAATGAGATAAATGAAGCTGACACTGCGCATAGTCTATGACCCAGAAATCCTAGATATATACCCAGAAACTCTTGTCACATGCACGAGAAACCTAAACAGATGCACATGTCTATATTATTTGTCAGGGCAGAAAACTGGACCCACACAAATCAATATAGAAGTTAACATAAGTGAACCAGATCTATATGTCTCAGCGCAGAGAGATCTCAAAAAGAAGCAGGGATATACAAGATATGCAATATATGATACTGATAATGTCGGTTTTTTTTTAAACACAGAAACTCATAAAATATAGGGTTGGGCAAAATAGGTTTCCAGTTGTGAGTACATGAAAGAGAGTTAATTCTTGTATTGTTTATTGATTATTTTATTATTTCCTATATGAACAACTGTGAACCTACTTTTGCCCCACCCTGTATTACGACAAATTCCTCTGCAATAAAAGTATGTAAATACTGACTAGCAGGATGTATAGAAAACTCACCATAACCACTGCATTCAAGGAGAGAGGAAGAGAAGTGTGACTCAGGAAAGAAACTCAGGAGATTTCCAACTTATTTATTATATTGTTTCTGTTATTTAAAAAATGTGAATTAAAAAAAACCAAAGTCAAAATGTGTTATTAATTGTAGGAGGAGAATACACTTATGTTTTTCTATTACTCTGTATTTTAACTTAAAAAATGAATTGAAGGAGATTATAAGTGTTAAGTATCTAGCATACTATCTTCCTAATAAGACCATTATGAGTTTCTTCACTACTTTAGCCAACTGGTTAATAGTGAATAATAACAGTTAATGTTTAGCCCTGGTTGGCACGGCTCAGTTGGTTTGGGCATCACCCTGCAAAGCAAAAGGTCACTGGTTTGATTCCTGGTCAGGGCACATGCCTGGGTTGTGGGTTTGGTCTCCTGCTGGGTTGCGTATGAGAGGCAACCAATCAATGTTTCTCGCATTGATGTTTCTCTCCTTCCCTTTCTCCCTCCCTTCCCCTCTCTCTGAAAGTAAATAAATAAATTAAAAAAATAATGTTTAAATGGTGTCAAATTTTTAGTTATATAGTTTAATTTAGCTTCCATTTCTTTCTTCTTTAGGTTTATTTTTCTCATTTTCTAAGCAACCCTAAGTTTTCCATCTCTTCCTTTCTCTAAGTGTCTATAATGTGTTCCCATATTAAGCATGGCTACAAACCTTCCCAAGAGCACTATCTTGAATTCCTGAGGTATATTATCTATCTTCCTTCTATTTCTTAAGATAAGGAAGGAAATGGAATGGAGGAAGGGTGTGAACAAGCACAATGCCAAGCTAGTCAGTATGGGAGAGGAGAATGGGGCACTAAAAACAAGTATTAAAGAAAGGCACTGACTAGGAAGTGAATACTGAATCCGCTCTGCCACTACAGGTGTTTCTTTAATAAAAAGTAGCTCATCTTCAATTGGTGAGTAGGAAGGGAAGTCAAGACAACATGAGGTCACTCTGGCACATACACCATTTATCCTGGGCAAGGTAGCCAGAGGAATGGTGGAAAACTGGGGTCTTCAGCAAAGGGCAAAAGCCCTGGGTGTAGGGGCTGCATTAGTTACAGGTACATTTTTAGATATAGTTTAAGAATTTTAAAAATGTGTACTTGTATTCAGGGCCCATCCTCAACCCTGAGTACCAGGTCAGTCCTCTCACCCATCAACCACTGGCAGAAGCTGCCGTCCAGAGCTTTAGGGCAACCTACTGTCCTGCTCACGATCAAGTGTGCCAGCTGAGCACATGCTCTTGTTACTGTGTGACTACTCTTGCAGGGCCAGCGTTCAGCTCTGCTGAGCTGCCTGCCTAAGCAGCATGAACTCTCTCCAGGTACTATTCATTGCCTTGTGCGGCTCTGATTAAAAAGTGACACAGGTTTCCAGTGTTCTGACCCAATCCTACAATTCCCACAGACCCTGACAGATTCTGCAAAAGCCAAGATATTGAAGAAACACATAAACAGTATTACACCTGTAAAACCTTTATGACTAAGATGAGTCATAGTGCTTAACTAACTTCTTTGAAGATTTTTATGATAAATCCTGACAATGTTCGCAGTATCTATAAATTCTGCTCAAGCTTTGTAGCATCAAATAACCTGTGGAATAAACACCCTTTACGATACTATCGCTGCAGGGTAAACTGCAGCGTGCTCAGTGACTGAACAGGTTTCTGCAGGAATAATGACCGGCACTATCTTAACCTTGCCACAGGGCTGGGAACAACGTGAAGTACTCTGAAGTCTCTCCTACAGCCTCAGGGAGAAACCTGGACCACAGCCTTAGGGAGAAACCAGGGCCCACCTTCCCTGAGGAAAATAAGGCAGTGCAATTTCCCCTTGGAGGGAGAAAAAAGCAGTAGGCAATCTAAAACAGATTATATATTTAAAGCAATCTCCCAGCCTAAGCACAAAAGAATACCTGCTTTACAGATGAAGAAGACTGCTTGCAATTAAACGCATGGCCCATAAAAGGCCATCTGTGTGCCAGCAGGACATCTCCGTAAATGCTGCAGGACACCCAAAACGTCACCTCTCCAGAGAGTGTTTACTGAGCCAGCCAGAAGCAACTACTCCTTCCCTTTGAACTCCTCAAATACCTTGTCATCTTAAAAAATTCTATTTTTAAATTACAGTTTATAGTCAATATTATTTTGTATTACTTTCAGGTGTACCACATAGTGGTTAGACAATCATACACTTTATAAAGTGTTCTCTACAGCATTTCAAGTACCTACCCAGTAACATACATAGTTACTACAATTATTATTGACTATATTCCCTACACTGTACTTCACATCCCCAGAAGTATTTTGTGGCCAACAGTTTGTATTTCTTAATCCCTTTACTTTTCTCACCCTTCCCCTCTAACTCCTTCCCCTCCGGCAACCTGCAGTCATTTTTAAGTGGAGATAGTATTAACTATCCTCAAGAACACTACAACCATCAAGAGGTAACAGAGAAAGGCCAGGTGCAGGGCCTGGTCCACCACAGGACAACGGTAGCCACTATCATCACGGTAAATGTCATTATTATCAACTTTTCAAGGCTTTTAAATACATATTTTATTGTACTTGATTCACAATACCCTATGAAACAGGTAAGAAAGACATTAATTTTCCTTTTTGACAGTTATGAGAAATGAAAAAGTTAGTTGCTCCAAGACATTTAAAATTTGAGAGTGCTGGCAGTCCTGATCTTACAAACTGAGTATCACATAAATCAGTAACCAAGTCGCTCTTAGGTAACTGGCCGTGAAAGACAGGAAACTGTAAAGGACGTCGT
Organism: Anoura caudifer; assembly: GCA_004027475.1. Lineage (NCBI taxonomy): Eukaryota > Metazoa > Chordata > Mammalia > Chiroptera > Phyllostomidae > Anoura > Anoura caudifer. The sequence goes on along the minus strand of PVKU01001932.1, from coordinate 208,470 downwards.
TGCCCTGGATTATCAGGCTACAATAGAGGACTTGTGCAAAAGGCACAGAAAGTCCCTCGGGTTGAGACACGAAGCCCGCTGAGGCTCTCGCTGCGGCAGCCGCACGCACGCTGAGGGTGTTGGCGCTGAAGGAGAGGGGGGCACCTCGTCACCGTGCTGACCGCTGAAGAGACGGTGCCACACAGGTCGAAGGGGAGCGCAAATATCAATTTCTGATACCTAAAACTTTAAATAGCTAAGAAAAAGGTATAGAAATATTCACATAAAAATACACCACAAGATCTAGAAACTTCTACAAATACATACATCTAGCAGATAAAACAATTCATAGTTAAAAATAGAAAATATTTGACTTAAAGGCTGACATCTGCTGAATTAATATATAAATGAGTGATTTATTTCATCAACCAACTGCTCTTAAAAATGTCTTTAGTTTTCAATGAGCAAGATGCCACAAAAGAAATGAGTAAATGATATGAGAACAAAATATATTTGTGACCACTGGGAAAAATAACTTATTTGATATATAGGTCCATTTATATGTATGTCAACTCAAATCCTCCTAAGTGGTCTATGTTGATGAATTAATATACATTGTGAGGGTAACTTTCATGAATATTTATACAAGAAATACAATACCAGAAACTAATGAAAGCTGTACAAGAAAGTACCAAGTAAACTGATGAGAGATAATGAAGTCATCCTCCTACACATGAAACATCTGTAAGTTTTTCTAAAAGAAAACTTTTCATAATATAATTGCTGCACTAATTTTAAGTTGCTCCATTTAATTATCCAAAACTGACCACACAGTAACTTGGGATTTTCCCTCCATATTATTACCATGTCTCTCTTTATCTTCACAGATATCCCAAGAAGCTAAAACACTGTCCTACTTCAACATGTGTATCCTACTGGTGCTGTTTGCTCTCTCTCAGGCCAAATCAAGCGCCCACCATTCCTTTTGTCCTCAGTCCTCACCCATCATGTGTATGCAAGCACAGACACACAAACACAGATGGGGAGAAGGGGAGCAAGGCTCAGGAATAGACATCAGGGAATTTTAAAGTTCACTTGCTTCCCATGCAAAAAGAGCCTCTGTTCTCAAGATCCGTTGTGCTTACTCCAAATTACCGTGGTATAATCATCTCACATTTTACTTTTCTAAGAAAGGTATTTTATACCCCTTCCAAAAAATAATACATGTATCCAGTACCACCTAGTCTTATTTGGGGTGATTCTGATAGTTACTTGTGAAATTTTAAATAATATCTTTAACCAACTCTATTTTCTATTCTATTAACTTCTGACAGTTATCTAGGAACTCCTAGCTTTGTAAAATGATAAAGGGCTGATACACCCTTCTACATTCTCCTTCACAGTGTGCCACACAATTTTAATTCCGCATAATTCCACCACTTCCATTGTCAAGGTTAATGTCCACGGTGTGTCCTAAAACCTATGCCAAACCTCTGTGCCCTGGCTATCATATGACTCTAAGAGTTAAAAATAATTAACAAATTATATGAGCACAGTTATATAAACAGAATTCAGTACCTGACAAGAATCCTAGGAATACATCTGAGTGAGAGTATGCCTAACCTCCAGGCGAAATGATTTCACTGTACTAATTCTTATGCTCAATTAGGCCCTCCAAATGCCAAAAGAAATATAATTGCATTCTGATGTCGTCAATAATCCCAATAGAAAGAAGTCTCAGCTTTCCCCCAAAGTTCACTACACCTTTTTAGAGAAAAGTCCGTGCTTGTCCTGGTTAGGACTGAAGGCAGTGGGACTGAGCCTAGGTGGGGGGGAGAGGAGATCAGATCCAAACGTTTATGCTGGGAGAAGACAAGCCCTACACTGTGCATGGACTCGGCCTATTTCCTCTGTGATGAGAAGACAATGGGGAAGACATATGACTTGCTCTGATGAGCACAGACTAACGGCCCAAGGGAAGAAGAGGGAGACCAGTCAGTCAACGGCTGCGGCAACCCAGGAGAGAGGATGGTAGCTTGGACCTGGAGAGTGGAGATGGAGGTGGTAAGAAATGCTGGAAACAAAATATACTGGTTCTTTTAAGATAGAACCAATAATACTTGATGGACTAGAAACAGGATATGACAGAAAGTAGTCAAGAATGACTCCAATATTTGTCACGTGAGTAAGTAAAGAGCAGAGTTAATGTGAACTAACATAGGGAAACTTTCTACAACAGTAGATTTCTTTGTATATGTGGGGGGAGTGGCTGCTGGCAGGAAAGAATACTAACATCAGGACATCAGTTTTGGATATATTAAAATTAAGATTCCTCTTAGTTATTTTTTGAAAAGATTTTACCTATTTTTAGAGAGGGAAAGGAGAAGAGAAAGAGAGGAAGTAAAACATCCATGTGTTGTTGCCTCTCACACGCCCACTATTGGGAACCTGGTCCACAACCCAAGCATGTGACCTGACGGGGAATCGAACCAGTGACCCTTTGGTTCACAGCCCACGTTGAAACCACTGAGCTGCCCCAGCCAAGGCTTAATATTAAGATGCCTCTCAGTTATTATAATAGCCTAGCCCTAACTTACCTGCCCAGACTAATACTATACCATTTTGAGCAAATGTTCATAAGGCTCACCAGTTATCTTTTTAAGTGTAAATTTTTAACTTATATTTTCTTGATTATGCTATTACAGATGTCCCAATTTTTCCCTCTTTGTGCCTCCTCCACCAAGCACCACCTCACTCCCTTAGGTAATCCCCACACCACTGTTCAAGTCCTCCGGTCATGCATATAAATTCTCTGCCCACTCCATTTCCTATATTGTACTTTGCATCCCTGTGGCTATTCTGTTAACTACCTATTTGTACTTCTTAATCCCCTCAACTCTTCACCAATTCTCCCTCACCCCACTCCTATCTGGCAACAATCGAAACACTCTTTGTATCCATGATTCTCTGTTCTTCATTTCCTTAGTTTGTTTTTTAGATTCAATTGTTGATAGATATGTATTTTTTGCTATTTTATTGTTCATGGTTTTGATCTTCCTTTTCCTCAGATAAGTCCCCTTAACATTTTATATAATAATGGTTTGGTGATGATGCACTCCTTTAATATTTTCTTGTCTGGGAAGCTCTCTCTCTGCCCTTCTATTCTAAATGATACCTTTGCTGGGTAGAATGATCTTGGCTGCAGGTCCTTGCTTTTTATGACTTTGAATATTTCTTCCCAATCCCTTTTAGCCTGCAAAGTTTCTTTTGAGAAAACCACTGAAAGTCTCATGGAAACTCCCTTGTAGACAACTAACTGCTTAGATCTTGCTGCTTTTAATATTTTCTCTTTAACTGTTGGCATTTTAATTATGGTGTGTCTTGGAGTGGGCCTCTGTGTATCCATCTTGTTTGGGACTCTCTGTGATTCCTGGACTTGCATGTCTGTTTCCTTCATCAAATTAGGGAAGTTTCCTTCCATAATTTTTCAAACATATTTCCAATTTCTTGCTCTTTCTCGTTTCCTTCTGGCACCCCTATGATGTGAATGTTGGAATGCTTCAAGTCCCAGAGGCTGCTTACACTATCCTCATTTTTTTATGGATTCTTTTTTCTTCTTGTTGTTCTGATTGGCTGTTTTTTTTTTTTTTTTTGCTTCCTCATGTTCCAAATCCTTGATTTGATTCATTGCTTCATCCACTCTACTGCTGTTTCCTTGTAAATTATTCTTTATTTCAATTAGTATGTCCTTCATTTCTGACTGGATCTTTTTTATTCTGTTGAGGTCCTCACTAAGTTCCATAAGCATCCTTATAACCAGTGTTTTCTGTTTTGAACTCTGCATCTGACAGATTGCTTATCTCCATTTTGTTTAGTTCTTTTCCTGGACTTTTGATCTGTTCTTTTATCTGGGCCACATTTCTTTGTCTCTTCATTTTGGCAGCTTCCCTGTGTTTGTTTCTATGTATTAGACAGAGTTGGTATGACTTCCTCTCTTGGTAGAGTGGCCTAATGTAGCAGGTGCCCTGTAGGGTCTAGCGGCACAGCCACCCGTCACACAAGCTGAACAGTCAAGGTGCGCCCTTCATGTGGGCTGTGTACACCCTCCTCTTGTAGCTGAGCCTTGACTGCTGTCACCAGGTCAAAGCAAGAGATTCACCCAGGCGAGTCAGTGGCAAGGACTGGCGCTGACCGCTGACCTGTACCTGTGCCCCCCCGTGGAAGATCAGCTGTGCGGGGGCAAAGTAGTGGTGCTCCAACGTGGTCTGTGGCCGTCTGCCGGGAGCACAGGCTCTGTCGCTTCCCAGGTGGTGCAGGCCACAGTCAGCCCCCCGCCCGTGTTCTGCCCAGGGCCACTCTGAATGAGCTATAAAGCAATCTGTAGATGGCTGCTACTTGTGCTGGGCTTAGAGTTTCCCAGGAGAATCCAAGCTGTGAACCTAGGCTGGCTGCTGCCAGTGTTGTGCCTGGGACCACTGAGCCAGAGGTACAGGGAGCTGGGGGCTCACTGAAGCCAGATGTTGCTTGTTTGATAGGATTTAGGAAGTTGTGAAGCAGGAGCCAAGATCAGCCATTCACATGGAAAAGCCATGGTTAATAGCTTGGGTGGGCCTGCAAGTTGGCTGGGACAAAGCTTCAGAGGGTCTCCAGTGGAGGGGGGGGCGGGGGACACAAACAGTGTGAGCCAGGTTGATGGAATCTCAAATATGGCACCTGGCTACTGGCTCTGTGGCTCTGTTGGGAGAAGGTTCAGAAAAAGGACAATGGCCTCTGCCCGCCTTTCTGTCTGGGAGAATGCCTCTACCCCCCAGCTTTCATCTAGATGCCAGACACTTTTGTCGCTCCCCACATGCCACTGGTGCTTTTCAAGCTGCTATTCCGGTGCTGAAGCTCAGAGAAAGTTAGTCTGAATCAATCTGTGTGGGTTCTTTAAGAGGGATCATGTGGGACTCCAGAAGATTCTTCCACCTACTCAATTTCCTTCTCGTCTTGAAGCCAGAAGTTATGGGGACTTATCTTCTTGGCACTGGGTCCCTGGGTTGGAGGGCTTGGTGTGGGCCCGGGACTTCTTGTTCCCGAGATACCCCTCCCATATTTTTATCTACTATATGTGGATTGGGACCAGCCTATTCTGTGTCTCAATCCCTTCTACCAGTCAGGATGGATGTGGTTTCTTTAATTCTGTAGTTGTCAGACTTCCAACTCAGCTCGATTTCTGATGGTTCTGAGTGATGGTTATTCTATATTTTAGATGTAATTTTGATGTGGTTGTGCAAGGAGATGAGCTGTGTTTACCTATGCCACCATCTGGACCAGAAGTCATAAGTGTAAATTAAATGAGCAACTTTTGTACTTGAACCCTTCAATGGCTATCCACTGGAAAAAATCCAAACTGCTTTGCAATAGAAATGCCTTGTTACCTGTTACTTCTTACTGTTCTAAAATCAAATTCTACAGCTTTACACAAGTAAATTTAAATTAGTTCTATAGTATGAAGAAAAACGGACCATACTTTAGGAAACGCTTTCATCACCAGCTCCCTGGTGAACTCTCTGAGCACAACTCTCCGCTTCCATCCAGTGGAGCTTATTACTCTCCTTAATGTCATCATTATACCTCTTATTTATGAAAAACTTAATACAAAGAATAACTTCATCTATTAAACTATGGACTCTGTTCTGCACCTGCATTTGTACCAGTAAATACATATGAGCTGAATAAACCCTAAAAGAAACTGATGTAAAGAACTTCAGGAAAAAATATAAATAAATAAATAAATAAATAAATAAAATTTTAAAAAACTTCAGGGACTAATTTTCTGGTCTTGATTCCACTGCCAAACCAAGATGGTTTTCACCTACCTCCCTTTACCTCGGCAGGATTGATATGCACCCAGAGAATGCAAATTTAACATGATTCAAGTGATGCTCTATAAAGAAAAATAAATAATATTTTCCTACATCAAATCCAAATGATGTTTTATCTATTCACCGTTGTACCACTGCTTTTTTATTAGCATGCACTGAAAGGTGAATTGTATTTATTTGTAATACTTATACTATCTTTTCTTTTTAGAGGTTACAACTATGACTGATTTTACCAATGGTTCCCAAATACCCAGCAATACTATGTTCCTGTGAGTATTCAATAAGTGAATGTCTGACTAATTGTATTACAGCATTATTAATAATGCTTAGTAAATAAAATTTTAGTTCCTGAGTAAATGTTTTAAACTGTCATCAGATTCATTTTATTGATAATTTCACAATAAAATTCATAAAGCTCTAAGGAGAGGTCTAAACTACAATACATAAATACTAAATTCTGAAGAATTCACATCTTTATGTTGTAAGTAATTGAAGCACAATTACTTTTTATTTAAAATTTATGTTCCCTCATAAAAGTTTAAGTCTTCTGGCAACAATAAACAGATACATTTCTCAACCACAACTGCTTACCGAACGGTAAACAATTGTGCTTTCACTTCTTGATTCCACATTTTTTCTTGCCTTTCACCCAGTTAAAATATTCTTTGCCAAAAGCCACAATAATTCTAAGTATGAAACAAAAATCTGAAGCCCAACCCTTAAAAATAAAAAAAATAAAAAATACTGACCAGGAATTTTTATCGTAGTTCACAGAAATGAGAACAATCAGAAACAGTACAGCACGCCAGCCACCCGTGATCACGGGGTCACAGTGCTGTTACCAGACACGTCACCGCGAACCAGCCTGCAGGACTGGCCTCACTGTTCTGCGGAGGGTGAGCGGACAACGGAAGGTTCTGTGTTTTAAGAAGTCCAAGAAAGGAAAAAGTATACAAAGGCACCAGAAAGGCAACGTATATATAAAACCAGACAAGGGGATACTCTGGACTAAATGTTTGCGCTCCCCCAAATTTGTATATTGAAGCTAGCCCTCAGTGTGACTGTATTCGGAGACAGGGTCTCCAAGAAATTAAGACTGAAGGAGGTTGTGAGAGTGAGGCCCTGATCTGACAAGATTAGTATCTTGCCCTGGCCAGCGTGGTTCAGTTGGTTGGAGCGCTGTCCCGTAACCTAAAGGTTTCAGGTTCGATTCCGAGTCAGGATACACACCTAGGTTGTCAGTTTAGTCCTCAGTTCAGGAGCATACAATCCGCATCCTGGGATGTACAGGAGGCAACCAAATAATGCTCCTCTCCTGTATCCATGTTTCTCTCTCTCTAAGAAGTGATGAAAAACTATCCTCAGTGAGGAAAAAATAAATAAGCAAATAAATAACTAGTATTCTTATAAGAGAAACCAGAGACCTCCCTCTCTTTCTGCTGAGCACAGAGAAAAGATTATGTGAGAGCACAGCCAGATACCTGGCTGCCGCCTCCAAGCCAGAAGGGCAGCTTTCACTGGACACCAACCGCAGTGGTGCTGTGATCTTCGAATTCCAGCCTCTAGAAATAGGAGACACCCAGTCTCTGGTATTTTGTTATAGTAGCCTACGCTGACTAAGATTTTGATATAATGAAGTGGGGTGCTACTGTAACCAATAACTAAAAATATGAAAGCAGCTTTGGAACTGGGTAATGGGTAAAGGATGAAGTTTTAAGGTGCATTCCAGAAATATGGTCTTTCAGGGTGATTCTGGTGAGGTATCAAACTGAGATGCAGAAGAGGTTATTGGAACCTAGAAGAAAGGCAATTACTTTAGACTAAACATTTGTGTCCCTCAAAATTCATATGTTGAGGCTTTAATCCCTAAGGTGATAATATTCGGAGTTGGGCCTTTGGCAGGTAATTAGGTCATGAGAATGAAGCCCTCATGAGTGGGATTAGTGTCCTTATAACAAGGAAGCTTAATGTATCCTCATGTGAGAATACAGTAAGGAGGCAGCTGTCTATAAACCAGAAAGTTGGCACTAACCAGGAACTGAACAGACTGGCACCTTGAACTCAGACGTCATCCATACGAAATAAATATCTGTTGTTTAAGCCACTCAGCCTATGGTATTTTGTTATAGCCACCCAAATAACCAAGACAGCAAGATGTGTTATAAAGTAGCAAAGAACTTGGCTGAATTGTGTTTTAGTGTTTTGTAGAAGACAGAACTTGTAAACCGTTAATTAGACATTCAGCAGAGGTTTCTAAAAATAAAATGTTAGAGATACAGCTTGGGTCCGTCTAACTTCTTACAGTAAAATATGAGAGGAGAGAAATGATGAAAGAATGAAGCAGCACTTAATGACCTGGAAAAGGCTAAGCCTATCCATACTGCAAAAAATGAGAAAGTATGTTTGCTGGGAAGAGAACACCAGGGTATGGCAAGACTACCATGCAATAAAGAGATTATGGGATTATATGAGCAAATACTCTGCCAGTCTGAACTGAAGGAGACTGAGACCAGAGAAAATGAAGAAGGGTTGTTGAACCTCTTCCATGCTACAGGACAGGGCAATACAGCTACTCTGTGAATGTGCATCATCCTTCAAAAAAGGGAAGAATGACCCCAAAGGAAATTAGTTCAGATGTCATCAGGGCTACCCCTCTAACCACAGGTTGAGGGGGCAGGGCTCAATATTTCTTCTGGGATTCAAAGAATGGGCCACCTCACTGTTAGGGGTGGAGCCGTTGCACAGAACCACAGGGCGAGAGGCCAAACACAGGCCACAGGGGTTGACAATACCACCCCTAGTGGGCCTGTGCGGCAGAGCACTGAACCAAAGACAACTTTTCTTGAGCTCTATAATCCACTGAAATTTGTCTTGGTAGTTTTGGGACTTGCTTGGAATTTATCACCTCTTCCTCCCCCATTTCTCCCTTTTGTAATAGGAATGTCTATTCAGCATCTGTCCCAGCATTGTACTGGGAAGCACGGAAGCTGTCTGGTTTCACAGGCTCACGGCTGGTGAGAAATTCTGCCACAGGATGAAGCGTACCAGAGTCTCACTCATATCTGATTTTGATGACACTTAGACAAGACTTTGGACTTTGGACTTTAGAATTGATGCTGGAATGAGTTAAGACTTTTGGAGCTGTTGTGGTGCAATGAATGTGGCTTGAATGTGAGGGGGACTTGAATTTGGGTCCAGGGATGAAAAGTTATCGACTGAATGTGTGTGTCCCCCAAAATTTATATGTTCAAGCTCTGACCCCCAGTGTGGCGGTATTTAGAGATGGGGCTTCTAAGGAAGGAAATAAGTAACCTTAAGTCATATTAATTGGGTCAAAATAGGAAATATGTATAATTAGCCAGAGCAGGGCATGTCAACAGAAGTACAGCAAATTCACATCTACTAAACAAAAGTGGGTATTTTAGTCTTAGGTGCTATCTTCTTCCAACAACATTGTAACAAACACTAATAGGGAAGAAGGGAAAAGGAGAAGAAAAATTAGTTTAAGGACTAAAATGAAATGATGTGATAAAAGTGCCTCTCTTGAAAGGCATGCAGTGAGAGATCAGGGAATTCTGATCATGGAAAACGTGAAAGAAACGTAAACTATCCCTAAGGACTATAAGTGAAATATGCACAGAGAATGATTTTACATGGAACTATATATATAAGGCAAGGTAAAACAGCAACAACACACAGAATTTAAAGTAGAAATAACTTGAAGGTTTATGAAGTCAACTTTCTCAGTAGAGAAACTGAGTCACAAATCAAGTGACCCACATAGGCCTTTAGCTCCAGCAGAGTCGGGACCAGCGTCAACATCTACTGACTAGGACCATTTTTGCACTCTAGTGTCATGAAATATTTCAAATTTTACCACTGATACTTATTTATTAACTTCATAAACGCTTCCTGAGTTACCAGCACTGCTCGGGTTGCTGGGTAAGCCCTATATATATTTGTGGCACTTTGCAGTGATTATTTACTTATACTTTGTATAATTATAATACAGGATGATACTGGAAGTACAATTACAGACAAAGAGAAAAGTCTGTTAGGCTTAGCTTATATCATGACACAGCTTTTTCCAGGAAGGAGGTATTTAGCGCTGTGCACATGTGTAAGGTATACAGAAAGGGGACAGTGAAAAATGAGACATCAGGTACGCATTGAGAACAACCAAAAATGTCACACTAGAGAGGTTAGACGTGGTGAACATTTTACAGAGACAAGAGTCACTCAGCAGAAAATTTTTTTAAAGCAGAAGAGTGAGATCAGATTTACATCTTAGGATGATAACCTTGATAGGCTGAACACCAGGGAAAGCACCTGGCAGGGAGACTGGATGGAGACTGACACGGTAATCCAGGCACACGGGAATGTGGGCCTTGTCTAAGAGCAGACGGGATAACTGAAGAGATCTCCCTTGAGTAGAATCAGCAGAATCTAGGGAACAGATGGATGGATAACATATGTAAGAAAGCCCAAGAGAAGACTAGACCAGGGAAGGCGAGTACCAGGGCAGGCTGCGTCTGAGGGGCCTGCAGTGTGCTTGGATGCAGGTGTGGCTGGTGCTGAGCCAGGAAAGCCACAGGACACAGAATTACCAGACTTCCCAGAAATCCTGGGGGAGGTGACACAGAGATCCCCAATTATCCAGGAAGGGCAAAGAGAACAAGAAGAGGGCCGGGAGGAGACAGCAAAGAACCAAGAAGGAAAATGAACATGGGAAAAGGCAAACCAAGAGGAAGTACTGTCCTTGAGGAAAAGGCAACGAGCTGTGAGAATGCTGAGAGAAGAGAGCAATTGGGAAGGACGGTGCCTACACACTGGTGGAAACGAACCAGAATCGCACGCTGGGATGTAAGGGGGTGAGAGAGTAGATCTCAGGCTCTTCTTCTAAATCACTATAACGATACAAAAGCACAGTTTCTAATTTTTAACAACTTTTCAAGGCATTTTTACTAGTCCAAGAACTGGTTTATTCTATTTGAAGGCTAAAAAGCTTCCTATTTTGTAACAGAAAAATTTACCACCACAGCTGTTGAGAGAGATAAATTGTACTGCATGACAGATAAGAAGCAGCCCATACTGAGACTAGTGTTACCAGAGCGGGGCCACCTGGCTGCTCACTCACTGTTCCGTGGTGAGCTCCCCTGAAAGATGAGGAAAGTCAAGTCTGCGCATGTGCCGTCAAACAGGTTTCTCCAGTCAACAGAATCCCAAATGGAAAACTTTCATTCCTTTCAAAATAAAAATGGGCCAAAGAAGTTTGGAGAACCAGACTGATGAAAAGGTTAAGACGGCACGCACAAGATTTCAGAGCACGGACAAAGGCCAGAGCGACGCTGAACCAGGCCAGAGGGTACAGACGGCAGCTGGCTGAGCAAGTCAGAGAAAACCCTGCCTTGTCAATATCCATACTTTTCTAAAGGTCAAAAACAGAGCTTCTGACATAGAAATAATTTTTGTCATTACTGAGGTCCCAATTTAACACTAAGAACAAATTTTTATTTATCAAGCCACATGTGGAATTCAATAGGAAATATATTTTATCCACTTTATAATTCGTTTGGAATGGGCTAACCTTATAGTCTTATTTTTGGGTCATTTACAATAGAAAAGAGAAATAAAGGTCTTTTTAAACCTCAGACCTATGCAAAAATAATCTTAAAAGTGTGTAATAGCTATTTTTCGTTTCATGTAAAAGAAAGCATAACTTAATTAAATCTACAGGGAACCTCAATGCATCATTTAATTCTGCTGTATTACCAAACTTCCTTTCATAGATTTTTAGGTAGAAAAATTTGCAAGAAACAATTTATTCCTAGGGATGAAAGTGAAACGGTGAGACAGAAGTAGGTAAGGTATGACAAATATAGTAGCCAGAGTTGAGTCTGGAATTGAGCATCCCTTCCTGTATTTCTCAGGTTCTGTCATTATTTTCAATAAAATTATGAAATAACTTGGCATTAGGAAAGTCAAATGCAAACTCTTTCCTCTTTGGTTAACTTACACGTAAAATGATTACTGAAAAGTATAGTCATTTGGGACATGAAATCACAGCTCTAACAGTAGACAAAATATCATAGTTTGTTTTTGACTTGAATAACTCAGCCAAGAATATGCACATGAATTCTCCTTGCCCATGACTACAAAGAATCATGTTAAATACCACTGCTGCACTGAAATGTGGCTACGGACATAAAAGAAACAAAAAATAAATACATGAACCTTAAACACTGTAATTGGCTTTCTGGTTTTATTGACCAGAGGGAAGTTGGAGATAATCCACACACAGCCCCCTTAACCCCAGAGGGAAGGGGAAGTTAAGAAAAGGAACTACAGTAAAAGCCCTCCAGCCAAGTCAGGGCTAACACTCACAGAGCAGGGCACAAGCAGTGTCCTGGCCCTTCAACTGGAAGACAGGGTGGTAAACCAAAGAGTTTAAGATAAATTTCAGTGACATTTTCTTAAAGACTTGGAACTACAAAACTACCAAGATCTCTTCAGTCCATGTCATTCTTACTTTGTAAACTTAAATAAACATATTTATCGTAAAAACATGTCATATGACGCTCAAAATCCCCTATGTCCTCACAGAAACTAAAGATTTAATAGGCATAAAATACTGTCAGAAATTGGCCAAATTAAATGTGCATCTCACTATACACCTCCTTCCTAGTTTAAATACAAAAATATTAAGAGACTTAGATTATACATATATATCTTCAATAGTTACTTTTCAACTAAATTAAGGGATATTCCTTATGAACCAACTTGCTTTGGTAGAAATGATCATCCAAACATTTTCTACCTCAAGTTACTCTTTAATTATGAGAAAAGAGTGCATCAAGGAAATGAGGTAAATCATTCAGACACATACTTATCTAGAGAGAACTCTTGGCTCTTCTTCCTATCCTGTACAGTTTAAACTGTTGGCCCTGACATTTCTTCTTCCTCTCTTACCCACTTAAATGGCAAGTCTGGAACATGACCCCATTTCAGGGGCCCCTCAGCCTCAAAGAAGGCCCTTGAAAACAGTGAGAAAAAGGCAGACACCAGCAGGCCAAAGGGGCCCCACCCCATGAGTGTCACGGCTGCTCCTTCGGGGGTGACCCAGAAGGACACTGGGGACGTGTTCTCACAGTCTCAGCTGTCCTTTCCACCAGGAGCACAGAAACGTACGTATAAAGGTCATGCTGGTAACAAGGAGAGATCAGGAGGCGTGCCAGAGGGGAACCTGTGGTGGTGCAGGAGATTACAAAACCAAGTCTGTGAGTGTGTGCACAGCTAATCATGGTCAAGGACAAAGAATTCTGCATTCTGAAAAGCTGCCTCACTGAAAAACCAGTCTTGTTGTTAAATTTTTCACTTCCTGACACAAAGGTATACGAGTACATTTTAGTATTCATAAGTTAAATTCAGGGTGGAATTCTCTACCATCTCACATATCCCCTCTGTCTTAATTGTGAAAATACATATTTGGTTTTGACAAATTACTTCTTGTATAAAAGGAATATTTAAAAAGATACTGTCCCCAAACCTTTTCCTATGATGACCTTTTTAAACAGTTTGCAACAATTAATTTTACAGCATTTACTAATACTTCCAAACTATAATACAGTGTGAAGGAAGTCTAAAAAGTATGAGTTAGGATGCTTTGAGGCATTTACAGTAACATACTATTCCAGGAATAACTCACTGGAGTCATTCTCCTTTATAATTACTAAAGAATAATGCTTTATTTCCTTTGGCTTTGTTTCTTTTTTTCTTTTGTGTGATTTTCCAACTGTATTTCAATAGGTAGAATCTTACAGACATTATTAAAACATCTTCAAGTGTAAAATACTGTTTTGTATACTTCTAAAGAGTAAAGCTTTAGTATTTTAAGTAAAAAAGCAAACAATTTTAATTTCTAGGAGGGTTAGTTTTATCAGTGATTGATATATATTTGCTGCTTATTAGAAGTTTGAATGAATGAATGAAAATGTGGACACAAAAATGGGGTTCTATGAAAAGTAACCTCACAGGGTGATTTGATTATAAATTCCTTAATGGTAGGTCATGGTGGGCGGTCACACCCCAGCGCTGTAACTTCTTTAGTAAGAAGATTTTAAGGCAGCCCTTTCCATTGTTCTTGTGCATCTGGGTTACACCACCTGTAAGATGTGAGAAGTAATACCCTTCTAAAGCAAATCCACCCTTGAGAAAACACACAATCTTGTTAACTATCCTTTAATCGGATCTCCACCCAGCTCTCCCGCACCCTCATGTAAAATTCCTGAATCATACATTCACAAAAGCAGCAGCAAAACTATTATTCTATGGAGCATGTGAAATCTTGCTTCCTGGTATATGTTATCAGTTTGGCTCAAATAAACTATAGTAAAAAGTGTCTATAGGTTTGGATGTTCTTACATAGACAAAAGAAATGAGACAGAGTAAAACAAAAAATAAAACACAAGTTAAAATATTATGGCCACCTACTACGAAAAAAAATAAGAGATACGGAAGCAATTTACCGTATTTCTCTAGTCAGTTAAAAAATACTAAACTTAATGCAAAACCATCTACTTCTACTATTTGAGTACTGGTGGTGATAGTGGTACTTGATTTACAACTACTTGTTAAGCTGCATATCTACATTTTCTGTACTTTCTTTTTCGTGTTATATTTCAAAACAAAATGATAATTTATGGAAAGCAGGATTTGGTTCAAGATGGTAGAGTAAGGAGAAGTTGCATTCACCTCCTCCCACGACCTCATCAAAATTGCAACTAAACTGTACAACAACCAGCCTGGATAACCTGAGGACTAGCTGCACAGAAATCATATAATTAAAGACATACAGAAGAAGCCACGTTGAGACTGGTGAGAGAAGATGAAACAAGAAACAAGCTGACTCCACACCCATATATTTCTGTTGCAAATGGCCCCCAGGAGAGTGAGGGGTCTCAACCCCGTGCTGGGAAGAAGAGCCCACGTAACCTTTGGTTGTGGAAATCAGGAGGGATTCTGCCCTGGTGAGAAAAAAGCTACTGGAAACCCAGGCATACTCTTAAAAGAACTCGCACGCCAACTGGCTGACAGGTATACCTCCTGGGCTCTGGAGGAAAGAGTGGTTTGAAGGATGCCAGTTATACAGGGAAAGACTCTGCTGTGTAGCTTCGAAGAGAGGACCAGAGGAATAGCCACCAATATCCCTCTGTGGAGTCTCTCTTGCACCACAGAGAACGTCATCTGTCCTGGGTCCAGCACTATCCCCTCACAGCATTAGCCTGGTGAGCTATACGAGCCCCACCCTGACTCCCAGAATCCCTACTACTCGCTTGTATCTGTAAGCTCTGCTAGCAGCAACTAGGCTGGGCCCATGTTGCAGTTTCTTTAACAATTTCAAAACATTCTGGGCAAGCTTGGCGGTGCCAGAGACACACAGGGAAAAACTGAGCTGTGTGGCTTTAGGGCCATGGTCCCACATCACTGACAGGGCCACCTTTCCTGTGTTAATCGCTGCTTCCACACAACACTAGCAAAGGAAGCTGCACTACCTCCACCCTGACAACCCCACAGGCCCTGCCTATATGCCCAGGGATGTAGACTCTGCCAGCAGGAACCAGCCTGGGCCGATGCTGTCATCTTCCTTAAAAACTCCTCAAAGAAGTCAAGGAGTTCAAGGAGTGCAAGAGACACAGAGAAAGAAACTGAGTGGAGTGCCGTTAGGGAGAGGGCTATCTCCCAGCCCACCACAGGCACTGCGGTTACTGTGCAGGCTCCCCACACAGCTGGCAAATCATAGTCTGTTGTAGCCTGATGAACTTTACTAGCTCCACCCCGAGACTGCAGCCCACCACAAAGGTTCCCAGGCCTCAGGCCGGTGATGGACGGCTTCAAGGTACTCTGACACTTGCTGAGTGCCTCAGACTCAGCATTGGTGGGGAGCTGGAATATATACTAACCTGGTAAAGACCATTCAGTGAATCCCTGAGTACTTGCCTCACGCAATTTACATAATGCCTGAGGCTCTTTCAAAGACTAAGCCTAACACCCAGCAGGTGGCTAAAGGTGAGAAGTGACAACACCACAGAAATAAAAAAATCGTAAGAAAATAATAAGAACAGTTATATAACAGGGCAACGTAAAAGAAAAAAAATAAGTCCCCAGAAACATATAATCTTCCACCACTGAATCAGAAAGAAACATAAAATTTGTATAGATCAATTACTAGTAACAAAAGTAAATCAATAAGCAGAAAAACTCCCATCAAACAAAAGTCCAGACTTCTTCACAAGTAAATTTTATGAAACATTTAAACATCTATCCTTATCAAACTATGGCAAATAAATAAATAAATAAATAAATGAGTGAGGAATGCTTCCAACTCATTCTACAAGGCCAATATCACCAATGTACCAAAACAAAGTCACTCCAAAAAAATTATAGGCCAATATACATAGTAAATATGTATATACATAGTAAATATGTATATAACAATCCTCAACAAAATATTGGCAAATAAATTCAGCAATACATTAAACATATCAAAAACTATAATTATGTGGGATTTATTCCAGAAATGCAAGGATGGTTCACTATCCACAAGTCAATCGATGTGATATAAAAGATAAACAAATGAAGAATAAAATCATATCATTATCTCAACAGATGCAGAAAAACCATTTGACAACATTCAACATCCATCAGTGATAAAAAATTTCAGCAAAACATATAAAGAACATAGCTCAATATAATAAAGGCTATATATGACAAAACCACAGGTAACGTCACACACAAGGTAAAAAGCTGAAGCTTTTTTCTAAAATCAGGAATATGACAAGAAAGCCCTCTGTTACCACTTTTATTCAACATAGTATTTAGAAATCCTTGCCATATCAAGTAGACAAGGAAAGAAGTAAGATCCTTTACCCAGATAGCTCAGTTGGTTATTACACCATCCTGTATGCCAAGTCTGTGGGTTCAATCTCCAGTCAGGGCACATACAAGAAGCAACCAATGAATGCATAAATAAGTGGAACAACAAATCAATGTTTCTTTCTCTCTCTTCTCCTTCCTCTGTCTCTCTCAAATCAATAAATAAAGATTTAAAAAGAAAAGAAATGAAAGGTAACCAACTGGAAAGAAAGAAGTAAATTGTCAGTATTTCCGGAAAAACATAAGACTATATCTAGAGAACATTAAAGATTACAAGAAACTGTTACAACTAATAAATGAGTTCAGTAGAGTTGCAGGGTACAAAATTAATATCTGAAATCTTTTGCATTTCTATACACAAATGACAAATTAGGAGAAAGAGAAGCTGAGGAAATCATCCCATTTACAAAGAGAGTAATCCCATGCATCAAAAAGAACAAAATATTAAGGAATAAATATAACTAAAGAAATAAAACAATTATACTCAAAAAACTAAGACACTGATGAAAGAAACTGAAGAGGACACAAATAAATTGAAAGATATGCTGCGCTCATGGACTGGAAAAATTAACGTTGTTAAAATATCCTACTGCCCAAAGCAATCTACGAATTCAATGCAATCTTTAGCAAAATGCAATGCCATTTTTCATGGAACTAGAACAAACAATACTAAAATTTATGTGGAACCAAAGAAGACCTCAAATAGCAAAGATATCTTGAGAAACAAAAACAGAGTTGGTATATCATGTTCCTAACTTCAAACTATATTACAAAGCAATAGTAATCAAAACAGTATGGTAGTGGTATAAAAACAAACACACAGAGCAGAAAACCCAAAATTAACTTGTATTTTATGGTCAATTAACTAATCTAAAGCAAAGGAGGAAAGAATATAAAATGAGGGAAAAAATCAGTTTCTTTGATAAATAGTGTTTAATAATTGGCAAGTGGACAGGTAGATGCAAAAAAAAAAAAAAAACCCCACTAAACCACTTTCTTTCATCATATACAAAAATAAAATCAAAATGGATTAAAGTCTTAAATAAAAGACTTGAAACCATAAAACTCACAGAAGAAAACATAGGAACTAAACTCTTTGACATCAGTCTTAGTGATTTTTTTTCTTTGTATATGACTGGGCAAAGGCAACAACAAAAAAATTAAACAAATGATACTCTATCAAACTAAGAAGTCTTTGCACGGTGAAGGAAACCACCAACAATATAAAAAGACAATGGACTCAATGGGAGAAGATATTTGCAAGTAACATATTCAATTTGCAAATAACATATTTGCAAATAACATATTCAATAATATAATGGTTATTATGAATAACCATTATATATAATGATAATTTATATATACATATATATGAAACTCTTACAACTTGACACCAAAAACAAAAAATCCAATAAAGTAAAGGGAAGAGGACATGAACAGACTTTTCTCCAAGAAGATATACAGATGGCCACCAGACATATGAGAAGGTGCTCAATATCACTAATTATCGGGGAAACGCAAATCAAAACCACAGTAAGATACTACCTCACACCGGTCAGAATAGCTATTATCAAAACGACAACAATGATGTTGGCAACGACATCCAGAAAACAGAGACTTTGTGTACTGCTGTTGAAACTGCAAATTAGTGCTACCACTATATAAAACAGTAGGAAGATTACTCACGAAATTAAAAATAGTACTCCAGTAATTCCACTTCTGGGTATTTGTCCAAAATAAAAATAAAAATCTAATTCTAAAAGATACATGTGCCCCTATATTCCTTGCAGAATTATTTACAATAACCAAGATATGAAAACCACCTAGGTGTCCATCAATAGATGAATGAAAAAGTATATGCGATACATACATTGATGGGCAAAAGTAGGTTTATAGATGTTCATATGAAAAATAACACAATAATTAATAAAAAAATATAAGATTAAACTCTGTTTCACGTATTCACCCCTGCATATACAATGGAATACTGCTCAGATGCACAGAAAATGAAATCTTCCCATTTGCTAGCTACAACATGGATGGACCTAGAGCAGAAGTCCCTAACCACTGGGGCTGCAGACAGGTACTACTCTGTGGCCTGTTAGGAACTGGGTCGCACAGCAGGAGGTGAGTGGCCAGGGAGCAAGCAAAGCTTCACTGGAATTACTGCCTGAGCTCCACTTCCTGTTCCCCCACCCTCACCCCACCTTGCCCCCATCCATGGAAAAACTGTCTTCCTCGAAACCAGTCCCTAGTGCCAAAAAGGTTGGGAATTGCTGACCTAGAGGGTATTATGTTAACAAAAGTAAGTAGCACAGAGAAAGAAAAATACCATATGATTTCACTTATATATGGATTCCAAAACACAAAACAAATGAGCAAACAAAAGAAAAACACAAACTTGTACAGAGAACAAAAATGGTTGCCAGAGGGGAAGAGGGGAAGGGATTGGGTAGAAAAGGGAAGGGGATTATGAAGTACAAACTTTGCATTATAAAATAAGGTAGGTTAACGTTATTGACTCCACAGGGAATAGTCAATAATACCATAACTACATAAGGTGACAGTCATTAGACATTGTGGTGATCACTTTGTAAAATACAGAAATGTTGATTTACTATGTTGTACACCTGAAATTTACATAATACTGTATGCCCACTATAACTCAAAATAAAATTAAAAATAAATTTTAAAAACTAAAATCCAAATTCCAAAGATCTTGAGATTTCTAAGAGAAAAATCTATTAGAAGCTATCACATTCATATATCAAATTAATAAATTAATTTTTGATTGATTTTTTTCTTTTGTCTTTTTTTTCTCATGGTATCATTACAAACCGCTCATCCCCAAATTTAAGAAGGAAAATTATTTAGGAACATTCCGAATAAGCTACTTGGCAGTTACGAGCCAAACAAAAAAAGATCATCCTTTCCCTCTTCATTTCAGATACCCAGCTGGACTTTGGATTTCAACCTCCAGAAAACACTCTCTTAACTCTGTGTTTATTTGGTCATTTTACTGTCATGAGAAGCTAGGACACTAACATACAGTGATTTCTAGTATGTACCAATATGAATAATTAAGAGGACAAGCTGCCACCTTCCTACCAGAGTCGTAAGAGTTGAACGGCATCCTACCTACACAGATCCACAACTAACACAGTCTTTGCGACCTTATGTCTTGTGCAGTTCCAACCAGTGCTGGCTCAAGCATGCAATACAGACCTACACAGTGAAAAACTACCATTTTCCCCCAGATAAAACCCAATTTATATCAATATTTCTAATTGTGCTGATGCCTTAGCCTCTTGCCTTCTTAAGGCTAACTTCCTCCAGCCCGATCTAATGAACAGTTGTACAAATTGGTGACTAGGAACATGGACTTGAGAGATACTCCAAATTTCAGCTTGCTTATCTATACCGTATCTTTAACCTACAATTTCCTCATCTGGAAAATAAAAGCAAACTGTGCCTTAGAAGATTATTTTGAATACTTAATGATTTAATAATATACATTTAATAGTAAGCCCTCAGCATTGCACCTGCCAGACAGAGAAACTCCAAATGTGATACAACTATGAAGATAATGCAGAAGGAGAAAAGACAACAGTCAGAAGCTATTTTCTATATTTCCTAGAAATTTCTGGTCCTAAAGTTTTTCCAAGTCTTGCTTTCACCTTGAAGATATTTACAATTTTTCAAGAATATAAATTCAACAAAATTCAAAATAGTTACCTACTGGACACATAAAGCCCAATTTGGAGTGTTCAGTTACTCCTCAATAGTACTATCAAGAGGAAACTAGTAAAGTAGTAAAAAAATTATTTTCAATGTGTTATCATTGAAAGTGCATGTCACTGAGAATCAGGAGGCTAGGGCTCCGCTGTTTCTTCTTTAACCAGGACCAGTCACTTTCCTCCTCTAGGCAATATACTCTTAATACGCCAATGAGGAGTTTAGACTAGAAGATCTCCAAGAGCCCTCAAGTATTAGCATACTACCTTTCTGAAAGAAAAAAAAAGAGGGCCTGGTATGACTACTAATGTAGAAAATAAATGGCACCTCCAATTTCCTGGCCTTCTAAGTGTGCTGTAGCCAAACTCCATGAAAAAGATGAGTAACCCAGTCAAGTCTGTTATCTTCCTCTTGTCCTTTCTTCCCACCCTGTCTTTACTACCCTATAGTTCGCAACCCTATCTCAACTTCTGAATACAAAGCGGGTCTCTATCACTAAGAAATAAAAGTGTTCTCTCTGAAATCTAGCAATTCAAATAGTTATATATAGTTGCAAAGAAATCCAAGCTTACCATTTATATAATTACTTCAAAGAAGGGCAGCAAAAGCAGAATGGGAGAAAGGATTGAGTTTGAGAATTTTAGTGGCAAGACCTTATTTTCCTGGTTCAAACAAAACAAAAGTTGTTTATAATACATAGAACTGCAAACTAAATTTAAAATGATAAATGACACAAAGATTAAAAGGAAACTATTTAGAAGTGGAGATGAACAGATAATAAAAAAAGTGATTACTCTGGGTCAAGATCATTCACAGGTCAAGTATGCACATGTGTATACTTATAAATAGAAGAATGTGAAAGATGACTAAAAGGTGAAAATAAGATAATATAGTGTAAAGGTTCTAGTTGATGTTTATTAAATAAGCCTGAAAAGAAAATGATCATGAGTTAAGCATTGGGTTACCACAGTGCTCTGTATTATATTCTACCTGCCAGTGATTAGTTCAAGAAGGGATACATGCCTGTCATATCAATAAAGTCATTTCAGGATTCTGACAAAATGTTAGAAAAGAAATTATTTTTATTGGACTTGAAGCTGGGATTTACCACATGGAGAAGATGTACCAGCCCTTCAAAACCAACATGCCTGAAGCATGGTCTTCTTTCTCCCTGTGACTTTCAATGTGTGAGTACTATTAAGTTCTTCTTTGTGCTTAAGCCAGTGTATTACTGACTTCCCTGAATAATACCATTAGGAAATCTTAATGCATGCTTGGCTTTCTGACTGATCAAATGAGTTATAAAAATGATTATTTAATATTATAATCTTTGATATAAAAATGACATGATACAAAGCAATAAATGTAACAACAGGCCGATCGATAGGTTCATATAACAGGAAAATCATTCTTGGGTCCCACGTGTCAGGTATTAGGTCATAAGACCCTAACACAACACTATGAAAGAGAGAAGACAGTTGCTGAAATACAGCTGGAAAGGATTTTCAGATAAGAGTTCAAAAGTCTTCTAAGGAAATGTGTAATACTAGCTGAGTGTTCCATCTAGAGCTGTAGTTGTACTTTGCACTCTAATATGTGCAAAAATAACCTGTGAGTCTATTAAAATGCATATTCCAAGTATCCCTGGAGACATAACTGTTTTTTTTTTAATTTAAAAAATTCCAATTACAGTTGATCTTTGCTATTATATTAGTTTTACCTTTGCTATTATATTAGTTTTAGGTAAACAGCATAGTGGTAGGACATTTATATAACTTATAATGTAATTCCCTCAGTAAGTCTACTCTCTACTTGGCACCACACACAGTCATTGCAGTATTATTCACTATATTCCCTATGCTGTACTTTACTCCCTCTGAGTATTGTGTACCTGCCAATCTGTACCTCTTAATCCCCTGGGCCCTTTTACGCAGGCCACCCAATCCTCCTCCATCTGGCAACTCAGTCTTTCTCTGCATCTTAAGAGTTTGTGTCTCTTTTGTCTATTTTGTTTTTTAGATCCTACAGAATAGTGAAAATATGCAGTATCTTTCTCTGTCTGACTTATTTCACTTGACTTAATACCTACTAGGTCCATCCACGTTGTTGTAAATGGCAAGATTTAATTCCTATTCAAGGCCGAGTGCTACTGCATTGTTTATATGTACCACTTCTTTTTCCAACTGTCCACAGATGACCGTTCAGGTTGTTTCCGTATCTTGGCTGTTGCATATTAAATGTCCTCCTTTGCAGAGATGATTATTAATAGTAGATGTAGAATAGATGACTATGCCCACACGCCTCTTCCCTCACTCCAAATAAAGGGATGACCCAGGGAGACACCATGAATAAGAACATTGTCTCATAGGAGAAAAAGCTTTTCTTGGTATGTGAAATATTTTGAAACTAAAAAACAAATGTTAAAAAACACGAGTTTCAGTCATTTGGTTATCTTAGCAACTTTTGAACTGTACCTTGAAAATCATTACAAAAGCCTGCATCAATTTAACGGAACTAGTATTAAGGTAAAAACAAAAGTGAGTGTAGAGTATATTGAACATACTAATGTTATTGTTGTTTATGAAGTATTAGTTTGAGGGGTGTGTATTTTGTGTGTGTGTGTGTGAATGTCATGTGTGTATTAGGAGATGATATAACATATACTTCTAACTATGGGGGTCACGATCCCAGAAGTCTGAAAGCTACTGGGTTAGATATAGCAAGAAAAAGGTCTAAAATACAATGCTCCAAGCCAGATCTTTACAAATAAGTCTTCTGTTGACCTATGAGAAACTCTATGGGGAGAAATCATTAAGACCTTATACGAATGGGCTCATCTTTTGAAACAATTTCTGTGATCTACAGGACACCTAAAGAAAAATAAGGTCATGAAAACAGTAATGATCAACTTCATATATTTTTATGTAAAAATTTTAACTGGCATATTTTCACCCACAGTCTCAGATGCCAGTGAAAGCCTTACCTGAAAGCGTCTTTTGGTAAGAAACACACTGATGTCTCCACAAAGAAATGGCAGATCTCTCTCGGTTCTGTAGTCCTTTTAGTCTTTCCGCTAGTCCGCCTCTGTTTAATGGATTACAATGTGTCAGGTTGACTTAAAAGAAAAGCTTCAGAATATTTGCCACATTTATATTTTATACCCTCCAACCAGAGACGAATAGATAAACCATTCAAATTTTAACTTATTTGACATCACATTCTCTTCCTAAAGGCCTGATCTTCCTAGGTCAGTAACCCACGTTTTAGAGATTTCTTGGAAATTCAGTTCTCTGATTATTAGAAATATGGACTACTTCAGATCAGTTTGACTTCTTTCATTCTTCTTAGTTTACTTATCCCATAAACACATTGAGATTACTTGTTTTCTGATCTACCTAGCAAAGTGCTAGGTATACAAAAAATTACGATGAGTTATGCCATTGAGGTGGAAAAGGACTTGGAATCTGCTCCACAGGCAGGGGAACAATTAAATGTAGCAGGTTCAGAGCTGCAGTCAATAACAAATCCTAACAGTTAGAACACTTCTGTACGAGAATTTAGGTACAGACTCACAATTCTAACAAAAAAGATAACTGAGTATTAATCACAAACACACAGCAAGAATAAACACAACAATTTTCATGTATTGCAAAGATGATTGATAACTGTGGACATCGAGGCCCTACATAAAAGTCTTTATTAATAAAGACATCTACATTAAATATTTTAAAATGCATAGATATATTACACATATACATTTGATTCAGAGAAGTTAGCAGTCTCTGAAACAGCTATAATCTCAAGACAAATCAAGATCAGTTATTAATTACCATTATGACTACATGCTACATAATTTATTAATGTTTTATAATATATGATTATGAACCAGTTTACTGAACATCTTACTAAATGATCTTATTCTATTTTAATAATATCTCTTTGAGGTAAAAAGAACAGGTATCAATACCTATCTCATAGATGATATATGAAAGTTTACAGAGATGTTCAGGAAATTCACCAGTATTACATAACTAGCCACATGAGGAAATAGTTATAGAAACCAGAAAGGACTTACCACAGTGCCTGGCATTCAAAAAATGTTAGTCATTAGTGCTAATTTTTTAAAAAATGATTTTTTAAAAAATGACTTTTAATTGCACCATATATTCTTTCCACAATAATCTAAAGATCTTATTTTAATACACATTATACGTATTATCACTACTACCTACAATGTTATCCTATAGGCACTCATTTTCCTCTAAGCACTGTTTCTGAGTGTGTGTGTGTACAATACATAATGGCAAATTTTTAAAAATTCTCATAATCACAAACATGTCAAAGAACCTCGACTTCACATATGCCTACAGCTACTTAATACATATGTAAATTCTTCTTCATACCAGTGTTTATGTTAAGTGACTCATACATGCTCCCGTTCTAAGCAACACTATGAAAGTAGGTACTACTGTCACCCTTATTTTACAGATGATAAACTGAGGCATTAAACACCTGCACGAGGTGAGCTATCTGATGTGTAACACAGCTGTACGCACACACAAGCAGTCTGGCTCTAGAGTTCACAAGCTTAGCATCAATGATATATCTAATGCCTCAAAGAGCTCTACTTAAAAATATAATAAACACAAGAAAAAAGGCAAAACACAGTTATTCTTTCCACAATGATCTAAGTATTTTTAAAATGTGGTTTTCTTTATACCTATGACTTTAGAGAGGAGAAAAAAGGGAAAATACAATCTGAAAGGATATGGTTAAAGTCAAGTCCTGTATCACACAAATAAACTGTAGGAACTGTAGGGCTGTAGGTAAAAAGAGTAAAAATAGAGGAAGAACACTGCTTACATGTGGACGCATCTGGAGCCCTGAAACAGAATCAGCATTTTATACTTGCATTTAGTCATTAAGAACTATACTGGGTCCACACACGATACCTCTGCTCCAATCTGACCAGAGAATTCCTGCAGGTAATTCCAAACAGATAGATGCACCAGAACTTAGGAATGTAAATACTGTGATCTCTAATAAACAATCATCATTCTAGTAAATATCTATTTACATTAAAAAAAAAATCAGAGGACATCCAAGATGGCAGCAGATTAGGTGGATGTTATACTCATCTCCTCCCAGGACCAAACTGGAATTACAATTAAAATATAGAACAATCAACCTAAATAACCACCTGAAGACTTGGTGAACAGTATAACCAATGATTTACACAAGCCACTCCAAGACTGATAGGAAAGGGCAAAAAGGGCTGGCCCCACTCCGACAGACGGTGTCTGAGAGATATTTCATGCAACGATTCCTCCTGAGGAGCATGGTGTCAGCCCAACAAAGGCTCCCCAGTCCATAGTACCAGAGCTGGGAAGAGGCACCCACATAACATCTGGCTATAAAAGCCAGCAGAAATTCCGTCTGCCAGAAAGAGACAGGAGCCTTCTGGATAGAGAGGCACTATCCGAAAGGGCCAACACACAAAATCTCATTTGCAACTACTCAACTTGGGTTCCGACAAAGGGAGGGTAGAGTGCACTGGAGATGTGTGAGAAGAGACTAGGGTTGGAGGCTCCAGAAAGAGAGCTGAGGAGTCAGCTGCTGGGACACCTTTGCTGAGTCACAATCCTGCACCACAGATGCCATTTTTCTTGAGTGGAGCACTCCCCTTGGGAGAAAGCAATAACCCCACTCTACGGAATTCATATCGCCCACCCTGTGGAACTCAGGGCCTGCTGAAGAGTCAGCTCCCTGGGCCAAGAATTAAAGGTCTGGGCAATCTCAGAAGGTGCAGTGTCAGTGACAACATTGTATGGCTTTGGGGCAGGGGTCATTCCGGCCACTTACCCATGAATTGGACTAGAGTCTCCCTTTCAAGGAAGATCCTCTAGCCCCACCCTCTGGGCTTCAGTGGCTCCACTTCTCAATTCCTAATGGTGTTGCCCAGATGAGGTCTGGGCAGAAGCCAGGAGAGACTGAGTTGAGTGGCTCTAGGGCAGGGAAACCAATCCTCCTACCTTTCCCCAAGCCTGACTGGCACCTCCCCTTCACAGGTTATCCACTAGACTCACCCTCTTGATTCCCAGAGTCAACGACCAGTTGAGTTCAAGATCCTGGCAGACCTTACACAGGCTGAGTTGCATGCCTCCAGGACAATGGCCATCCTTCCCGTGCACGCTGACCGGTGCAGATGCCTCCTTTCACAGAGCCAGATCTTGGTTTGTTCAGACCTGACTCTGGGGCCTCGCCTTAACAACTCCCTGTGACCCTGCTCCAGCCAGAAAGTCTGCAGGCACATGGAGGGTAGTGCCTAGATTGGTATACCTGGGAACAACTGCTGAGTGGCATCAGACCAATCACAGGCATGGAATTTGAACCACTATCAGTCTGGTGAATACCACTCACTGAGACCCTCCCTCATGCAACTTAACTACTGCCAGTGGTTCCTTCAGTGACTGAGTCAACCAGCCAGCTGGCAGGCAAAGGAGACAGACAGCAGAAACCACAGAATCAGAGAAAATGGAAAAAAAACTTTACAAAATCAGGATAGTTTAAGGGACCATTAGGACAAAATGAAGTGTAACAACATCTGCACCATAGGGGTACCAGAAAAAGAAGAGAGAGAGCAAGGGATCAAGAACCAAGTTGAAGAAATAATGATTGAAAACTTCCCTAACCTGGTCAAGGAAAAAAGTGCCGAGAAATGCCGAGAGTCCCAAACAAAATGAAACCAAAGAGGCCCACACCAAGACACAACATAATGTAATGTCAAAGGTTAAAGATAAAGAGAGAAACTTAAAAGCAGTGAGAGAATAACGACTTACCTATAAGGAAGCTCTCATAAGACTGTCAGCTGATTTCTCAACAAAAACATTTCAGGTCAGAATGGATTGACGTGAAATATCCAAAATAATATAAAGCAAGAACTGCCCAGGAGGGCGTAGCTCAGTTGGTTGGAGTGTTCTCCCACATCCCACACACTAAAATGTCACAGATTTGATTCCTGGTCAGGGCACATACCCAGGTTGTGGGTTCGATCCCTGGTCAGGGTGTGTGCAAGAAGACAACCAATCAATGTTACTCTCTCGCACCAATGTCTCTCTGTCCCTCTCACCCTTCTCTCCTTCCTGCCTTTCTCTAAACGCAATGAAAAAATGTTCTTAGGTGAGAATTTAAAAATTTTTTCTTAAAGCAAAAACCTACATTCAACACTAATTTATCCAGCAAAGGTATCATTTAAAATTGAAATAGAACACTCACTTCAGTGGTATATACCCTGAATTTGGAATGATAGAGAAGATTAGCAGACTACTGTGCAATGACTCTCAAATTCACAGTGTTCTGTATATCTATCTATATATTTACATACATGACACCTTACAAATATATAAATATATATGTAAATATATATTATATATACACATTTAAGTATATTTTATTGATTATGCTGTTACAGTTGTCCCTATTTTTTCCCCTTTGCCTCCCCTTCCCTGTACCATCCCTTCCTTCCAGCCATACCCTCCCCCACTTAGTTCATGTCCATGGGTCATGCGTTTAAGTGCTTTGCCTTCTCCCTTTCCTACACTATTCTTAACCTCCCCCTGCCTATTTTGTTCCTACCAATTATGCTTCTTCACCCCTGCACCATTTCCCCCCTTCTCCATCTTCCCACTCCCAGCTGTTAACACTCCAAATGATCCCCATACCCATGATTCTGGTCCTTTTGGTTGTCTGCTTACTTTGTTTTTTATCTTTTAATTTTTAGATTTCGGTGTTGATAGCCATCAGTTTGTTGGCACTTTAACGTTCATTGATTTGATCTTCTTTGTCTTAAATAAGGCCCTTTACAATTTCAAGTGATAATGGCTGGGTGATGATAAATTCCTTTAGTTTTACCTTGTCTAGTAGCACTTTATCTGCCCTTCCATTCTAAATGATAGCTTTCCTGGACACAGTAATCTTGGTTGTCAGTCCTCGCTATTCATCAGTTTGAATACTTCTTGCTAGCCCTTTTTTACCTACAAAGTTTCTTTTGAGAAATCAGCTGACATTCTTACAGGAACTCCTTTGTAGGTAACTCTCTGCTTTCTTCTCTTGCTGTTTGTAAGATTCTCTCTTTATCTTTAACCCTTGGTATTTAATTATGATGTGTCTTGGTGTGGTCCTCCTTGGGTCCATCATGATTGGGACTCTCTCTGCTTCCTGGACTTGCATGTCTACTTCC
Organism: Anoura caudifer; assembly: GCA_004027475.1. Lineage (NCBI taxonomy): Eukaryota > Metazoa > Chordata > Mammalia > Chiroptera > Phyllostomidae > Anoura > Anoura caudifer. The sequence continues at coordinate 179,718 of PVKU01001932.1, read as the reverse complement.
TTTGCCAAATTAGGGAAGTTTTCTTTCACTATTTTTTCAAATAGATTTCCAATTTATAGTTCTGTCTCTTCTCCTTCTGGCAACTCTAAGATGAGAACTTTGGACCTTTTGAAGTTGTCTCGGAGGCTGCTTATACTACCTTAATTTTTGTGGATTCTTTTTTCTTCTTGTTCTGATTGCTTGCTTTTTGCTTCCTTATGTTCCAAATCATTGATTTGAGTCTCAGCTTCATCAGCTCTACTATTGTTTCCCTGCACATTATTCTTTATTTCAATTTATGGATCCTTTGTTTCTGGCTGGATCTTTTTTATGCTGCTGAGGTCCTCATGAGTTCCTTGAGCATCCTTATAACCAGTGTTTTGAACTCTGCATCTGATAGATTGCTCATCTCCATTTTGTTTAGCTCTTTTTCTGGAGTTTTGTTCTGTTCTCTTATCTGGGCCATGTTTCTTTGTCTCCTCATCTTGGCAGCCTCCCTGTATTTTTTTCTATGTTATCAGGTAGAGCTGCTATGACTCCATGCCTTGGTAGCATGGCGTAATGTAGTAGGTGTCCTATAGGGTCCAGTGGCACCACCTCCCCTATCACCCAAACTGGGAATTTGAGGTGCACCCTTCATGTGGGCTGTGTACACCCTCCTACTGTAGTTGAACCTTGGTTGCTTTGGCAGGTCAATGGGAGGGATTTACTCGGGCCACTCAGCTGCAAGGTTTGGCTGTGACTGCTTACCACCAACCTCTGTCCTCTGTGGAGATTCAGCTGTGTAGGGACAGTGTGGGGGTGCTTCAACATTGTCTGTAGCTGTCCACAGGGTGTGCTGACCCTGGAGTTTCCTGGGGGATGCAGGCTAAGGTCAGCCCTGACCTGTGTTTTACCTTGGGCCACGCTTTCTGAGCTATAAAGCAATCTGAGAAGGCTGCTACTTGTGCTGGGCTTGGAGATTCCTAGGTGAAGGCAAACTGTTAAACTAATGTTGAAGCTGCTAGTGCCCAGCCTGGAGCTCAGTGAGGCCAGCTGCTGCTTGTTTGATATGATTCAGGAAGCTGTGAAGCAGAAGCCAAGACCAGCCATTCGTATGGAAAAGCAGCTTGGTTGGGCCTGTAAGTTCGGTGGGGCAGATTCTCTGGGGATCTCCAAGGTCAAACATTAGCCAGGGTGATGGTGTCTCCGATATGGCACCAGGTTGCTGGCTCCATGGTTCTGCAGTGGGGAGGTCTCAGTAAAAGGACAACGGCCCCTGCTCATCTTGATGCTGAACACTTCGGCTTCTCCCTGTGTGCCACTGGTGCCCTTCAAGCTGCCACCCCAATGCTGGAGCTCAGAGCGAGTGAGTCTGAATAGGTGAGTCCGTGTGGGTTCTTTAAGAGAAACTGGTTGGGGCTCCAGAATTTTCTTCCCTGACTCAATCCCCACTGGTTTTTGCCGCCAGAAATTGTGGGAACTTATCTTCCTGGCACTGGGACCCTGGGCTGGGAGCCTGATGTAAGGCTTGGCCTGCTCACTCCTCAGACATTCCTCCCGAATTTTTATGGAACAAGACCAGCCCGTTCCACATCTCGATGGATGTGGTTTCTTTAATTCTATATTATCTGCCTTTCATTCATCTCAATTTGTGATGGTTCTGAGTTGATGGTTGTTTTATATTTTAGTTGTAATTTTCATGTGGTTATGCAAAGGGGCAAGCCATGTCTGCCCACGCTACCATCTTGACTCCTGTATTTTTTTTAATTGAAAGGGAAATTAAGAGTTTCATGGACAAGAAAAGGCTAATGTAGTTTGACCACCAAAGCAGTACAATGAAAAGTGTTACAGGCTCTTCTTTAAGAAAAAGGAAAAAAAAAAAACCAGAAACACAGTTAAAAGATTAAAATGGAAATACACACCTATCATTAACCACTTTAAATGTAAATGGCTCAAATATTCCAATCAAAGATATGCTACAGCAGAATGGATAAGAAAACAAGACCCATACATAGGCTGTCTACAAAACACCCACTTCAGAATGAAAGAAACATGTAGATCAAATGGAAAGGGATTGAAAAATATACTAGTACAAATGGAAATGAATAAAGAGCTGGGGTAGCAATACTTGTGTCTGACAAAAGTGAGGGCTACAGTAAAAGACAGAAGACACTAGAAGATGATAAAGGGGGCAATCCAATAGGATATAACCCTTGCAAACATTTATGACCTCAATATAGAAGCACCTACATATATAAAGCAAATCTTGATGGACATATAAAAAGAGATCAACAATAACACAGTCATAGCAGAAGATTTTAATTTCCCATTAACATCAATGGATAAGTCTAAAAACAGAAAATCAACAAGGAAACAGTGGCCTTAAATTACAGACTAGATCAGACAGATTTAATTGATATCTTCAGAACAATTCTCCCTCAGGGCAAAATAATATTCTTTGTTTTCAAGTGCACATGAAACATTTTCTAGGGTAGACCAATGCTAAGACACAACACAGTCTCAATATACAGGGTCTGGCACAAAGAATGCCCCATTTTTATTACAGAATCCTAACCATGTAATTCTGTAACAGAACAATATCACACTCAAGCACACCATATGGCATTTTAGGTGAAATGTTCAAATTAAAACTTTAAATTATTACACCCATATTATTACCCTACCAACCACACTCAAGTAGGTGTTACTTCTGCTGGATCCTGTATTAATATAATAATACTGAAATAATATCAAGCATCTTCTCTGACTATACTGTATGAAAATAAAAATCAATCATAATAAAAAACTGAGAAATACACAAAGATGTAGAAAATAAATAACATGTTAGTAAACAATAAATGGGTTAACAATGAGACCAAGAAATAAATTAAATATGCCTTGAAACAAATGAGAATGAGAGTACAACAACCTAAAATCTACGGGACACAGGAAAAGCAGTCCCAAGAGAGACATTCATAGCACTACAGGCCTATCTCAAGAAATGAAAAATACCTCAAATAAATAGTCACACTGTACACTTAAAGGAACTACAAAAAGAACAACAAAGCAAAAAGTGAGTAGAAAAAATGTAATAATCAAGATCAGGGCAGAAATAAATGAAATAATCTAAAATACAAAAAAACAAAATCAATGAAACCAAGAGCTGGTTCTTTGAAACGATAAATGAGACTAATGAACCCTTAAATAGACTTATCTAGAAAAAAAAAGGACTCACATAAATTCAATCAGAAATGAAAGAAGAGAAGTAACAACTGATGCCACAGAAACATAAAGGATTGTAAGAAAATATTGCAAACAACTATATGCCAACAAATTGGACAATCTGAACAAAATGAACAAATTCCTAGAAACATAGATTTCCAAAACTGAATCATAAAAAAGTAAGAAAATCTGGATAAACCACTTACAACTAATAAAATTGAAGCAGTAATCAAAAAACTCCTAACAAATAAGAATCCTAGAGCATACGGCTTCACAGGCAAATTTTACCAAACATCTGAAGAACTAACATCTATCCTTCTCAAATTATTCCATAAAATTTAAGAGTAGGTAAGATTCCAAGATCATTAACCTAATTACAAAACCAGATAAGGACACTACACAGAAAGAAAATTGTAGGCTAAGCTCTCACGAACACAATTAATAAAACCCTGAACAAAGTACTAACAAACCAGGTCTGGCAACACATGAGAAGAATCAGACACAGTGATCGAGTGGGCTTTATTCAGGGGACACAAGACCGGTGCAATGTCTGCACATTAATAAATGTGATACACCACATAAAAAATGAACGACAGAAACCAAATGATCATAGCAATAGATGCAGAAAAATCGTTTGATAAAATCCGCCACCCATTTAGGATAAAAACTCTCAGCATATTGGGAACAGAGGGAACATACCTGAACATAATAAAGGCCATATATGACAAACACTGAGCCAACATCACATGAAATGGGCAAAAACTAAGTGTGCTTCTGGTAAGATCAGGAACAAGACAGGGATGCACTTTCGCCACCCTTATTCAGGAGTTCTGGAAGTCCTAGCCATAGCAATTAACCAAGAAGAAATAACAGGCATCCACACGGTAACCAACCACACTCTTACCTTACTGCACGGCTCCTTGCCAGCCTTCCCTCCCACATACGTAGGTAGGGCTTTAACTGCTGGGTCTCTACCACCTGAAACACTGCTTGGCATGCAGTAGGGCCACACAATAGGATCAGAACATCACTTGCTGTAACTGCATGAATGTGGGTTCAACAAGAACATTCAAATCACTTTCAGTGGCTTCTTTTCCTGTTGTTTCCAGAGACGACTACAAACTATCACTATTATCTTTTGAGGCCATAACATCATTGCTCTGGATATAAGTCTTTCTGTCTTATTTTATGTAAAAATACAAAGTCTGTCTGGAAAAAGTCCAGCCATTGTTAATATAACAAGAACTGTTTGCACTATATTGAAGTAACCTGGCAGCCAAGGAGAGTGGACTAGAATGCACATGGGTGAACAATGGCGACTTCACTGTACTAGTCAGTGAGGGCAGTAAACGCTGTTGAGTGAGCATGTGTACTGCGTGGCCGTCATATTCAAAATGACTGAGTGAGCAGAGCAAGAAATATGGATCGAATTTTGTGTTAAGCTTGAACATTCCTCCACAGAAACTATTCAGATGATCCAGAAGGCTTTCAGGGATGATACACTGAGTGCAGCACAATAAAAGTGTGGCACAAATGCTTCAAAGATGGTACAGAATCTGTTGAAAGTGATCCATGTTCTGGAAGGCCTGCAACAAGCAGAACTCCTGAGAATGTTGAACATGTATGGGCTGCAATCAACAAAGATCAGTGACTGACAGAGTGAGAACTAAAAGCTAATCTGAGGATTCCAAAAACTACCATGTCCAAAATCTGACACAGGATCTTGGCATGAAACCTGTCAGGCAAAATTTGTTCTGAGGCTTCTATGGAATATCGTAGGAGCAAAAGGAACATTGTGCTGCAGTTGCTAATGACTTGATTCAAGCTGCTACCAATGAACCAGATTTCCTCAAGAAGGTCATAACTGGAGATGAATCCTGGGTGTAGGGCTACTCGTATGATCTGGAAACAAAGTCCCAGTCATCCCAATGGAAATTGCCTGGTTCTCCATGCTGATGAAGGCAGAGGAAAGTCTCAACAAGATCAAGACCTTGTTAACTGTGTTTTTTGATTGGGAAGGTGTTGTCCATCCTAAGCATGGCCCCCCCAGGTCAAACAATTAATAAGGAGTACTACTTCAATGTTTCCCAAAAGTTGAGAGATGCAATATGACAAAGATGGTCACAGCTATGGGCAACTGGTGATTGGGTGCTGCATCCCAACAATGTGCCCGCTCATGGATCACATCTTGTGAAGAGTTTTTTTTTTTGGAAACATCAAATCGCCAAGGTGACTCAGCCCCCTAAAGCCCAGATTTGGCACCCTGCGGCTTCTTTGGCTTTTCCCCAAACTAAATCACCTTTAAAAGGGAAGAGATTTAAGAACATTGATGACATTCAGGAAAATACAACGACAGTGCAGCTCATGGCAATTCCAACAAAGGATTTTGCAGAGAGTTTTGAACAGTGGAAGAGATACTGGGAGGACTGTGTGAGGTCCCAAGGTGCCCACTTTGAAGGGGACTGAGGTGTCACTGTCCTGTGTACAACATTTCTTGTATCTTGTATCTTCTTCAATAAATGTCTTTTTTTCATATTACATTCCTGGATACTCTCTGGACACACACACACACACACACACACACACACACACACACACACACACAGTGAACAGGAGACATTGGTCCCACCAGACCTAGTCACATCATTGTACTCTTCCCTCCGTCGTATGGTCACGACAGGCCTCTCCAGCCCCGGCCTTGTTCCCTCACTTCCTTCCCTGGGTACTGACGGAGCAATTAAGCCTTACATCTCTTTCTCTGCTGGGTCCTCCAAATTATTTTCTAATTCTGCTTCACATTTCTCTATAGTCTCTTTAGACACTAGATCCCTTCCAAGCCACCAGCAGCTAAGCTCTCCTCCTTCCTGCCCTGAATCCCAGATTCCCACAGAGGAGTCACAGCGCTGCCCCCACCCCTTAAAAGTCCTGGGCGCAGCTTGATCCCTGGTCCTTGGCTTCTTTGCTACTAGTTCCCTAACACTGCCACTGAAGTCTCAGTGTGTGTCACATACTAGCCAAGTCTTGATGTAGACACATCCTAAAAAGATCCCAAAACTGTGTTCTTCATCACCAAATTGATTCTTTCTACTAAAAATCCTTTCTCCACGAAACTCTCTACTAAGTTTTCATTTGTGGTACTGCTTTCCACAAATTTGCCTTCTCACTTTCACTGGGTTTTTGGTTTCATTGTTCTGTTCTAACTTAATAAAACACAAAGAGATGATGGAATACACAGGGCTGGGTCATGTCCCCCGATCTAATACACCCCAAGACCCTAACACACTGTGATGAATCCTCCATGGCCTGGCCTCTGTGTTCCCCACACACTTACCAGCCAGGTTTTTGTCCATGAGTCTTTGCTCTCTCACATATCTCTGTTCTTCCAAGTATTTCCCTGGTCAATATCACTACCCAAACTCATAAAAGTAATCTGAATAGTCTATATATTTATTTCTATTTCCCTCTTTAGACTGTATGTAACTTGAAAACAGAGTCATTTACTTGTGTTGTCTAAGACATCGCCTGAAATACTGATGGTCAATAAAATTTGATAAAGCCAAACAGGCAATATCCATTAAGAAAAACAGTCACATAAGCTGTTTATAACTAAAACTGAATGCTCAACTTGGATGAGCAATTCCATAAATCATCTCCAGAACTTCAGGATGTCCCAAATTACTTATAGAAATTACAATTCTATTCTTTCAATTTTCCTTCCCAAGTAAAAAAGTAAGCATTTTAAAATTAACATTTTAGGTATTTAGATTGTTAAAGGCAGAAATACATTAAAAAGTATTTAAAAATGTGTAATTTAACCTTAAAAGCTGCTTCTTTGCTGAATTTTCAGGAGTCCTCGGAAACTTTGTCTGTTTCTGTGGTGTATACAAAATGTTATCTGCAGATTTCACCAGTGGGTTTATTGGCGTTTCCTTAACTTGTCTTCCATCTGATCCAAAATCCATACAGTATTTGTGAGATGACTCTGAATCAGTGCCCAAGACATTCTCTGAATCATCTTTGCTTTCACTATCTGATGAGTACTCCAAAATTTCTGTAGAGCTTGTCTGAAAGAAATTAAGAGAAATGCAACTAAATTTGAAGAAATCTTTATTCAAGTCCATACTTATACATGCCTATTAATCTCTCCCCTTATAGTTACTGTCATTAAATAACTTTATATACAGTGTGGGAGAACTCGGTCCTGCAGAGCTCTCCCAGCCGCCACAGATGAGAAGTCAGTCATCCCAGACACAATCTTGTTATTCTGGCGGGAAAGGGGGTGGCGATTCCCTCTACTGAGGAACGCCCCGAACCCTTCTCCCAAATGGCTTTATTGGGAAAGGTACGTGTAGGTGTATACATGCAGAGCTCATCAATCAATGTCAAAAGGCTATAGCCATACAAAAACAGGTATTATCTGTAGATAACAGTTGAAGGAACACAGAGATTTGTCATAGGTCAGGGTCTGTGAGACATGCTGTTGCCAGATGGTCCTTAAGACATGTTTCATGAGATAAGGAGTTTCCTCCTTATGCCTTGAACTTAAAGCAAGCTTCAAAGGATACAACGCATTTATCAGGCCTGATTTCTCACAGGAACCCTTGGTGTTAGCATCGGGTCATGCCTGCTGCCTACGTTACCTGGTTTTCCAGGGAGACTCACTAGCCCCTTTCAGAGCCTGCTGTCACGGGGCTACAGTCTCTGAAACCACAGAGTGATCCCCAACAATACAGTAGTTTAAACTTTGTACATAAACTTTGAACATCTAGCTTAAATTTCTATTTTGACACAAAATCCAAAGAATCAAGCCATATAATCAAAGACAAAATGAGATTAAAAAAATTGTAAGCTAGATATTATCTTATAGATAGAATCCACCAAATTTAGTACCATTATTCAATTTGCCTTCAGTAAAATAAATGTGTTATATAGTCAGTTTTGAAAAGTGAGCTAATAACACAAACCTGAATCACTGATGACAGTCACTATAATCTAACACCTATTGGGAAAAAAAGTATTTTTTTGATTTTGAAATTTAATGTGAGGTAAATAATATTCACTATTTTTTAATAAACCCAAGAAAATCGCCTCTTTAGGTGTATACCACTTAACGTATCAAAAAAGTCTCCAAGGATAAAGATCAAAACTATACTTTCCAGCACAAGTTCAATATAACATTTTCCAGAGACTAGTTTTAAATTGTTAATATCATCAGGAACTATAAGAATATAAGTCACTGCCTCTTTTTCCTCACATTTCCTAAAATATTTCTTCTTTCCCCGACTCAGATTGCTAAACTACCAAAATAAGAGTTATTCTGAAAACTAGATTATAAAAAGAAACTCGTATCACATAGTGTAACTGGAGAAGAGAACCAAAACTTTCTTCTGTGATGTTTCTCATCTTTGCCCAGACACACAGTGAAACTATTAACTGTGGTACACATTTTATTTTCCCATTATTTGGTTTTGCAATTCAGTTCCATGCTGTTCTAATGGCAGCAACAATTTATGCTTCAACGTTCTAACTGTCCAGTATATTAGTAGCCCCTTCTAATTTAATGTCTGTAAATTTTAAATTTGCAAATGTAAATTCTGTACTTAGTTAAATGGGTCTTCTGTACATGGATGATTCATAATACAGGTATGGTTCCTCAGGAGAAGCCCTAGTTTTGATGGATCAACGTGGACTGTGTCCCTGACATTGAAGAGGCACCTGGCTAAAGAGAGCAAAGAGGCAGCCCTGACTGGTGTGCCTCGGTCGTGGCTCAGCTGGCTAGGCATCATCTCACAAAGCGAAAGGCCACTGGTTTGATTTCCCACACTCAGGTCACATACCCGTGTTGCAGGTTCGGTCCCCAGTCAGGGCACACAAGAGAGCCAATTGATCAATGTTTCTCTCACACGTCAATGTTTCTCTCCCTCTCCCTCTCCCTCCCCCTCTCTAAATAATAAATAAAATCTTTTAAAAAGAGAGAGAGAGATGACCACGTATGTAAGAATTATCACCTGTGGGTACATGTATATGCATGTGCACTGGCATGTGGTGGGTAGCACTAGAATCCTCATCATTTGCTAATCTACATAACAAAGGTTTACAACATTTGGCCTTTTTAGAGGATTTTATAGTTACATCTTTTTTAAGAGCTTGAAAAGGACGTCACCCATCTCCACACTTCCAAAAAAATTGCTTGGGTAGTCACTTGTTACTAGGCACATTTAAAATAAGAAAAAGTAAGTGAAAAAATTCAAATTAAGAGCTTAATTCCTTTACCCTTTTGACCATCTCAGCCGCATGCCTACGTCACTGCAGGCAGCTGCTACCCCATTAACAAGCACTGGGACCACATGTTTTCCTCATGCGACGCAGAACGCAGCTTCTGAATGAGTATTAACAATAGGCCATAAAAAAACAGAATAGTTTAGTTTGAAAATTGAGTTCCTTGACAATGAAAACTTTCACACTTCACTCTAGAACTCCAAATTTAAATTCATCTTTTTGTTATGAAATGTCTTTTCATTTAGTTCCCTGAAGCTTTGGATTTCACCCCAGGACAGGGTTCCTCAGCCTCAGCACCATTGCCATTTTGGGCTGGGTAACGGAATGGGCAACTGCGCACTGCCAGGTTGTTCCGCAGCGTCTCTGGCCTCTACCCACCAACGACGACTATCAAAAATGCCTCTAGATACGGCCAAATGAACCCTGAGGGATGAAGTCACTCCCAGCTGAAAACCACCGTTGCAGAAAAATGCCAACAACCAACCTTATATCACCTGTGCGAGGGATTCACATGCAGAATGAAGGTGACAAAGCATTCTGTCAGAATGCGGAGGTAAAAAAAAATAGTTATAAAATGTGATAGAAATACTATAACTGAAATATTGCTCAGGTTCCACAGGGAAGACATACAAGAAAAAACAATGCCAGGTGGGACAAAGGAGAAGGGAAAAAGGAAAAAACTGCCACTTTAATACCATCTGCACCTAAAGCTGAATGCGTAGTATAAGTTAATTACGCAGAAAGGAGAAAGTACATTCCAGGGGAAAGGAACTGGAGGAGCATGAATGAGGCTAGAAAGAAGTGAACACACACAGGAAAATCTAGAAACAGCAGCAAAAGAGAAGGTTGCAGAAGGGCCCTGCAGAGCACAGCAAGGCATGACTTCATTCTGAGGCAGTGGGGTAGCCGCTGGCATTTTTAACAGGGGTAACAAAAAACAGACGTTACTATGGAATGATCATCCAAACAATATTCTGAACAGACTCACTATGGGAGGGAGAAGGTGCTCAAGCTTTCAAGTAGGGAAAGCAAATAGCTCTAAGGCTCTTCCATGAATAAAGATGATGTGAGTGGTAAGAGGAATAAAGAGGTGGACTTGAAAGAAAATGAAGAAAGAAATGTAACACTTGGGGATTCTGAGATGTTAGAAATGAAAGTGAGGGCAGAGCAAGTAAAGACCCCAAGGATCTGGTCTGGGCAACAAGTACAAAAGGATGCATTTACCCCCAAAAACAAATTGAGCAAATACACTGGAGAGGAGTCCTTGCTAGTCTTAAATTTGGTTTTCATATGTTAAGGTAGTGATGCCCATAGAATAGTTGAGGCAAAATGGCCAACAGGCAGATCTATGAGTCTAAATTTAAGAAAGTAATGTGGATGAAAATATAACCTCAGGAATCATAAAAACAGAAATAGTGCATGAGTTGTGAGAGCAGGAGAAACCTCTCCTTGGAAATCATGGAAAAATAAAAAGAGAAGGTCCAGGTTGGAATCTTAGGAATACCATTAACATTTAAGCAGCATTAGGTTGAGAATAGACAGAAAGTGTTTTGAATTTGAGAAAAAAAGGTTGCATGGGTATAAGAAATCCACTGAACCTTGAAAATAGTATGCTTTGAAGAATAAATGGTTCAAAATGTTAAAACTTTGGAATACAGTTTGGAAGTTTCTTACAAAATGAAACATACTCCTACCATACAATCCAGCAATTACATCCCTTGTCATTTACCCAAAGGAGTTGAAAAATTATATATACCCACATAAACACCAGATGTTTAAAGCTTTATTCATAATTGCAAAAACTTGGCAGCAAGATTGTTCTCTGTAGGTGAATGGATAAATAAACTGTGGTACAAATATACAATAGAATATTACTCAAAACTAAAAAGAAAGAAAACTACCAAGCCATGAAAAAAAAAGAGGAGGAACATTGAATGCATATTACCAAGTGAATGAAGCCAATCCACAAAGGCTACATATTGTCTGATTCCAACTATGTGACATTCTGGAAAAGGCAAAACTGTGGAGACAGTTAAATGATCAGCGGTTGTCAGGGGTGGTGACAGGGAAGGTGGTATGAATACTTGGAGCACAGAGGACTTTTAGGACAGTCAAAATACCATGTATGATATTACAATGATGGATATACGTTATTGTATATGTGTCCATACCTCAGGGATGTATAACATCAAGAATAAACCTTAAGGTAAACTATAGTCTTTGGGTGATTATGATGTGTCAATGTAAGTTTAGCCTTGGTAAAAAAAAAACCCTGCCATTCCGGTGACTGGTGTTCATAAAGCAAGAACCTGTATGTGTGGTGGGGGTGGGTGGTAGGGGCCTGTGGCAAGTTCCTATACTTTCCTTTTTTAAAAAAAAAATTATTTCTTTATTTTTAGAGAGAGGGGAAGGGAAGGAGAAAGAGAGGGAGAAAAACATCAAAATGTGTTTGCCTCTCACATGGCCCCCACTGGGGACCTGGCCTGCAGCCCAGGCATGTGCCCTGACTGGGAATTGAACTGGCGACCCTTTGGTTCTCAGCCCGTGCTCAATCCACTGAGCTACACCAGCCAGGGCCTATACTTTCCTCTTGATGTTATTAAAACCTAACACTGATCTAAAAAAAATAAGCCTTTAAGAAAAAAGAAAAAAATGGATGGTGAAGAGAAAAAAGGAGACAAAATTCTCTTAGGAAGCTTGGATATACAAATTTTCTTTTGAAGATAGAAAAGACAGTATCAAAAGACACATTTGCTCAGCTATACCTACCTAACTGTCAAAGCTGGTGAATGGTATACAAACTTGAAGTTAAAATCATTAAAACATAAGTGTACTCCAGGCACTAGTATATCCTCCAACCCCAACAATAAATTTCTTCAGGGGAAAATTTAACAGCACTAAATTGGTAAGACTTTATAAAAGTTTAGGTGGTACTCTGTAATTTCCTACCCTCAATCCATGACAATAAATTTTAGGAGTTATTGGGTTAGGCAGTCACTTCTTCAACGAATGCTAGCTACCATATACAAATCTATTGAAAGCCCCTTAACCACACGTTATCTAAGCTGCTATAGTTAATACAAAGACATTTTCAGGTCCATTCTTGCTGTTGCATACTTAACCACCAAATTCAAAACTAAAAAAGTGAAAACTAAAAACACACAGCAATTTATGGATAATTTCAGATACATTGTACATGCAGCAGATACAGAAATGGAGAAGAAAGATGACTCGGGGCCTAGAAAGTCTTTAACCAATAAAAGGAGAGATGGGCCCTGACACTGTCTCAGGCTCAGCCCTGCCCCTCACCATCAGGTTTCCTTGTCAATGTACTTAGCTTCCCTGTACCTCAGCTTCCTCTCCCTCACGCTGGAGGTACCATACCTAACATACTAAGCAGTTAGTAAACAGTAGCTACCATTCTCACCCCTAAAGTAGTTAACACATGCATTTTGGTTTTCAATTTTTCATTTTTAGTTACATCACTTACTTTTTGGCATTATTTTTCCTGATTTCTAAGAGGAGCTTTATATAAATAAAGGACAATGAAGAAGACAACAGATGGAGGCCCCACCAAAGCACCCGCCTGAGGTGATCAGTTCCGATCAGGTGTGCACCCCACTGGTTAAATGGACCTACAGGTCTCGGTCCCCAGCAGAAGTGGGCAACAGCAGGCAACAGCAGAGAGCTCCAGGGCCGGTGCCAGTGACAGCAAGGCACACGGAACATCACGGCAGGGTAGGTGGCCCTGGGCCGGACACAACCGCGTGGGCTCCCTTGTGAACAGCTGATGCCTTCCATCAGTCCGAAACGCATCATGGCTTCCCTGGGCGACCTGGCCACGAGGATCTACCCTACCATCTGGTGGCTTCTGCAGCATGGCCTTCCGCTCAAAAACACCTTCACTGTGGGCTAGGCTCACTTGCACCTCACAGTGGCCAGCAACTGCCAGCAGAGCAAGCCCGTCCTCAAAGCCACGCCTGAGAAGGAGCCCACGCTGGAGAAGTTCTTTGCCCACAACTCCCACGTGTCCGGCCAGTACAATGACGCAGCCTCCGTGAGCGCCTTCATTGGCGCACAACTGCTCTCTGCCAGGGTTCACAGGCCAAATGCCTCTTCTACCTGGTCTTGCCCCCACTGTCTCGGAGGCTCACCGAGAACATCCAAGACCTGCATGAGCTGGACGGCAGGAACTGTCACCGTGGAGAAGCTCCTCAGAAGACATCTGCAGAGCCCCGACTACTTTCCAACTACATCTCCTTCCAATTCCGTGAAGGCCAGATTTACTGCATGGACCACTACCTGAGCAAGGAGATGGTTCAGAACCTCACGGTGCTGAGGTCTACTAACGGAATCTTCGGCCCCATGTGGAACCAGGAAAACATGACCTGCATCATCCTCACCTTCAAGTAGCCCTTCAGTACTGAGAGCCACAGTAGTTATTTGAGCGAATTAGGCATCATCCAGGACATGATGTAGAACCACTTGCTGATTATGCTGTTATCTGGTAGCCATGGAGAAGTTGGCCCCCACTGACTTGGAGGACATCGTGATGAAAAGGTCCATGTGTTGAAATGTATCTCAGAGGTGCAGATAAAAAATGTGGTCTTAGGCCAGTATGTGGGGAATCCCAACGGAGAAGATGAGGTCACCAAAGGTACCTAGATGACCCCTCGGTGTCCCACGGGTCCACCATTACCACCTTCACAGCTGTTGTCATCTATGTGGAGAATGAGAGGTGGGATGGGGTGCCCTTCACCCCATGTTGTGGCAAAGTCATGACTGAGTGCAAGGCAAAGTGTGTTTGCATTTCCGTGATGTGACTAGAGACATCATCTTCCAGCAGCAGTGCAAGTGCAACAAGTGGGCAATCCCAGAGCAGCCCAATGAGGCTATGTACACCAACACGATGACCAAGAAGCCTAGCATGTTCTTCAGTCCCGAGGAGTTGGAGGTGGACCTGACCTACGGCAACAGATACAGGAATGTGAGGCTCCCCTATGCGTACAAGTGCTTCATCCTGGATGTCTTCCGTGGGAACCAGATGTATCTTGTATGCAGTGATGAGATTCAGCAGGTTTGGCCGATCTTTGACTTCTGCTGCACAAGATCGAGCACGAAAAGCCCCAGGCCATCCCCTATGTTTATGACAGCTGAGGACTTACAGAAGCAGATGAGCTGATAAACAGACAGGGCTTCCAGTACAAGGGCACCTACAAGTAGGTGAATGCCCTCAAGCTCTAAGCACCAAGCCCATCCCTACCCCGTCTTTGTCCTTCCCACCTTTCTGCTGCATCAAGGGGACTTTGGGACGATAGGCCTCAGTCTCAAATTCCTGGCCCTGGGCCCAGCTACATACCTCAACCATCAACACTCACACGGTGACCATCCTCAGCCGTCATGGCCCTGCCTGAACCAGCTTCTGTCCACAGGATTGCGCCCCAATGGAAGGAAGAAGAAAAATCACCCTTCAGTTTGTCCCAGGTGCCTCACCTTAGAATAGGAGTTAGGGATGAAGGGGAGGATCAGCGGATGGGCCTCAGTGGGAGAGTGGCCAACCCACACCTACATGGGTTGTAGGTAAGCTCCTCAGAACCTTGCAAAAGGGGGCACGCTGTCCACACCAGCTTCAAGGCCACTCCACATTCCTGGTCACCTGCTGCAGGGGACTTCCATGCTGCCCAGTAATCCCTCTTGTCTTGGGCCCCCTGAATGCTCCTATGACCCGCCAGGTCAACTCTGCATTCCACGGCCCACCCCACAGTTGCCCCCCTTGCTACTAGAAAAGTAGAAGCAGCAGGGAGGATGCTCTACCTCAACCCCTCTAAATCCATGAACAGGGAAAACAAAAAAACAAATGAACAAAAAACATAATAAATAATGTCTTCAGCAGCCAATCAAAAAGACAATGCCTTAACCAGCAGAACAAATCACGTGTTCTTCACAAAGGCATTTCTAACATGAAACAAAAGGCATAACCAATACCTTTAAGAAAAAATAACCAGAAGCCATCACTTTAGCATATTTAATTTTTTAAAATATTTACTTATTCTTAGAGGAAGAAAAGGAGAAAGAAAGGGAGAGAAACATCAATGTGTGACTGCCTCTCACACGCCCCCAAATGAGGACCTGGCCTACAAACCAGGCATGTGCCCTGACTGGGAATCAAACTGGCGAACCTTTCGTTTGCAGGCTGGCACTCAACCACTGAGCCACACCAGCCAGGGTAGCATCTTTTATTTTAAAACTCCACCCAAGACCATAATCTCGGATGAATGTGGAGAACATCTCACATGGACATTCAGAACTACAGCTGATGGACACAAGGTATTTTAGCCCTAGCCTGACAGTCAAGAACTCATCTTCTTTGAGACAGGATGGTATGTGTACTCACACAAATATATGTGCATGGGGTGGGGAGAAGTGGAAAAATCAAATATAGATCACAGGAGCCTGCAGGTTCATGAGCCCAAGTTTATTTTATCTTTATATTGTAATCAGAAAGAAAAGCTATGAGTTTGAAAATGAGAAAGACTTGATTTTGTATCACAGCACAGATATTTAAATTGTTTTGTGACTTTAGACAAGTTACTTCACTGACTCTCCCATTACTCAGTTTAATCCAAAAATGGAGTAACTTTATTGTAGTAATATTTCAAGAATTACATATAATGGACTTCCAGCCAAAATGGAGGCGTAGGTAGATACACTTTGTCTCTTCACACAACCAAAAGAAAGACAACAACAAATTTAAAAACAAAACTAACCAGAACTGCCAGAAAAATCTAACTGTATGGAAGTCCAATAACCAAGGAGTTAAAAAAGATACATTCATCCAGACCTGTAGCAGGGGCGGAGACAGGCAGCTGGGTGGAGAGGACTTACAGTAAGGTGGTGGTTGGAGGACTGGGGCAGGCGAGGAGGCAGATGGCGGACCAGGCAATCCCACATCTGCACAAGGGTAAACCAGGAGGAACAAATGCGGAGCAAGATAGACTACGCAACCCAGGGTTCCAGCGTAGGGAAATAAATTCTCAAAATCTCTGACTGAAAAAACCTGTGGGGGTTGAGGAAGTAGGAGAAACTCATAGCCTCACCGGACAGTTTGTTGAAGAGACCCACAGGGTCCTAGAACACACACAAACCCACTGACCCAGGAATCAGCAGCACAAGGATCCAATTTGCTTATAGATAGGGGAGAAAGTGACTGAAAGCTGCCAAGACTAAGCAAGTGGCATTGTTCCCTCTCAGACCCTGCCCCCACATACAACATCACAATGCAGCGATGTGGGTTGCCCTGCTGTTGCTAATACCTAAGGCTCTGCCCCTTACTACACAACAGACATGCTGAGATAAAAAAATATGGCCCGAATGAAAGAATATATCAAAGCTCCAGAAAAAAAATACAACTAAGCAATGAAGAGACAGATTACCTATGAGATGCATAGTTCAAAACACTGGTCATCAGGATGCTCACAGAAACAGTTGGGTATGGTCACAAAATAGAGGAAGAAGCAAAGGCAATGAAAAGTGAAATAAAGGAAACCAGCAGTGACGGGAAGGAAAATGGGACTCAACAGTTTGGATCAGAAGAAAGAAATAAACATTCAACTGGAACAGAATGGAGAAACAAGAATTCAAAAAAATGAGGAGAGACTTAGGAACCTCCAGAACAACTTTCAATGTTCCAACATCTGAATCATAGGGGTGCCAGAAGGAGAAGAGGAACAGCAAGAAATTGAAAACTAGCCCTGGTAGTGTAGCTCAGTGGATTGAGCGCGGGCCTGTGAACCAAAGTGTCGCGGTTCGATTCCCAGTCAGGGTACATGCCTGGGTTGCAGGCCAGTTCCCGGCAAGGGATGCACCAGAGGCAACCATACATTGATATTTCTCTCCCTCTCTCCCTCTCTCCTTCCCTTCCCCTCTAAAGATAAATAAATAAAATGTTTAAAAAAAAGAAATTGAAAACTTATTTGAAAACATAATGAAGAAGAACTTCCTATTTTGGCAAAGGAAATAGACTTCCAGGAAGTTCAGGAAGCCCAGAGAGTCCCAAAGAAGATGGACCCAAAGAAGCACATGCCCAAAGCACATCATAATTACATTACCCAAGATGAAAGATGAGGAAAGAATCTTAAAAGCAGGGAGAGAAAAGGAAACAGTTACCTACAAAGGAGTTGTCATAGACTATCAGCTGATTTCTCAAAGAAACCTTGCAGGCAAGAAGATACTGGAAAGAAGTATTTGAAGTCATGAAAGGGAAGGATCTACATCCACGATTACTCTATCCAGCAAAGCTATCACTTGGAATGGAAGGGCAGATAAAGTGCTTCTCAGATAAGGTCAAGTTAAAGGAGTTCATCACCACCATGCCCTTATTGTATGAAATGTTAAAGGGACTTATCTAAGATAAAAAGATCAAAAATAAGAATAGTAAAATGACAACAAACTCAAAACGATCAATGACAAACCTAAAAAAAAAACAAGAAGAGAAACAAAAACAAAAACGAACTAAGCAAACAACTAGAACAGGAACAGACTCACAGAAATGGAGATCACATGGAGGGTTATCAGTGGGGAGAGGAGAGGGGAAAATGGGGGAAAAGGTACAGGGAATAAGAAGCATAAATGACAGGTATGAAATAGACAGGGGGAGGTTAAGAATAGTAGAGGAAATGGAGAAGCCAAAGAACTTATATACATGACCCACAGACATGAACTAAGGTGGGGGAATAATGGTGGAGTGATACAGGGCAGAGGAGAATAAAGGGGAGAAAAAAACTAGACAAATGTAATAGCATAATCAATAAAGTATATTAGAAAAATAAAATCATTAAAAAATTGCAGATGACTATTATGAGATTTCAAGCACAAAGAAAAGTATAAAAGAAACAAAATGCATTTATTCATCACTAACCTATTACCCTTCATCAGATATTAACATGATGCAAATTTTCTTTACACTTTCTTTTTAATGATGCAGTTGAAATTTCCTGTGTCTTCTCTCTGTTCTCATGTTCCTCCTTCCTAGAGGTAACTCTCTCCTGAATCACACCCTGCTTTTATATTTTTATCACACATGCACATACTCTCTCACTCACACAAATACTGTGCAGTATTACTTTGTAAGCTTTTAAACTTTACATAAAATTATTAAATGGTGTCATCTCAACACAAGTCTGAATGACCTATTTTTTCATCAATATTATGTTTTTTATATTTATCCATGTTCACAAATGTAGCTGTTTCCATGCTTCCCAAAGCAAGAAACACGTGTAATTTTAAATTTTCAGTTAACCAAATTAGGAAAATGAAAAGAGATGAAATGAATTGTACTATCATATTTAATTTAATCAAATATATCAAAATCATTTCTTTTATTTCTGAGCTCTCACGAGAGTCACCTTTAGCAGTCCCTTCGTGGCTCTCTCCGCTTTTGCTACCACACACCTCAAAACTCTTCCAGCCTCTACCTATTACCCACTTCAAAAGCCATGTTCTCATTTTTAGGTATTTGTTACAGCAGTACTCCACTTCTCAGTACCAATTCCTGCCCATTGTCTGCTCAGGGTACCATAACAAAAAAACATAGACTGGGTAGCTTAAACAATGGACATTTATTTCTGTGAAGGTTGGGAAGTCCAAAATCAAGGTGCTAGTCAATTCAGTTCCTGGTCAGAGTTCTCTGCCTGGCTTGAAGATGTCCACTTTCTTGCCATATCTGAGACAAACAGAGAGAGGGGGGCAAGGGAGAGAGATAATTCCCTTATGTCTCTTCTTATAAGGGCAATAATCCCATCACGAGGGCCCAACCTCACCTAATCATTTCCCAAAGGGCCCCTCTCCATATACTATCACAAATGAGACTTTGGGCTTCACATACGGATTGGGGGATGAGGAGAGGTAGGAGGTGGAAATTACACAATTCAGTCTACAGTAGTCTTTTCTCACTCTTTTAATTTTAATCTGATGGGTTTGAAATGGCATTTCATTCTTGTTTAAATTTGCATTCTCATGATTATTCATAAGGGTTATCTTCTTTGCACTTGTTTACTGACTCTTCATATTTCTTCTTTAGTGAACTGCTTATTTATATACTGGCCCCATGTTTCTAGTAGGAGATACAATTACTTTTTAATTACTTGGATCTATGGGTTGCAGAAACAGAATGTTATTAGAAAAAAACTTTCTCAAGCAAAGATTTTTTAAGTATTTTTTATTGATTATGCTATTACAGTTTTCCCAATTTTTCCCCTTTATCCCCCCTCTGCCCTGCCCCCCAGCCCTCCAGCCTTCCCACTCCCCCACCTTAGTTCCTTCTAAGGAACTGTTCCATGTGTTCTACATATAAGTTCTTTGAGTCCTCTGTTTCCTATACCATTTTTTATCTCTCCTCATCTATTTTATGCCTACCAATTATGCTTCTTATTCCCTGTGCCTTTTCCCCTCATTCCTCTCTTCCCCCTCCCCACTGAAATCCCTCCATGTGATGTCCACTTCTCTGATCCTGTTCTGGTTGTTCGCTTAGTTTTTGTTTTCATTGTTTTTTTCTTTTAGGTTCATTTGTTGATAGTTGTGAGTTTGTTGACATTTTACTGTTCATAGTTTTTGGTCTTCTTTTTCTTAGATAAGTCCCTTTAACATTTCATGTAATAATGGCTTGGTGATGATGAACTCCTTTAACTACACCTTACCTGGAAAGCACTTTATCTGCCCTTCCATTCTAAATGAAAGCTTTGTTGGATCGAGTAACCTTGGATGTAGGTCCTTGCTTTCATGACTTCAAATACGTCTTTCCAGCCCCTTCTTGCCTGCAAGGTTTCTTTTGAGAAATCAGCTGATAAGCCTTATGAACACTCCTTTGTAGGTAACTATCTCCTTTCCTCTTGCTTCTTTTAGGATTCTTCTTTTATATTTAATCTTGGGTGACTTTAATGATGATGTGCCTTGGTGTGTTCCTCTTTGGGTCCAACTTCTTTGGGACTCCCTGGGCTTCCTGGAAGTCTATTTCCTTCGCCAGATTGGGGAAGTTTTCCTTCATTATTTGTTCAAATAAGTTTTCAATTTCTTACTGTTGTTCTTCTCCTTCTGGCACCCCCATAATTCAGATGTTGGAACGTTTCAGGTTGTCCCAGAGGTTTGTACGATTCTTTCCACTTTTTTGAATTCTTGTTTCTTCATTTTGTTCCAGATGGATGTTTATTTCCTTCCTTATGTTCCAAATCGTTGCTTTGAGTCCAGATTTCCTTCCTGTCACTGTTGGTTCCCTGAATATTTTACTTTATTTCACTTTGGGTATCCTTCATTTGTTGTTTCATTTTTTGACCAAGCTCAATCAGATCTGTGACCATTTTGATTACCAGGGCTTTAAATTCTCCATCAGATACACTGGCTATCTCCTCCTCAATTAGTTCTCTTTCTGAGGCTTTCCTCTGTTCTTTCATTTGGGCCATATTTCTTTGTCTTGATGCACCTGATAAGTCATAAGGGGGTGGGGCCTTAGGTGTTCACCAAGGCAGGGCAACCCTCCTTGCTGCACTGCGGTGCTGCCTGTGGGGGAGGGGCCAGGGAGAGAGCAATACTGCCCGCCCGCTCATCCCTAGAGCACTTTCCAAGGCACTCTCACGTGAGACTGGGAGTTTCTCCCACCGTAGCAGCTGCAGTAGTCCACAGCTTCACCTTAAGTCTCAGTTTCGCCTTCAGACAGCCCTGCCCTCCCGGTCTGCTGCCTCACCCCAGTTTTTCTGAGTCAGCCTGTGCAGTCGCTGCCTTACTGGTCTGGTTGTTCTGGTTGATTTTTTCTTTAATTCCTTGGTTGTTGGAGTTCCATGCAGTCTGATTTTCTGGCGCTTTTGGTTGTTTATTAATTTTAGATTGGTTGTTATTCTCCTTTTCGTTGTGTGAGGAAACAAAAGGTTTCTACCTATACCTCCATCTTGGCCAGAACTCTCTCAACCAAAGGTTTTTCAATCATTATTATTATTATTGGTAGGTTTCCCAAGTATCACACAGTACCCTATGTACTTAGGCAAAATTATTGTTTCTTAAAAATTTTTATTCCTTACCCAATCACTTTTTTAGGAAATGGATTACCTTACTTAAATTTAAATGCTGGATTTCAAGTACCAAAATAAAGACTTAATAATTATTTTTCTTTTAAAACACTTATATTTTCCCATTTTTTTGTTTCTTTTAGACAGCTAGACAGTGCTGCCTTTTTAAAAATTTCATGTAAGATTAGTTCAGTCAGGTATATAGCCCAGTTACAGAAATAATACATTACAGCAAATTAGGATCTTTGTTAGCAAAAAAAGTATTGCAGTAGTCAAATTCACAGATTCAAAAAGTGACTATGTAGCATTGATCATAATTTGCTAATGTTTAATATATAATAAAAGTAGTAATATTATGATTCTTTTTCTTCAATGAACTTCAGAACTAGGAGTCTCCTGAATTAGTGATTAAATATCACAAGTGACAAGATTAAGAGATGAGCAAGGAGCAGTTCCTGTAAAAGCAACAGGCAATGACTACATCCTGTCCTGTCCATGGCCGAAGTCACCTGCAATTTATCAAAACCGTAAAGTGTTCAACATCGGTTCAGTCTCCAAACGTTAGCAATACTGCTGTAGCAGACATCTGTCAGAATTTATTTCTCACTCCTCTTTTCAGAGAACCACCCACCCATCCATGGAGAGGATAGCCTGCAACCTCTAAGCAGCCACAGGGGTAGCCTCCCATGTTTAAGCAGCCATGAAGTCTACTATGATTAGCCTAAGGTAGACAGCTGACCAAAGCTGAACAAATCAGATTCCTTTTCTTCAGATTTTGAATTAAAAGATACAGAGTCTGGGAACTGTAAGCTACAACACTAACAATGACTCTCTAAACAAATGGTCATGAGTTCCTGCTGGTGAGGATCTCACAGCTGGCCTGATGCCTAGTTCACCTTTCACCTTTAGATTCCTCAGGCCACACTAGCATGAATCCAAAACATTTCATCTTCCTCTTAAACTAGGTAAATTTGTGTTCCGTTACTTGCAACCAAGAGGCTTAACTATCTGCTAAGTATCTTCAAATAGAGAAAACGTTCCATTAACAAATTATTAATTTAGTAGACACTACATGCAAGGTGTTAGGCAAGATAGAAAATTTAGTGAGACACAGTTCCCTGAAAGAGCTTGAAATCACATGAAGGACATAGATATATTATAAGTATGGCTCATTCTAAATGCTATGAATGGGCAAAGAATGGGACCTTATTTCTGGCTAATCTGAAACTAGCAAAAACCTATTGGAAGAAAAACCTCTAATGGGTCTCAAAGGATTGGAAAATTCTTAAGAGATGAAGATGAGAATAGACAGAACAAAGTACCTAAGGTAGGAAAGTACAATGGATACTTAAGGTATACAGTCAAGTCCATACAAATGAAAGTTTAGCATTCACATTGTGAAACAAGAGACAATAATATGAAATATATAATCCTAGAGATCAGGTGTGTGTGGAGAGAGAGTACACACGTTCTCTTACATAAAGATAAATCAACAGACCCATCAACAGTGGGGAATTTATTGTTCAATAAAAATCCCTGTAAGTGATTTCACTGAATAATTAAAGAGGTACTTGTGAACTGAAGTGTCCCATTTCCTGTAAATCAAATCTCAATCCAATTCTATGTATGAAAATCTATAGGTATAGAGTCCTCTTAGATAAAAACTGTGTCTACAAACAAAGTAAAAAGAAGTGAGAGTCCAATTGTAAGATTAAGCAGTGTCTCTGTGGTAAAGCTACCTCAGTCACAAATGAAGCAAATTAGCCAGAAGAAACACTGCTCTCTCGGAAACTAAAGCTTTTAATTCTAAAATGTACAGAAAGGTCACAAGAAGAGCAACAGCAGAATATCAGTAATAAATGATCACCGCCTTATTTTTAAATTTGTAAAAAATGTATTAGTTGATTTTAAAGAAAGAGGGAGGGAGAGAGAGGGAAACATCAATTTGTTGTTCCATGTATTTACCCATTCATTGGCTGACACACAGGAGTGTGTGCCCTGAGTGGGGAGGGAACCTGCAATCTTGGCACATTGGGACCATGCTCTAACCAGCTGAGCTACCAGGCCAGGGCCCACCTCCTTATTGCTAAATGACACCTTTGTAGCTAAATACTTATGACAGTAACTAAACTAAAATCATTCCTTGAAAAAAGCAATTATAAGATTAAAAAACGCCAGCTCACTTTACTCATATTTCACACAACCACAAAAACCTTAAGACCCTGGGTTTAGCCCAGGCAAGAAGGCAGGCGTGGGTGGGTGCCTCAGTGAAGACATCTTTTGCACTCACTGCAATGGGGGTAGATGCTGGCCGTGCCCTGACTCACGGGGCCAGACCCGCTTCCCCAGGCCACATCCTGCAGCACGCTGGTTTCTGCTCTCAGAGGCTTCCCACCCAATTACTGACCAGGCCCAGACCTGCCCTTGCAGAATCTTGTGAGATCACCGAGAGCCAGGCTAGGCTAAATTTACCAAATGTTAATCCTGGGTTCAGCCTCTTTTTCTTAAAGTCATACTACTAATGAGAACAGTCAGTGGCATTTTAAGGAAAGAACAAGAGGACTATAAGGCCCTGACTGCTTAGAAGCTTTTCTTATTTTATTAGTTTTACTGTTGTTCTATCGCAGTTGTCCCAATTTCCCCCCACTGCTCTCCTCTGCCCTCCCTCTCCTGCCCACAGCCAATCCCCACCCTGTTGACCATGTCCACGGGTCACTGATACTTGTTCCTTACCTAGACCAGAACTTTAAAATCCAACAACAACACTAAATGTTTTTAAAGAAGTAGAAGGTGGGGGAAACAGCAAAAATCCTACACAAGATAAGCCACGGCAGCTGTGGAAAGTCAAATCACCAAAACCAAAATAGCTCTTAAACATTATGAGGCATGAGAGATGCTGGTGGTTGATAAACCAGCAAACTTAGTTAGCAACTGCCTTCATTTCCACCCTCAATTCTAAAATGGAATTTAATTATTTAACAAATTAATTGAGGGCCTGCTATGTCTGTATCAAGAATCATTCTGGCCATAGTGGATAGAGTGGGAGGGGAGGACACCAAAGTAATTATTCATGTGGTCTTTAAATTCTAGTGGAATCACCACACACACACAGACAAAAACATCTTAGATAATGTAGGCTATTCTCTGGCTATTTATCAAGAACTGCACGGGCTGTGTGAAAAGGACAGCAAAGCCACAGGAAATGGAAAGAGTATGTCAGATTCCCAGCTGCTAACAAAACTGTATCTTCTATTGATTAAAAATCAATAAAAGCAACACAATTCTAGACAACAGAGAGCCTTAAATTACTGATAGGAGTTACACTTACACCATTTATTTGGTTTGCTTCTTGTGACTGAAACTATTCATGAAAATCAGAGATTACTAGCAAGAGGGAAACAAAAGCTAGGGATTTTCTCACACGTTGAAGAAAAAAAACACCCGTCTTTTCTGAGGTAAACAGGTTGAACAAGCTACACCCATGGTTACACCTCTGTGAACCACTTGGCTTGCCTTTCATAAACTAAGTATGTTTCCAACCCCAAATTCCAGCCTGATGAGAACAACAGAACGTGGGTTTACAAATCACCATCCCACCGCATATTAATCTGAAGCCCCTGCTCTGAGGAGCCCAGGAGAAACTAAAAAGCAGCCATGGCAAAAGCACATCTCAAGAGAAAGGGAGCAGCTGACCAAGCAGACACTGAGCTCGGCGGAGAAGGCCAGGCGGACGCCACAGCAAACACAGTAGCAGCCATGTGGGTTGGCCACGGTGATTACAAAGGACAAGAGAGGACAGGACCCATTTCCCTAAGGAAGATTGTGTATGACCGTCGCATGTGGATATGGTCTTTGAGAAAACCTGCCTGGCCATTCCCTGTTACAAAACACACTCAGAGAAAGACACAGCCGTGAGTCTCCCCGCAACACCGCCTCCTGGTAGACCCAGGCTGGGCGAGCACACTTTGTCCCTGGTCTGCTGGAGACTGAAGGGTCCTCCCATTCAAACCGACCTCATAACTGGAACCGCAAAATTAATAGAGAAGCAAAAAATGACAGCATGTTCTAAAAATGAGTGCAAATTAAACCAGAAACTGGACACAGGTTTCTGGTTATAAGCCAGGGTTTGGGATTTTTTTTTTTTTTTCATTCAAAGTAAAAAGTAAAATCCTACACAGTGGAGGACTAGGAGAGAAAAAAATGAGAGAAATTGAGAGAGAAGTCTAGAGAAGGTAGAAGACTTCAAAGGAAACAAGCCAGGTTAAGTGCCGTAAGAAAACAAAAGCAAGAGATAAAAGCAATGACAGCAGAAGCACATATACAGCTCCGTACGGTGGACCTATGCTAGGTCCTTACAGGCAGAAGTTCCACTGGCTGTGAATAGATACTATAAGAAAATGAGCGCCACGGTAAAATCAGTTTGAATCAACTAGGCTGAACAAAACTGAATGGTAAGATTTCACAGAAGCCTGTAATATGCCCTGTGTGCATTGTGATCTCTTAAGAGCAGGCTGTAGTACGTAGTATTTCCTAAACTAATTGGACCAGTGTCTCACTGAGCATCTCATGGAACTGAAACTTCTAAAAAGCTTTTTATATTTCAATTATTTTAATGGAAATCCCTCAAAAACAAAGAGTTCCATAATTTCTTCTACTTCTGTCTTAAATACCTTATGTTGATACAGTTTAATGTTTTCTTGACAACTCACAATCAATCTTGCGGATAACCATTATTTGGGACTGAGACGTAACACCATTCCGCACATACGAGATGGCGTTCTGTCCAACCGCACGGTTGTTCGCTGGCTGGCCTCAACCCCACAAAGCCTGAGTCTGCTCCTAAAGCCTTTCTGACTGGCTGTCAAAGTGACACACTCCTTCTGTTTCCTTGGGCTAATAAGCCAGGAAACAGCATGACTCAACTTTGGACATCAGAAACATTAGCCAGGGTGTCTAACCTTTTGGCATCTCTGGGCCACACTGGAAGAAGAGTTGTCTTGGGTCACCCATTAAATACACAAACATTAACGAAAACTGACGAGCAAAAAAAAAGGTTTTAAGTAAATTTATGATTTTGTGTTGGTCCACATTCACAGCCATCCTAGGTCCTGGGTAGGATACCCCCACAAAATTAACATAATACAGATTCTACCCTTTAGCTACTTGGTCACAATTGAGTTCAGCTACTAACAAGCCAAAATACTCACTGTAGAACAAATCTAATAACAATTATTTCAGAGGCCCAGGGCCTCCTTCTAGATCCCAGATTAGTTGAAAAGACTCTAACTGGATTTTGGGCAGGTGGCATCTGACCGTATCTTATATACAAATAAAGATTCTTCTTCAAAATAATCAAACCTTTTCAAAATCATCCTCACACGACTCCTTAAAGGTGAAAGAAGGCAAACTAGGTAAAATGATATAGAGGAAGGTTAAACAATTTGCTTGTAGTTGTCCAGAGTCACAAAACAGGTTAAGGGAATAAGCTCAGGAATCCACACTGTTCACACAGTATCCTACACACATTACACAAGGCTCTGTCTAGAAAATAATGCCAACCAAAAGAACGTGGGGAAATTACGCGCGTGTGCACGCGCACACACACACAGGAAGGGGCAGAAGGTTTACAGATGTGAGTAACTGGAACACAGAGTTTATTCTGGTATTATTATTATTGCATTATTGTCCATAAACAACTGTAAACCTATTTTTGCCCCACCCTGTATATTAACTTCAAAAGCTACAAATATGCAAAGGTAAAATGAATTATCTTAAAAAAGAAATTTGTCCTGTGTATTTTTCCATAACTATAAGGTTCAATAGGGGTGAAACACCAAGGATATTAATAATAAGGAATTTATTCCAACCAGTGCACTAGGGTACCTTCTCTCCACAACCTCGTCAGCACTTGTTGTTTGTTGATTTGTTTACTATGCACCCCAATGTTCATGGCAGCACAATTTACAATAGGCAGCTGTTAGGAACAATCTAAGTGCCCATTAGTAAATAGGTGAACCAAAAACCATGGTATATTTACACAATGGAATACTATGCAGTAGAAAGAAAGAAGGAAGTCCTACCCTTCAATGACAACATGGATGGATCTGGAGAGCATTACGCTAAGTGAAATAAGCCAGGCAGTGATAGACAAATACCAATATGATCTTACCTATAAGTGGAACCTAATCAACAAAACAAACAAACAAGCAAAATATAACTAGAGACAATGAAATAAAGAATGAACTGACAGTAACCAGAAGGCAGGGGAGAGGGTGATAATAAAGGAAAGAAGGGGTAGGGTCATTACGGAACATGTATAAAGGACCCATGGACAAAGCCACAAGCAGGTAAGATTGAGGGTGAGAGGTAGGGATGGGTGGGGCAGGGGAGAGTGGTGGGAGGAAAATGGAGACAACTCTACTTGAACAACAATAAAAAAATAAAAATAATAAAATAGTAAAAGGAATTTAAAAGGCATGTTTCATAATGCTATTTCATCATAACCAAAGGATAATTTTTAATATACTATCAGAAATTCTATTGGTAATAATGAGCTAAAACAGTATTATGGAGATAGGTCATCTCTGAGCATTATTATTCTTTGATATTCATGCAAGAACGTGAACTGCAAAAAACGTGTCAGACTCTTTCAGTCTATACAAAAACTAGAAACAGCAAAGCTAGTCCCGGAAATCTCACTCTTCACAACATACTTGGTTTAAACTGTGAATTAAATCAAAACAATGTTTATCTTGGTGACATTTTAAAGAGCCATGATATTATAAAGTAATGCTAGACTTGATTTATGAAGTATTACAGGTATTTTTACTTGAAAATAAGATAATGCTAACTACAAATAATCAAGTTATGAAAATAACACATTTGAAATATATTTATAACTAGAAAAATTATATGTATAAAACTTAATACATAACTAAAATATAAATAGCAGAATATTTATAACTGGAAAAGATTTTATATGTGTTTCTGACCAGAAATTGTGTTTCTGAATACATTTACCAGGTGTTCAGGAAGAGTCAACTCAATAGTTTGAGTTGTTCCAATCATGTGTATTCTCAGAAGGACCTGTTTTCCTTAATGGTTCTTGACTAGCACCTGGGAATTGAGTTCTTGGAATATTCTGATACAAATATTTTGCATGCTCAGTACCTTGACCACACTGTGCTGTTTTGTCTGGATACTCTGCAAACAATGTAATTTATGATGGACATCTGATTCACTTCTGGGGAACTGGAGTTGTGGTCACTGCAGTCAGTCAGGCAAGCACTGTCACCTACACGACTGAACCCTGAGAGAAAGCAACTGGGCTTCCCTGGCAGAAAACACTGAGTCTGTGGCTGCGGGTCTGTCAAATGTGGCCTTTAAGTTGTTGTGATATGTTCCCTTCATTCCCACTCTGCTGAGAACTTTGATTATAAATGGATGTTGAATTTTATCAAATGCTTTGCCAGCATCTATTTATATGATGGTATGATTTTTATCCTTCAGTTGGTCATGTGGTGTTATCACGTTAATTGATTTGTGGATATGGAACCAACCTTGTACCACAGTTATAAATCCCGCTTGATCATGGTGTGTGCTCTTTTTAATGTGCTGCTGAATTTGATCTGATAATACTTTGTTGAAGATTTTTACACGTATGTTCACGAGGAATAGAGGCCTATAGTTTTTTTTTTTTTTTACTATGTCATTCATTGTCTGATTTTGAAATTAGGGTAATTCTGGCAGCACAAAATGTGTTGAAAGTTCTCCCTTCTCTTCAATGTTTTGGAATAGTTTTTACGTTTCTATGAATTTATCCATTTCTTCCAGGTTGTCTGATTTGTTTACATATAATTGTCTGCAATATTTGCTTATAATCCTTTTTATTTCTGTGGTGTCAGTTGTCACTTCTCCTTTCATTTATTTATTTTATTTATTTTGGACCATTCTCTTATCTTCTTGATGAGTCTGGCTAAAGGTTTATCAGTTTTGTCT
Source organism: Anoura caudifer (assembly GCA_004027475.1). Lineage (NCBI taxonomy): Eukaryota > Metazoa > Chordata > Mammalia > Chiroptera > Phyllostomidae > Anoura > Anoura caudifer. The sequence goes on along the minus strand of PVKU01001932.1, from coordinate 150,205 downwards.
TTTAAAAGAACCAGCTCTTGGTTACATTGATCTTTTCTATTTTTTGACTCTATTTTGTCTATTTCTGTTATGACGTTTATTATTTCCTTCATTCTACCCACTTTGGGCTTTTATTCTTTTTTGAGTTCCCATAACCATAAGGTTGCAATTTTTATTTGAGATTTTTCTTGTTTCGTAAGGTAGGCCTGTATTCCTTATATCTCCCTGTTAGAATAGCTTTGTCTGTATCCCATAGATTTTGGATTGATGTGTTTATTTTGATTTGAATCACAGTATCTTTTCATTACGTCCTAGATCTGGTTGTTAACCTATTCACTGGTAGCATGTAATTTAGCCTCCATGGGTTTGTTTTTCAGTTTTCTTCTTGTGTTTCTAGTTTCATACCACTGTGACCAGAGAAGATGCTTATTATGACTTCGTACTTAAGTTTACTGAGTTTTGTTTTTAGTCTAACATGTGGTCCATCCTAGAAAATGTTCTATAAGTGCTTGAAAAGAAAGTATATTCTAGTGTTTTGGGTGAAAAAATAATGCTCTAATAATATCAATTAAACCCATCTGCTCTAATGTTTCACTAAAGATTATTGTTTCTTTCTTGATTTTCTATCTGATCTATCCATCATTATCAATATACTGTTAAAGTCCCCATTCATGAGTGTGTTATTGTCAATCTCTTCCTATATGTCTGTTAATATTTGCTTTATACAAGATCTATACAGAAAAAGCCCAACCACTGTTAATATAACAAGAATGGTTTGCGCAGTATCAGTGTAACCCGGCAGCCACGTTACAAGGAGAGTAGACTGGAATGAGCATGCGAAAATAATGACAAATTCAATGTACTCGTCAGTATGGCTGGAGACACCACCGAGTGAGCATGTGTGCTGTGTGGTCATTGCATTCCAAATGACTGGGTGAGGAAAGCAACAAAAGTGCATCAAATTTTGCATTAAGCTTGAACATACCTCCGCAGAAACTATTCAGATGAATCAGAAGGCCACAGCTATGGGCAACTGGTGATTGGCAGCTTCATCACGACAACACACCCACTCATGCATGACATCTTGTGCAGAGTTTTTTGGCAAAACATCAATTCACCCAGGTGACCCAGCCCCCTATAGCACAGATGTGGCATCCTGTGACTTCTGGCTTTTTCCAAAACTAAAATCACCTCTGAAATGGAAGAGATTTTGGTCTGTTGGTGAGATTCAGGAAAACACGACAATGGGGCAGCTGAAGGCGATGGAGAACTGTGTGAGGTCCGAAGGTGTGCACTTTGAGGGGTACTGAGGCATCATTGTCCTATGTACAACGTTTTTTGTATCTTGTATCTTTTTCAGTAAGTGTCTCTATTTTTCATATAACAAGGCTGGATACCTTCTGGACAGACCTTGAATATTGAGTTGCTCCTACACTGGATTAGTAGATGTTTACGAGAATGATACCCTCTTGTTGGACTGATCCTTTATCATTATGAAATGTCTTTGTCTTATTTGAGGCCTTGTTTTGAAGTCTATTTTGTCTGATGTAAGTATTGCAACCCCAAGGGTATTTCTGTTCATATTTGCATGAAATATTTTTTCCCATCCCTTTACTTTCAGCCAGTATGTGTCTTTTTATGTAAGTTGGTCTCTTGTGGACAGCATATATATAGTTTTCCCATTTACAATGAAAGTATTATTACTAGGTATATAAATATTGGTATATGTTATTATTTGTTTTCTAATTGTTTTTGTAGTTCTCCTCTGCTCCTTTCTTATTCTTTTCCATGTTGATGACTTTCTACAGTGTTGTGTTTGGGTCCTTTTTTTATGTAAGAGGGGTAACTGCCCCCCCAAAAAACCCCAGAATTATCTTCTGGAGGGTGGGCCCCTTGTAGTACACGGTCCCCTACCAGATGAGTACTCTAGGAACCCATTTGTATCAGTGTACCAGCTAGCATTGTATGAGAGGCTGCCTTCAGCTTCAGTGAATTTTTTTCAACCTATTTGCCCATTTCATGAAGGGTGATTTATGAGCGTACCTACCACACCACCACGACTGTTCAGCAGTTTTTGACTACAAATGGCCTGGCCCCCATTTCCCTCCCTCCCTATTCACCTGTTCTTGCCCCTAGCAATGCTTTTTGGTTTTCCCAGACAAAAAAAGTCCTCAAAGGGAAAGGTGTCGCCAATGTGGAAGAGGTGAAACAAAAAATGGCAAAAGTCCTGGCTGGTGTGGCTCAATTGCTTGGTGTATCACCCCTTAACCAAAAGGTTGTGGTTTGGCCGAAAGACTGCAAGTTCTTGAAAGTTCAGTTCCTGGTTAGGGCGCATAACTAGGTTGTGGGTTTGATTCCCCATTCAGGTGTTTACAGGAGGCAACCAACTGACTGATGCTTCTCTCTCCCTCCTGCATTGTGTTGCTCTTTCTGCCTTCCTCGCTCTCCAAAAACAATGAAAAAATAAATGTTTTGGGGTGAGGATAAAAAAAAATTATAGAAGCACTAAAAGGCATCAAAATTGGCAAGTTCAAAAACTGTTTTGAGCAGTGAAAAAATGTCTTGATAGGTATATTGCATCAAATGGAGGGTACTCTGAAGATGACTGAAGCTTAAACATGTAAGAATAAATACACAATTTTTTACAAATGAATTTCAGGGTTTTGTTTTGGTCCCCCTTGTATATCTCTTGTAGAGTTTTGGTTTGTAATTACAATGTGCTTCATATATACCAAACAATGTTTATAGCAGTCTATTTTATGTTGACGATTGCTTTAGTTCAAATACATTCTAAGATTACCCCTTCCACATCTCTTTTTGTCATTTTTAAACTTCTTTTGTGTATGTATACATCCCTTAATTTATTGTTGTAATTACACATGATTTTTCAACTTTTCTTTTTAACTTTTGTACTGGCTTTATAGTTGGCTTATCCACTACTTTTACTAAATGTTTGACTTTGTCAATGAGATTTTTTTTCTTTCCAATATTTTATTAATATTTTTGATCATTTTATTTTCTACTTAAGGAAGTCTCATTAATATTTCTTGTAATATTGGTTTAGCATTAATGAACTCCTTTAGCATTTTAATGGCTGGAGAGCTCTTTATTACTCCTTCAATTCTGAATTACAGCCTTGCTTTATAGAATAATCTTGGCTGCATGTCTGTGCTTTTCATTGCTTTGAACACGTTGTGCCAATTTCTTCTGGCACGCAGACTTTGTGTTGACAAAACAGCTCACAGTCTTATAGGAGCTCTTTTGTACATAACCAACTGCTTTTTTTCTCTTGGTGCACTGAACATTCTCTTTGTCTTTAACCTCTGTCATTTTAATTATGATGTGCCTTGGTGCAGGACACTTTGGTTTCATGTTGTTTGGGACAAACTGTGGATTTGTATGTCTATTCCCATCGCCAGGTTAAGAAAGCTTTCAGTCACTATTTGTTCAAATAGGATTTCAATCCCATGCTCTCCCTCTCCTCCTGCTGGTAGCCCTATGATGTGAATGCTCGTTCACTGATACTGTGCCACAGTTTCCTTAAACTATGCTCATTTTGTTCTCTTCTTTTATTTTCTGCTGTTCTGATTAGATGTCTCCTGATATGTTGTTTTCCAGATCACTGACTGCATCCTGTTTCATCTGCTGTTGATTCTCTCTAACTTAGTCTTCATTTCAGTTGCTGTATTTCTCATTTCTGACTGGTTCCTTTTTTACGATTTCTATCTTTTTGTGTAAGTTTTCACTCAGTTCATCTCCTCTTCCCCTAAGATCATTAAGCACCCTTATAACCAGTGTTTTGAACTCTGCATCTGATAGATTGCTTGTTTCCATTTCATTTAGTTCCTTTTATGGTGTTTGGTCCTGTTCTTTCATTTCGGATTTGTTTCTTTGCCTCATCATTTTGGCTGCCTCCCTGTATTTGTTTCTAAGTATCAGGCAGGTCTGCTATGTCTTCCAGCCTTGGAAAAGTGGCTTTAAGTAGTAGGTGTCCTATAGGACCCAGTGTCCCAGTCTCTCTGTTCACCTGAGCTGTGCTCCAGGAGCTTCCCTTGCGTGGGTTCTGTGCCCCTCCTCCTGTTATGGTAAAGCCTTAACTGCTCTTGGCATGTCAGTGGGTGGGGTTGACCCTCAGGCTGACTGGCTGTGAAGGCTAGCTGTGACTACTATGGAGAAGCTGTGGTGCAGCGGCTAGCCCCACAGAGCACAGTCACTTTAGAGTGGCTGTAGTGCTAGTTGAATCCACCCTTTGCATGTGTCATTTGTAGAGCTTACTGCATGGTGCTGTGGTGTGGTCTGAAACTGGCTACCAGATGTGTCAGTTCTGGGGCCCCTTGGGCAGGGCTCCAGTTCAGGCCAAGTTCAGCCACTGTTTGTGCTCAGTTTGGGCCCATCTGGCAGTAGTTCCAAAGTGATCTGTGACTCGCTGCCAGTTTTGCTGGGCTTGGAGCTGTTTGGGAAAGGCCATGCTATGAACCGAGACTGGCTGCCACTAGCGACAGACTTGGGACACCTTGGTGGGCACGACCACGTGGGCTGAGGCCAGCTGCCGTTTGTGCCAGTCCTCTTAGTTGAAGGTACATTCCGAGCCACCACTGGCCGCAGCTTACGCCAGGCTTGGGGCCACCTGGTGGAGTTACAATGCAAGTTGAGGCCAGATGTTGCTTGTGCTAGGCTTGTGGTCACCTAGCAAGAGGTACAGGGCATGCCATGGCTAGCTGCAGCTTGTCTGAGGTTTGCAGACTTTTGAGAGACTTTAGGAAAGTCCTCAACAGGAGCCAAGGAAGGCCATTTACGTGGAAAAAAAGCTGGAAGTGGCTTGGTTTGGGCTTGTGAGTTGGGTGGGGCGGGGTTCTCAGGGAATTGCCAGGACAGGGAGAACGGAGTTAGGTTAATGGAGAGATTAGAAAGGGTGCCTCCCTGGGCCTGCTGCTGGGAGGGGCTCAACAAAGGAGCAAGGGCACCTGCCTGTGCTTCTGTCCCCAGAGGGAGTCACATTAACCCCTGACCCTCTAGTTCTCAACCGTAAGCTAGTTAATTCAGTTCCTCCCCATGTGTCCTTGGCAGTGTTCAAGTTGGTGTCCCGCATTGGAGACCAGAGAGTGAGTTTGTGAGCGAACAAATCTGAGTATGGGCCCCTCAAGAGGAACTCCTGGGTCTATAGTCACCTAATGTCTCAACTGGGAAAAATCCCCAAAGGATTTCACAGCCAGATGTGTTCACAGCACTGGTGTTCCAGGCTGGGATCCTGGTGTGAGGATGGAAACCCTTACTCCTCAGGGGGCACTTCTGCATTTAAGATATCACTTCCCATTCTTAATCGCCACACTATGGGTGAGGGACCTGCCCCTTCCACGTCTCTGCTCCTTCTACCACTTTCACTGTGGTTTCTTCTTCATATCCTCAGTTAAAGAACTTCTGTTGAGATAGACGTCAGGTGTGTCTCAATAATGGTTGTTCTATAATTTAGTAGTAATTCTGATATGGTCACGGAGGAGGCAAGCACAGTGTTCACCTACTTGCCATCTTGGCCAGAAGATCAAAGACACCTTGCTTTCTTGCTGGCAATCAGCTACAGGTTAATCAGCTGCTCTCAGCTCACACTGCTTTCCACAGAGCCTGGTCCATCGCCCGTCTTCAAAGCCAGCAAAGCTAATCTTTTTCCGATGGAATGCCCATATAACTTCCTGCAACTGGTTCTTACAATCAAAGTTTAAAACACTTAATTCTTCCAATAACTGGATTCAGTATTGTTCATTAAGTAACTCAAAGTATGCCTAACAAAATAAACTCCCCCCCAAAAATTAATAACAGAAATTCCAAAACCAACTTTTTCTTACAGAGGATCCTACTTTAAGATCATTTAAGATGACAGATTTCCCAGGATTAATACAACTTCCTGGGAAAATTATTAGACTAGTATTAGCATGAATCTTAAGCATTCAGGTAATGAGTAACTTTGAATAAAGTCAAACTGAAAAATCTTTCCTATTGTTTCAGGTTCTTAGTAATAGTTATAAGAGTCCCAAACCTATCCATACAAATTCCTTCTTTCATCAACCACAGCTTACTGACTTAAATTATAACTATCCTAAAAGAAACTGAACAAAAAAAGAAATTTCAAATAGCTTCAGAATGTAAATCAATGGGAGTAATTTCATTAAAGGCCCTGCTTTTAAAAATCTGTTTTCTTGATGGTTATTAACTTGATTTATTTTATTACACGAAGGAAAATAAAATCACATACTTTGAAAACTATCTGCCAGTTATGGCTAAAAAATCCTCCTGTCCTCATCTATTAAAATTAAACACTTCCGTTTTTCAAATGTCCTTTCTTGAAACTGAGGCTTTGTCTCCTTGATTAAGTTAGGTATCATTGAAAAAAGGTTGTTCAGAACAAATAAGAGGATTACAACTCAACTAAAACTGAGGATGGCATCTAAAACTGAACTGTCACAAAGTGGGGAAGAGCAGAGTGAACAGGAGGTACGGTGTTCTTTTTTTGCTGGACAGACATTAAAAGAAAGGAAAATGAAAGTCAACCTATTTAGACTTCAAAACTACAAAAAGAAGGCAAAATGATTATATCCAATCAATTTGAAAATATATGCAAAATGGGACAATTTCTATGTAACAATGTTTAACTGCTTTTGAATAGTCGAGTCTTCATTTTGGAAGTTTACATAGATAACTAAGGTTATAGGTAAAGTAAAATAAGGTAACTGTTTTAGTAGAACTGTTTTCTTTTAGCTATTTTAATTTAACATTAGAGAAATATCAGGTTTATCAATATTTTCTTGCTCTAAAATCCCTTTTAACTTAACTGACTTTCTTCACATATGTCCTAACCCTAGTTTTTAAATTCCCAGATGAACAACAGAAAAGAAGATGGCTCAGTAGAAACCAGCACCACCCCTAGAATGAGTAAAACAAATTAACCTAAAAGAATAGATGATCACAGGTCAAAAGGAACCCAACTTTTACTAAAAAAAAGAAGATGAAAAGAAGAACACATGATTATCACAGCAGTCAAAAGCAATTAAAAAGTAACCTGAAGGGTTAGCACTTTCTACAGTTTATTTTTCCCAGGCCTGTAACCCTGCATATTTATTAATATCTAAAGATCATCATGTTTCACATTCTCTCTTTTTAACTTGGAATTCTAAAAAATGAAACGTAAGCCAGAACACTACATTTCAATACAATCAAATATTAATGTGAATTCAGTAGAAATTTTAAATAATAGTGATACCACTGAAATCCTCCCTGATTTGCTTATCAACAAAATGGTTTACTTATCTTAGATCTGGGTAGAGCATGTACTTGGTAAGGTTACATAATAAAAAGCATTACTATTTTCTTAAGAAAGAAAAATTTTAATTAGACTACTGCCAAACTTTAAACCTGGAAATCTCAAATGTTTGTATTCCCCCTTCAAATGACCAAACTCAAGCTAATTAATCATGTTCAATTTTCTCCACACAATAGAGTAAAACTTTTCTTGGATTAGAAATGTTTAAAGAACCCTAAATAAGAATTATACAATAATAGTCTCCATATCTTTCAGAATAAAACTGGTAATTTATGGGATTAGTCTATGGGATTTTTGACAAATATGATTTTTATAAAAGCCTTTCAGTAAGAGGAGATTGTGATCTTTATCATTACCTATAAAAGTAACAGCACTATTTGAAACACTATTTCCCTGATGAACAGGAGAATTTTAATCAAGTTTTATAATGCCATTTAAGGAATACGTTCCATAGCAGTAACCTAAATATTTCCATGTTCACCTCTATTTTCCACAATTAGATCACTAACTTAACAACTAAGGAGTAAGTTCTTGAAGACCCTTATCCCAATTCTAGCTCTTGTACCTCTTCCTTTTCATTTTCTCTGTACCTAGCACAGAGTCTAACCCCAGCTAAAAATGTTAAACATTGCATTAATTCTTTCAAATCAGATATTGTTCCTGGAATAGAAATGATTTACTTTTGACATTATTCAGTTGAAAGAAAATCTCAATTCACTGTCATGTACACGCAAAGAAATGTTTTAGGCAATATGGGAAACACTAAGGTAGACAAGACATCTATCTAAAACAGAACTGGCACTTGACTCAGAGAGACCTGGCTGTAAATTCTAGCTCCAATATTTACTAGTGGCGTAGCCTGAATAAGTTTTTTTAACCATTCTTAGCCTCGAAGTCTCAAAGTATAAAAGAATAAAAATAATAGCTACTTCACAAAGCCATCATGAGGATTAAATGAAAAAGTATAAAAAGCACAATAAGATTCTTAAGAACACTGAGAGTATCTTTTCTTACTTATCCAATGCCCAGCAAACACTACGCAAATTGTAAGCCTTCCTATCCTTACTCATCAAACACTGATTACAGGTTTGCTCTGTACCAGGCATTGGTGTAGGCTGGGGACAAAGGAAAATAAGATATTTTTCTTGCCCTCAAGAAACTTACAATATAGAAGCAACAGATGTGGGACATGGGAGAATTCACAAGGGCAGCAAGGGCTCAAGTTTATGGATAAGGAGCATTAATGGGAAAATCTCCCCAGAAAAGGTGACTTGAAAGTAATCAGGTACGTCACAGGTGGAACAGAGGTTGGAAAAAAGAGGGTACTTCACACTAAGACAATAGGAACTGTGATGTGGTCAGCATGGTGGAGCCAGAAGGCAAAAGATACCAGCAATTAGAATGAAAAGGTGATTACCACATTCCAAAAAGTTCCAGACAGAGGATTTCTAGCCACTTGTTAAAATCTACCCATTTTTTATGAGTTTTCCTTTTCTTTTTTAATGCAAGTTAATGTGTACCAGAGGGTTTATTTTCATCATCCCTTTTGACCATTACTATAGCCATATGATAGGTATTTTTATACTCATAGAGAAGCCCAAAAAGGTTAAGTAATTTGCTCCCAAGTAAAAAGTAATGACAGCTGAGACTCCAACCTGACCCATCTGAACCCACATACTGTCATAGTTTTCAAACTTTTGTCACCACAACACACATTTCACCTGGCAAGACATATGTGTCTATAAGTGAAACAGCATGGTTTTCATTCTCTTACTTTAGAAAAATATATCTGATTGCTGTTTTTAAGGAGGAGCAAATGATCACTCGTGCCGGTGCTGCTGCTGAGCCATGCAGATCGAAGATGGAGGGTTTGCCTGAAGGTGGTTGGTGGGCTCGGGGAGCAGCACCCATGGGTCGGGGGGCGGTGGCAGAAGTCGGACTGGAAATGGAAGAGAGACATCTGAGACAGCAAACTTAAAGATGTGTCTCAGGGAATTTTGTTTCACACAGGCTGGGGGATAAGGCAGAAGCTGCAGAGCAAATGTAGTCAAGAAAGATGTCAGTTCTGTTTGGTTAAATGTTAGAGAAGATTTCCCTATCTTTTGCAAGCATAAATATAAAGTAAATAGTTTGATATTCAAGCCCCTTATGATCTTAACCCTCTAATCTTAGTTCCTACTGTTTTTCCATTAAAAAAGCCTAACTCAGCTACACCAAATTACTTATTTTTTCCCCAGAATGTTGTTTTTTTCTTTTCTTTTCTTTTTTTTTTTTTTTACACATTATTTCTTTCCTGAAATGCCCTTCCTTCTTCTTGACTACCTGGCAAACTCATATTCAGTGTCAACAACTTTGTTCAAATAGCTCACATCTATGAAGCCCTTATTTCCAAACCCCACATTCTACGACGAGTGAATTTTTTACAGCGAACACTCGTATATCCACACTATCTATTTTCTACCACTTCGTACTTTCCTGTACTTGCTTTAGCATGTACCTGCCATATGCTAAAGAAGGCTTTCTTGTTGTCACCAGCACAGATTGTACTCCCTTCTACTACTGAATTTCTATGCACTACAACTATCTGTATACATGCCTATCCCCTTCTTTCAGACTGTGAACTCCTTAAAAGCCTCACTTGGAATATGTAGTCACGGTTCTAAGGATATACATTGGCATAAAAGTTTTACTGTGAGAGAATATGAAATAATTCTAATCATATTGCTTATTGAAAAATTCTCTTTATCTGACCTTCAAACAACAAGAGCAAAAATATAATTTTTCCCCAACACACCTTTCCTTTATATGTGGGGAGCCCTAGGGGCAACTGTTCCATCTAAACAGCAACAAAGGGGAAATAAATTTTGCATCACTACTCCAGTTGATAAAGGAGGAAGCTAAAAATGTTCCTTCTGCTTTGAGAGGAGAGCAGACAGATTTCTGTACGATCAGATATCACACACATAAAAAGACCCTCCTGGAGACCACAACAAAATTTATAGATACTACTGACTTGATAGGTTAACCACTTCTGTTCTGACCTATTGTTATGTCTAGGAAACCATCTTTTCAGGAGATAATAATCAGGACATCAGCTCCTGCACAGAAAAGATGAGATTAACAGTTCATAACAGATCTGCAGTGCAGAACACAGGAGAGAACAGAAGATAAAACAAACGGAGATTTCTTTGAATTCTGTTAAAGGAAATGATTCTATACAAAGGGATATTAGGGAAGTGTGGGGCCTGGGGTGGGGTGGGAGGGAAAAGAACCCAAAACACCTTAAAAAATAAAAACAAATAGACAAACCAAAAAAGTCACTGTTGGAAATTACTGAACTTTATATGACCGGAAAGGAAAATGTCACTGGACAACAGGATCTTTTTTAGACCAGGGTGAAATTTTTTCCCACATGTACTCTGTTCTCCATGTTACTGCACTCCAATACATCACTACGAAAGCTGTTTCTTCTGCCAAGTGTCCTCTTCATAACTGCCATTAAGAACACCAACTGCCTATCATGACACAGCAACCAAGAAACATGAAGCTTGTGTTCAGAACAGTCAACTTGTGATTTCCTGCTAGACTTTCTCAACTCGCAAGATGATGAAATGACCTAGTGTTGCAATGCATTTATGGCTTTAGGTAAAAACAGGGGGCATCCAAGAGAGAAGTGGCCAAAGAGAGTAATGCTCAGCAGGAAGTTGTTCCTACAAAGGAAATTGCAGTTTCTAAGATGAAGAGGAAGTCAAGAGGGAGAATTAAGTGCTTAAGAACTTGAGAAAATACTGAAGAAACTACTTGGAGTCTCAAGTACGGTTAAAACACTAAGTAGTAGATTCAGGTTAACATTAATTATAAATTTAAACCTTTGACAATGCAGGTTGGGGTAAGCTCACACACAAAACTCAAATCATAACTACATTAACTGACTTCCTTTTAGGAGCTGCCCCCTCCTCTAATCCTTGCAGAAAGCTTTTTTTGGAAAATATCTGATAATGGCATCAACTGAAAGGGACAGAGGAAGCACATTCTCACTTATATGCACCTACTCACACCCTGTAGAATCCTGGTCAAATTTCTCCTCCTTTTATGATGCCCTGCAACATCCTCTTCATATACAAATCCATCCCCCAATAAGCTTCAAGTATTTATATAATAAATGGCTAACTTCTAAAGTGTTTTTTAATTTCCATTCACCTATGGAATGTATCCTAGTTACAAAGAACATGTTATCAGTCAGTTCTTTGGCATTATATGAAATAGCCCAAGCTATCATTTTTAGTTTAATACATCTTTCATAATCAGGCCTAAGGAACCTCTGGTAGAAGTTATTTCTATCCCCTTGATCTGATGACATTAGAAACTCAACAGAATTTAAGATCCTGCTTACTTACCTGCTTTTTTCATTTTTTTAATCATGCCCAGAATTCTTTTCCTGATGCTTACACAGAACAGGCCTTTTCCACCATTAAACAGGAAACTGAATATTGCATATATTTTTAGTCAATAGAAGGCTTTATAAATACTTAACAGTGGTATTAACAAAAAGGAGACTATTAACAAATTTTCACAAGGCCACACATGACTTTCTTCCCCGTGTGTGGAGACCACTTTTCTCTCTTTATTAAGACCCACAATATGTTCACCTCTGCAACACAAGGTGAGGCACCGAGGATCTGCTTTTTATTGTAACTGCTCAAATCTTGTTTTAACGTTCATTATTTTACTCTAAACAATTCGCACTCAGGAGTGGGATCTCCCTAGCAAAATCGCTTTGACTTTTCAACTGCTCACTCAGTTACTGACCACTGATATCCATCACCCTACAATTTCTAATTTGGTTTTGGAGTCCCTGTTATGACATGCATCTTCCTTCCGTCCCTGTTTTCCTCCAGCTGCCTTTTCTTCCCCATCTAGCATTTCACAAATCCTTATGTTCATTCATTAAACAAATATTTGCTGAATACCAAGTACTCTGCTAGATGATGCCGCTACAACACGAAGTAAGACTCAGGCTGCCCATGGACAGGGAGCAATGTTACAACACAGCACGCTAAGTGCTATGAAGGGAGTACAGACTAACTGCCACAGAGCGTATAACAAGGGCACGGGGCCAGACCCAGCCAAAACCCTCCAACGAGGGCTCCCAGAGGAAGGAACAGGAGGCTTTTGGTGGTGAAGGTGAACCTGTGAATATACTAGGACAAACCAGGGGCCAACGACAGAGTTTCCTGCCAGCTATTTAACTTCTTTGTGTTCCCCATACTCCCACAGCCTTAAATGTGTGGGTTCACACAATGATTACATACACTCCTGTGCTGTTCACAAGCTTTGTATGTTGTCTGTTGCTGTGTAACAAGTTACCACAAACTCAGTAACTTACAGCTGCACTCACTTAATAGTTCATACAAAACAGTACGTGGCATCAAGACAGACTGTTATGGCATTAATCACAAATAGGGGACTTGGGTTTTCTCTATCCTGGAATTCTACTTTTCCGTCCTGACACTGCAGTAACCAAAACATTACATACAGTGCTCTCCTATCTATGTCTCCAGCCCTTTTATCCTTAATTCACTCATTTTTACAAATGACTAAAACACGTTTATTTAAAAAAAAGGCTAAGACACATAATTAAATTTGAGTATCTTATTTAACCTCACAAGATACCACTGAACTAACAACATTCACCATCAGAGGTACCCCTTTCTCAGATCACCAGGTAGCCAGTACTCCAAGATCTCAGCCTTAGCATGATTCTTTTTTTTTTTTTTTTGGTTTCCATTTTTTAATATATTTTATTGATTGTGCTATTACAGTTGTCCCATTTTACCGCATCATTCCCCTCCACCCTGCACACCCCCTCCCACCCACATTCCTCCCTTACTTCATGTCCATGTGTCATAAGTTCTTTAGCTTCTACTTTTCCCACACTATTCTTGCCCTCCCCCTGTCTATTTTCTACCTACTGTCTATGCTACTTATTCTCTGTACCTTTTCCCCATCTCTCCTCCTCCCACTCTCCTGTTGCTAACCCTCCATGTGATCTCCATTTCTGTGGTTCTGTTCCTGTTCTATTGTTGGCTTAGTTTGCTTTTGTTTTAGGTGTGGTTGATAATATCTATGAGTTTGCTGTCATTTTACTGTTCATATTTTTTATCTTCTTTTTCTTAGATAAGTCCCTTTAACATTTCATATAATAAGGGCTTGGTCATGATGAACTCCTTTAACTTGACCTTATCTGAGAAGCGCTTTATCTGTCCTTCCATTCTAAATTAAAGCTTTGCTGGATAGAGCAATTGTGGATATAGGTCCGTGACTTTCATGACTTGGAATACTTCTTTCCAGCCCCTTCTTCCCTGGAAGGTCTCTTCTGAGAAATCAGCTGACAGCCTGATGGGAACTCCTTTGTAGGTGACCGTCCCCTTATCCCTTGCTGCTTCTAGAATTCTCTCCTTCATTTTAATCTTGGGTAATGGAATTATGATGTGCCTTGGTGTGTTCCTCCTTGGGTCCACCTTCTTTGGGACTCTCTGAGCTTCCTGGACTTCCTGGAAGTCTATTTCCTTTGCCAGATTGGGCACGTTCTCCTTTATTATTTCTTCAAATAAGTTTTCCACTGGTTGCTCTTCCTCTTCCCCTTCTGGTACCCCTATAGTTCAGATGTTGGGATGTTTAAAGATGTCCTGGAGGTTCCTAAGCCTCTACTCATTTTTTTGAATTGTTTCTTCCTTGTTTCCTGTTTGGTTGTTTCTTTCTTCCTTCTGGTCCACTCCATTGATTTGAGTCCCAGTTTTCCTCCCATCTCTACTGGTTCCCTGTACATTTTCCTTCATTTCACTTATTGTAGCCTTCATTTGTTCATCTAATTTGTGAGTAAAATCAACCAATTCTGTGGGCATCCTGATCACCAGGGCTTTGAACTATGCATGATAGGTTGGCTATCTGTCACTTAGATGAATTAGCTCTGGGGCTTTGATTTGTTCTCCCGTTTGAGCCATTTTTGTTTTTTGGGGCTTTTTTTTTGGTCTGGTTGCGGCTGTTACATAGTGAGGGGCAGAGCCTTAGGTGTTCCCCAGGGCAGGGCAGCTCAGTTGCTGGGTTGTGATGCTGTATGTGGGGGTGGGGTCAGAGAGGGAACAAGGGCGCTTTCTCCATTCTCTTGGATTCTAGTCCCCTCTGCCACTTCCCCTTCACATGGATTATCTGCGTGCGAATGTGGGACTGCCTGGTCAGCCAGCCACCTTGTGCGGCCTCACTGGGTCTTCCCATTTACACCCTGCACCTGGGGTCCACTAGCCACCGCCAATGCACCTGGGATCTGCCAGCCGTTGCTGCCTGGGTGCCCGGGTCACCAACCTCCACTTTTTCCTGCTGCAATTCTGTTCCTCTTGGATGAATGGTTGTTGGACTTCTGTACAGTTCAACTTTCTGTCAGTTCTGGATGTTTTCTTATTTCTAAATCTTTGTTGTCCTTAATTTTGGTTGTGTGAGGAGGCACAGTGTGTCCACCTACGCCTCCATCTTGGCCAGTGCATGATTCTTTTAATTCTATGTTCTCCTCGATATCAAACTGAACCGAAAGTAAAACATCAATCATCAGTTTTTCTACTTCTTGTTGTTGTTGTTGTTCTATTGCAGTTGTCCCAATTTTCACCTTGTTGCTCTCCCCTACCCATGCAACCCCGTCTCCCACAGTTAATCCCCACCCTGTTGTCTTTGTCCATGGGTCCCTTATACATGTTCCTTGACTAGATCCTTCCCCTTCTTTCCCCCTTATCCCCACCCTTCTCCCTTCTGGTCACTGTCAGTTTGTTCCTTGTTTCCATGTCTCTGGTTATATTTTGCTTGCTTGCTTGTTTTATTAATTAGGTTCCACTTATAGGTGAGGTCATATGGTATTTGTCTTTCACCGTTTGGCTTATTTCACTTAGCATAATGTTCTCCAGTTCCATCCATGTTGTCACAAAGGGTAAGAGCTCCTTATTTCTTTCTGCTGCATAGTATTACGCAGTTTTTGATCCACTCATTTACTAATGGGCACCTAGACTATTTCCAGCAGTTGGTTATTGTAAAAAATACTGCTATGAACATTGGGGTGCACAGTTTCTTTTGAATTGATGTTTTAGGATTCTTGGGGTATAATCCCAGCAGTGGGATCACTGAATCAAAAGGCAGTTCCATTTTTAGATTTTTGAGGGAAAAAATCCAGTTTTCCACAGTGGCTGCACCAGTCTGCATTCCCACCAACGGTGCACTAAGGTTCCCTTTTCTCCACAACCTCACCAGCACTTGTTAATTTGTTAGTGATGGCCATTCTGAACAGTGTGAAGTGGTATCTTATTGTGGTTTTAATTTGCTTTTCTCTGATGGCTAATGATATTGAGCATTCTTTCATACATCTTTGGGCCCTCTGTATGTCCTCTTTGAAGAAGTGTCTGTTCAGGTCCTTTGCCCATTTTTTAATGGGATTTTTTCTTTCCTGGTGTTGAGTCATATAAGTTTTTTATATATTCTGGAGATCAAACTCTCCTCCAAGGTATCATTGGCAAAATGTTCTCCCATAAGATTGGTCCCCTTCTCATTTTGCTGATGTTTTCTTTAGCCATACAGAAGTTTTCTATATTGATGAAGTCCTATTTGTTTATTCTTTCCTTTATTTATATCCCTTGCCCTTGGAAATATACTGCTGCATGGGATATCTGAAATTTTCCTGCCTGTGTTTTTCCGTAGGACTTTTATGGCGTCACAACTTACGTTTAAGCGTTTTAGCTTGAGTTTACTCTAGTGTATGGTTTAAGTGGGTGGTCTAGTTTGATTTTTTTGCATGTACCTGTCCAGATCTCCCAACACCACTTGTTGAAGAGGCTATTTTTACTCCATTTTATGCTCTTGTCCCCTTTGTCAAACATGAATTGACCATAGAGACATGGGTTTATTTCTGGGCTCACTATTTTGTTCCATTGGTCTATGAGTCTGTTCCTGTGCCAGTGCCAGACTGTAACACATAATAAATCTTAACTCACCCTCCTCTTCATTCTCAAGTACACTTTGTGTCTAGAATAGGGTCACTAGAAACAACGGGTATCATCAGCTGACCTCCCTACCATTGTCTTCTCTTTCTGGCCATGCACACACCGGCCCCATCCTACACATGACTACCAATAAACATCTAATGCTGCATTCAGTATTCTGCATTCAGGAACCACAGCAGCCCCTTATTCCAGTCCACAGCATCAGGACTCATCACAGTACTGAAGGCCAACGCTTGGCTGTTGCTGGAGCCCCAGACTCACACTTCAAACCCCGTCATTCAATTCCACACTGAGGCAGTGTAGTAAGAAGTCAGGAAACTTCCTTGGCTGGTGGAATGGGGAAACTGAGACAGACAGCTGATTCAGACTGGCCTTAACCAGCCCCCTGACTCACCTGCTGCCTCTTCCCTTGTATGACCACTCCCTGAAGCAATAAGTCCTTGGGAGAATGAGGTTCTCATCAGCATGAAATAATCTTAGGAACAAAGCCTCGGGCCTGTTGAGCACTGAGACAGTTTTGGTCAAACTGGAGTTAACATCTAGGTCTCGGCTGTATTTCAGCCCCAGGCCCAGAAAAGCAGCAAAATCAGAGGAAGGGAAGCCATGGCCAACATGAGGACCAGATGCAGTGACTAATGACTCTACCACAGTGCCAACCAATCAGTAGATACCATGACCCTGATACCATAGCGCCAACCAATCAGTAGACACCATGACCCTGAAAGGACACAACTGGAAAGCTGGTGGATATTTTATTAAGATCCTCCCCTGAGACTCTGCTAAAATCCTACCTTTAGAAAACAGATAAAAACCCTTAAAGCAAGGGACCCAGTGTGTTCTCTCTCCCTCTCCCTCTCTCTCCCTCTCTCTCCCTCTTTCTCTCTCTCTCTCTCGATCATGCCCACACCTTTGCTATCACTTCTTTCCTTGGAGCTTTCCTAAGCTCCAAGGGCCCTTGTTTTGCCTTTGTAACTTCTTTCCTGAGTCCACACAGCCCAGCTTGCTCACTTGTTCAGCATTGACGACTTTCCTTCCAAAAGGCTAAATAAACTTGCACTGGAGCTACTGCCTCTGAATTCTCTCTCAGCTGAACTCAAGAACCAAGGTCTAACAATAGGATACTACCAGCTATTTACACACTTCACCTTTCTAGTCCCAGCCTCAGGCCTCTGCTCAGTTGCTCTTCCAGTCAGACTAGCCTCAGAGAGTCAAGCTCCACGAAGACTTTTCTGATCACTCTCATCCCACAATCTGCTTCGAGGTCCTCTGTAGTCATACCACCTGATGTTATCCTTATCTTGCTCTGGGTCATATCACTCTGAGAGGTGTATTGTACCTTTCCCACTGTATCAAGAACTGTGTATGCATGTCTGTGTTGTGTTTAAAGTATACATACATATATATCCTTTTTCCTATCCTCAGCCTCTTATGCAACATAAACAAGAAGTTAGAAAACAGTTACTTTTCCCTATAATCCATCCACATATCCAGCCTTAGCCTTTCACTCATTCTTATAATCTGTTCATCTTGATCTCTCCTTGCCTGGGAAAACAAAGTCTTTAAAATAAAGGTTAATAAAGTAGGCCATCCACTTTGGTCTCTATAGAAATGAGGTAACAGCATAACTAATCATCCAGAGTTGAATACGAGTAAATTTATTTAATGTTTGAATTATACCCTGGTTTCTCTTCAGAACGCACAAATCTTTCGCCTTTTTAATGCTTGAATTAAATTATATTTAAGATTCTTAAAATGGTAGTAAACAGAAAACAGAGTCTAGGAAAATAAGCTACCTTGAAACATGGAGACACATTAACAAAAGAAATTTTAAAGTAGGAAGAGGAACAGAACTTGGAAAACACACAGTTTCACATGCAAATGGTATGTGTATAAGAGAGACTTGTTTCACAAGTAAAAGAAAACAAATAGAAAGTCCACTCACACTGGAATGGCTAAACAGATGAGCGTATCGCCATGCTCTGGAACACAGCACCACAGTGGTAAAAAACAGATTTGGGTACACTAACATCCACTTAGAGTGCAGACCTATGTGTCAAGTATACTCTCTGAAAAGGGCAGGGGATAGATCTTCATATACAGCTATTTAATCTTTGGAAGATTGTGACAATAGTGCTTGCCTGTTAGGGTGGGGGCTCAGGGTAGGTGGGGACGGGGTGAGCAGGCTCCCATCTGCTTCAGTGGCGCATGGACCATGTGAACCTCCTACATAAAGAAGCTGGGGCAGAGCTACCTCTGCAAGTGCAGGAATAGCGCAAATTTGTTCACGGCTAATTATAAAGGTCAATATCCCAGAAGAAGCCTGAAGCTTACAGAAATATGCATTTATATTTAGAACTGTACCTGATCCAGGTTCTCTGGCAGAAGAGAACAGTTATATTAGTAATACACTCCAAACTTTATGGATACCTTTCGTACACAGCGCAGACACATACCAGGGAAATAAGCCACAGGTCTGCTGTGAGAGCAGATGAGGACGTGTGCAAAAGGGTCTGCCCGGGTGGCACCTGCACACAGAAGGGTGCCCACTCCAGAGTAAACACTGTCCAATACTGCCATTTGGGACAACCTAAATGGAGCATATTATACTAGGTGAGACAGGTCAGACAGAGAAAGACAAATACTGTATAATATCACTTACATGTGGAATCTGAAATAGCCGAACTTGTAAAAACAAAGAGTAAAATGGTGTGTACCAGGAAATGAGGGGTGGAGGGACAGGACAGATGTTATTTAAGGATACAAACTAAGAGTGAGCAGCAAATAAGTTCTAAAGATCAAATATACAATATATGAATATAGACAACAGTATTTATTATAACCATCAAACTTGCTAAGAGACTAGAACTTAAATATTTCCACCACTAAGAAGAAATAAGCAAATAATACGAGAGAGGTGGTAATTACAGTTTAACTAGAGTGGCAGTCCTGTTACAATATACAAATGTATCAAATTAACATTTTGTATACCTTAAATTTATACAATGTTATATGTCAAATATATTTCAATACAAAAAATAACAAGACTATGCCCATGTGCACATAAGGGAAAGCCGGAAAACTCATTTGAGACTCTGAAATACTTATAGATCCAAGACAAGTTTTGCTCACAAACTCAGAGAACAAAACTTTATTAAAGATGAAGCTGCATTTTTAAAAAGTTTTTGGATTATGAGGCCTGCTTTACCAGAAATGCCACTGAAAACACTTCCTGGGAAACATTTTTAGAAATTCGATTCATAGTCTGTAAGATTTATTTACAGCTGAAAAAAAAACTCAAAAGTACATTGGATATTTTCCAAATGGGAATTCTACTTGAGAACTGAAAAGAAACTGGGCCCTGCCAACTGATAAGTAAACGCAGACCTAAACTAGCAGAGTCAGTCCCTCACGCAGAAATAGGGTCTATACCTTACATGTGAGAAAAATAAAACTTGCTTTGAAGTTGTAAGATCAGTAACACTGCCTGGCAGACGTTAACTAGACTTACTGTGGTGATCATCCCATGATATATGCAAATACCGAATCATTATGTTATACACCTGAAACTAGTATGTTATATGTCAATTATATAATAACTCAATTAAAAAAAAAAGAGAAAAACCAACAGTTATTGTAACACTGCTTGGAACAATATTCAGGGTTCTTCTGATAGCTTTTGACCCAGATTAGGCTAACTTAATGGCAATGGCTCTTCAAGTGAACTTTAACTGAGAGCTCAAGCTCCCAGGTCTGGATCAAGGACGCAGTAGGCACAGACAGAACACCTGGCTCACAAGAGCCTTAGCTTGATGGCCAAGAGGGTAAAGACATGCAAGAGTTTGAAAAAGGCTGAAGTCACTTTCAACCCACACAGGGTTAAATCTGATCACTTACTATTCTAGGCAAAATGCACAATACACTCTTATCAGGAACCAAATCTTTTATTACATAATTAACTGAATAATACTTTTACAGGAGCAATAACTGAGCACAGAGAGCTTATTCTTCCTTCTCCACATTCTTCTTTAAAACAATGATCCTGCCCTGGCTGGTGTGGCTCAGTGGATTGAGCGCGGGCCTGTGAACCAAAGGGTCACCAGTTTGATTCCCAGTCGGGGCACATGCCTGCGTTGCAGGCCAGGCCCCCAGTAGAATGGCATGCAAGAGGCATCCATACACTGATGTCTCTCCCTCTCTTGTTCCCTCCCTTCCCCACGCTCTAAAAAGAAACAAATAAAATATTTAAAAATAAAAAAATAAAACTGATCCAAGTGTATTTAGAACGTAGATTCCTACCTTCAAATAAATGCAGTAGACTCTGTACAAGCACATCAGCCATCTTCCTTTTTTTTCCCAAATGCTACCCAGTAAGAGAGTGAGAAAGAGGAGGAGGGAGGGGGAAGGGGGAGGGCGAAGGCGAGGAGAGAGGAGAACAAACTACCTAGACGGCAAACTGGCGGCACCACACTCTCCCCACTAGCCGTGAGCTCTGTGGCCCCTGCACTGAAAGGCAGCACAGAACACGTTTCTGCTCTTCTGAATAAGAAAGTCGGAAAGTGGGTATTATATCCTTAAGCATCATTTCAATAACACGAGTAACTATCTATTATGCTTCCTTCTTGAGAGATTACTGCCGCAGGCTGGGGCACTAGACAAGAAAAGAACAAAAAAACCCAAGAAATTGAAGAATTTAAAATATTCTTCTACCTAAATAAATTAAACAGCAACTGCAACTTCTATGCCTTTGAATTCCTTCAGAGACACTTTCGCCACATGAATTCGCCTATGGGACTCCCCTGACAAACTCACTGCTTCGTCAGATCATTTGGTAGAGAAGGGGATATGTGGGCTGATGACTTAAAGATGGAGCAGGATTTGGTTAAGAGATTTTAACGATATGAGTTGATCCTGGCCAGAAAAAAAAGAAAAGGAAAACATGGATAAAGATGGTGGAAAGGGCCTGAATTCTACCTGTAACGTTTTTGATTTTTTTATTTCAGGCTGTGTAGATTTATGGGTGTACATTAATTTTTCTTTGCATTTTTGTACATCTAATTTATTTCATTTAAAACAGAAGGAAACGCAAACTATATTCTAGAAATAACAGAAGTCTGATATGGCTGACATGCAGAGATGTGTGGTCAAAGAGTAATGGGAGAAATACTGCGATGGGGCCAGACCTACATACCACATGGAGTGAGGTATGCTCCAGGCAGCCTTGCAGACCACAGGCACAGAGGGAGACCCCTCAACCAGACTCCCGCACAGCAACCACATCTCAAATGGGGGCTTCTGACTGCACATCACGACCATCCTGGTCTTTAAGGTGATACAAGTGACTGTCAGCACCATAAAGACAGGGAGGCCATCTCACTGTACAGTCCCTCAGGTACAGCACCACGATGTTTTCTGGGGCAGCAAAACAGGCCTCTACCACACCAGCCTCACGGGAGTGGGCACTACTAATGGCCCTACTGTGTGCACATACATGCATGCACACACCCCCCACACTGCCCCACAGCACTCAACTTCCACATCTATTGGGTTTTAGTACCTATGCCCACACTCCTACACTGGCCACCAATATGCTTTCTTCAGTTTCCTCTGGCTACTCCGAGACCTACACCTCAGATTGTCGAGAAGGCTGTGAAGCATGCAGAGCCTCTGGGCTAGACAGCTGCACCTGGACGGGCTAGGCCAGTCCAGGAGCAGTCATGCCCCTGGTGACTGAGGGTTCCCCCTTTCTCAGGCCAAGTTAAACCAACTAAATAAAAGCTGGCCTCAGGCTAGTGTTCCTGCCCTTACCGGCACTCATGGGCCCTAAGGTCTTGATCTTCTCCTAACACACTAGCTCCAAGGCTACTTACTCTCCCACAGGCATTCCTACTCCTCAGTATGGCTATCTCAGCAACCCTCAAATCCCAGAATCACCTACAGAACATATGAAAGTAAGGACAGCTTGCCCCACCTCCAGGTTTTGATTTGGAGATCTGCAGGAGACCCAAGACTCTGCATTTCTTACAAGTTTCGAGGTGGTGATGCTATTTATTGCTGGTTGGTCCCTTCTCCAAGGGATGACCCTAGGAGAACCACTGCTCACATCTGAATACTTGGTTTCAATTCCTGTCTGTCTAATGCAGACTTATCCAGTCCAAGCTTGTAACCTCTCCTGGGACAGTGGGCTCACTAAGCGCAGGGTACTACTGCAGTTCCCAAGCAGGCCCTTCCTGGGAAGTTCAGTATGTCACAGAGCCGAAAACCCAGAATCAAGGTACGCTCATCTCGTCTCCTCCTTACCAGTAAGTCAGATGGATGAAAGGTGCTCAGTATGCCCGGAACTGGGGTATTAACAAAATGACTTATTGTCATAACAAATTCATACTGTGCTTTATCATCTACTAAGCACTTTCATCCTCATGTTGCCCCATTTGAACCTGACAACTAACTCTTAATAGATACTATCCCCACTTTAGGGATGACAAAACTGAAGTCACAGGAGAACCTACACAAGGTCACAGCACTTGTACTTTAGGTATCCCCTTTTATGTAACTCTGATCATTTAATCCATTTATCAGTTGTATACTTTTTAGTTTTATCAGTATCACTCATCGCTTATTTTCAGTATTAAATAGCACAACAGCATTTAAGTAAGATGTGAAATAATATGTGAATGGTCACCATAAACAACAAATAAATGTTGGCTGAATCAGTCTGACCCTACCGTGAATGCAGACAGCACCAAAGCCATGTTTGTGATTCGGCAACTCGAAGAACAATTCTGATGGGCACCACAAGACACTTTAAAGTACAGGAGCCCAGACCAGTGTGACTCAGTTGGTTGAGCGTCATCCAGCAAAGCGTAAAGTCACCGGTTCGATTCCTAGTCAGGGCATATGCCTGGGTTGCGGGTTCAGTCCCAGGGTGTGTTCACAAGTCAACCAA
Source organism: Anoura caudifer (assembly GCA_004027475.1). Taxonomy (NCBI): domain Eukaryota; kingdom Metazoa; phylum Chordata; class Mammalia; order Chiroptera; family Phyllostomidae; genus Anoura; species Anoura caudifer. The sequence continues at coordinate 126,933 of PVKU01001932.1, read as the reverse complement.
TTGATGTTTGTCACATCAACGTTTCTCAACCCTTCTTTCTCCCTCCCTTCCCCACTCTAAAAATAAATAAATTAAAATCTTTTTTTAAAAAAAGCACAGGATATAAACTGGCAACCAACCAGTGGACAAGTTTTTGTTTTTGGTCCTGCAGAGTTGATTTTTTTTTCCTCTAAAGATAAGGACTTTTCATTATTCTACAATCATCACACAATTATCACAGTTACATTTTTTTAAAGATTTTATTTATTTATGTTTGGGGGGAAAGAGGGAGAAAGAGAGGGAGAGAAACATCAGCATGTGGTTGCCTCTCATGCACCCCTCACTGGGGACCTAGCCCATAACCCAGGCATGTGCCCTGACTGGGAATCAAACTGGCAACCCCTTGGTTTGCAGGCCGGCACTCAATCCACTGAGCCACACCAGCCAGGGACAATTAAAATTTTTTTAAAACACCTTAATGTTATCAAATACCCAGTCTGTGTTTAGGGAAACCTACAAAGCTTTTAAATTTGGTTTTTAGTTTTTACTTGAACATGTAGAAATTGGCTAATTTCACAAACAGACCTATATTGATAACTTCTCTTGAAACTGAAAGCATCTGGCAATGCTGAAATCACCTTCCGCACAGCAACAGCTGGCTGGGGCTTATTAACAGCCCTCATGCTCAGCCAGGGTGGCCTTTCCGGTCAGGCAGGGTTCTCCAGGCCCTACTGGTTTTACCACCCACCTGGGTCTACAGGCATTCATGGGCCTCCTAACCTGGAGCTTGTTCTTATATATTTAAAATGAATCAATGACAAACACAGTGAGCAGAATAACTTTCTCCAGGCTCACTGAATTTGAGAATGAACTAAAGTTTGTCTGCTTCAGGACTACTGAGAAATAACTAGCCACAGAGCAACAAAACTGAACCTGCTTCTTGTTGCCTGTCTACTGGGAAAGCTAGCCTCTTCATTTCTGTAAAATACAGTGATAAACTTTTCCAGGCTCTTTTGAACAGTTCTACATACATGCGTACGATCCATATAATCTGATATGAAAGCAAATCCCAACCCCAGTGTTATGGCTTGGTGTTACTGAGATTCCATTTTTGGAGCAGAAAGACTACCTGGGAGGAGGTGGTTAGTTGTACATTCCAGAACTATCATTCACAACACATTTGTAAGACACAAAAAATACACACACACACACACACACACACACACACACACACACACAATGACTATACTTTTTTCAGAGATGAGATGCCCTTGACCCTAAATTGTAGGACACTTATAAAATCCATAGGGCATAATGTCAAGTGATCTAAATTTTCAAATTTATCTGCAGTGCTTAAGTTGATTTTCTAGGAAAATGGGAAAAATAATCAAAAGAAATATATACCCCACCCTCATCCCTGAAGAAAAGGTAAGACATAAAATCACTATCCTGTATTCATCAACACTCTTTTCCTTTCTGCTCCAAGGGCATAACCAAAAGGAAGGTCTTCTCAGGATCCTTCACATGGTCTGACACACCTGGGGCCCCAAATAAGCAGAAGCCTCACCTGTGGTGTTTTTCAAAGAAAAAAGCAGTCAAAGTTTGGAACTAACACCGTGTCCCAATACAGTGATAACCAAGGTAACATAAATTATTCATCTAATGTGCCACAGTAATACAAAACTGTACTAAAAATTTGTAAAAGTAAAAGGGTCAGAGACCTCAATGCCTCATCCTTATCACAGATGTCTATGAAATTCCAGTCATACTATACTTAGTGTCTTAAGATGAAAATATGGTAAATTATATAAAAATATTAACTCTAATTATATCCAGCTAGACAAACTATAGAAAATGTACTGTGATTGATTTAATAATGCAAAGAAAATTAAGTAAGATGTATGTATGGGTGTGGGTGTACCCTACATTTTAATTTCTTAAATGTAAATATCTATGGGTAGGACTATAACTCATAAAAAGAAACACATTCTATGAAAACAAGATCTTTAAAATTTTTCCACTGAAGTAATATTAAGGATCAGATAGTGCTCTTGAATTGAGAAACAAATTCTTGTTAAACAATCTAAGCCAATACCATTCATGTTTAGAGACAACTACAGAGAGAAAAGATATGAATTTATTTAATCATTTGCTCTTCACATGACTAGTATGAAGTAGGTATAAAGGGATCCTAGCCTCAAATTGTAATCTTAAATTTAGAAAATCTGTTAGGTCCTACCTATTGTCACATATGAAAATGGGACAAACTCATTTTTGGCATAAGTTTATTTGGGGAAAAAACAATTTTAAGCCCTGGCTGGTGTGGCTCAGTGGACTGAGTGCTGGCCTGCAAACCAAATGGTGGCTACTTCAATTCCCAGTCAGGGCACATGCCTGGGCTGCTGGCCAGGACTCCAGTGGGGTGTGTGTGAGAAGTAACCACACATTGATATTTCTCTCCCTCTATTGCTCCCTCCCTTCCTCTCTCTAAAAATAAAGAAATAAATTTTTTTAAACACAATAATTTTCAATATTTATTTTAAAAAAGTAATATGGTCTGCCAAAATGCATTTACTGTTAATAGATTTGATAAATAAGGGTGGAAACTCATAACAGGTTGGACAGCAAATACTGTCAATAAAATATGCTTAAGCCATACATAGTTTAATGACTAAACACTTACAAATCCCCTGAAACTACAGTTAAATACACACACACACACACACACACACACACACACTTTTTAAAAATTTTTATTAAATTTACTGGGGTAACATTGGTTAATAAAATTATATACGTTTCAAGTGTACAATTCTATAATATATAATCTGTACATTGCATTGTGTGTTCGCTGCCCAAAGTCAAATCTCTTTTCATCACCATATATTTAACCCCTTTTACCCTTTACTACCATTCACCTCCCCTTTTCCCGCTGGTAACCACCATACTGATATCTGTGTCTATGAGTTTCTGTTTGTCTTGTTTGCTGCTTTCAGTTTTACATCCCACCTATGAGTGATAGCATATGGTTCTCCATTTTTTCTCACTTATTTCACTTAGCATGACATTCTCAAGATCCATCCATGGTGTTGCAAATGGCAGTATATCTTCTCTTATGGCTGAGCAGTCTTCCACTATATATATGTACATCTTCTTTATTTAATCATTTATCAAAGGACACTAGTTTTTTCCATGTCTTGGACATCATGAATAAAAAAGCAAATGTATATTTTATGTTCTCTAATACCACTTACTGACCTTCATGCAGCTTTAAAACACTACGTGCTCAACAAAAAGATCTCCTTATTTTTCTCCTTCACCTTCCCCATTTTTTTCAGAAGTCCAAATTTCAGACTTTGAATTTATTTTTTATAATTTTTTAAAAAATAAAAAATAAAACTAAAGCAAATATTTTTTAATAAAAAATAAAATTTTAAAAAAACTTTTAAAAATAAAAAGTAAAAATAAAGTAAAAAAATAAAACTAAAGCAAATATTTAAGAAAATGAGTTTGAGGATTATTCTGCTTTCTTCTGCAGAAGTTTCAGCTCAATAAAAAGAACCAGAAATTGTATGGTAAGGAAAATAAATGCTATCTTGCTCCATCATATCAAAAAAAAAAAAAAGTAACCCATATTCAAGGTGAAATAAGAGAGTAAAAGTAAGATAAATAAAAGAGGTTTGACTTAAATAAATTTCCTCCTTCCCCTGGCATTCCTACACCCCTCCACTCAGTCCTTTTTTCAGATAGATATCCTAGGGCCTAGTGGGATATCTTGAAAAACTACGAGATATACCATGAGCACAGCAGAATGCTGACAGACTCCCCCACAGGCAAGATAAACACGTCAAGTTCTAACAGGTAGCTAGGGAGTGGGTGTTGAGAAATGGAAATATGGGGAAAACATTTTCCCTCCCTCACATACAAATACCAAAGTGCTCCATGCCCAGACATTTGTGGAATAGTCTAAGATGAGCAAGAAGCAAGTTAGTATAGAAAGTTTAATCTGTTCCTTTATATATATATAAGCCTACTTGATAAATTAATACTCTTCCCTCTATTCCTTAATTTCCTACTTTTTAAAAAATCAAAACCTTTTACATGAGTGCTGAAATTGGCGAGTGGAATACGAGGAAATTCTTCTTCTCTTATGAACTAACTCAAAGATTCCATTGGATGTCCTCATCTACCGTTTACTAGCAGAGTAATGCTGGGCAGGTTTTTAATTTGAGAAACAGTCAAGTTATCCCAGAGGCAACATAAGGACAGTGATACCTATTTCAACAGGGTCACTGTGGAAATCAAATGAGAAAATACATTCTGCAGCACTCCTACATATTAGGCAGAAACCCACAAAATAGCAGCTATCATTACTATCATTAAAAACTGAAGTTCAGCATCCAAATTTTCTAGGGCTTTCTGTATATACAGAGCAGGGCAAAAGTAGGTTTACTGTTGTTCATATGAAAAATGATATAACTAATAAATACCAATATAAGACTACTCCATTTCACATACAACTACAAACCTACTTTTGCCTCACCCTGCATCTGTCTTACTTTAGGTATCAGATGCAACCCCTCCCTACCTCGGCCCACGACAAACACATTGTCTGCTCAATAATGTTTTTCATGAAAACATTTTCTGGAAATATAAATTATACAGATCATAACCATATATTCAACCACAGGATACATTAGCTTTGTTAAACAGCAGTCTACTGAAAATTTCATTATCATGTAAAATCCTGGTAATAGGTTTTCAAATGACTAATACATGTGATCATGAATACTTATTACATACTAATTTAACTACTTTTCTTAATGAAGTACAGATTGTGTCTCCTATTAACTTTATTCACAGTTGAAAATTCTGATTATACGATGATGCACATTTTGTTATGCGTTTCCAGCTACCTCAGTGAAAGCCTGAGGATTGAGGGACTCAGAGACAGCCATCACCGAAATTATTCTCCCACGACAGCAATTCTGATCCTGTAACTTCGTCCAAACTTTCACCCTCATTATAGGTGTAAAACTGGTAAAAGTAGAGAAATTTAATGTAATAAATATAGAACCAAAAGTTATAATATCACCAATTCTATTTTCATGAGAACTGAGTCTTTAAATAATTATATTTGGTTATGCTTTCACCATAGATATAGGTATTTAATTCAAGAGTAGATGAGTTTTTGCCACCAGTTTTTTTAAAAATTCCTGCCACTGTCCACTTGCATGTCTTCCCTCTACTCATTCATTCATTCACTCACTCATTCATAACAATCCTCGTCCTGAAGAAACTTACAGTTTTGTGGGAAGAAAAGCAAATACGACAATGATTACTGGAAGCTGTGAGAAAGGCCACTATGGAAGCAGAGGGTGCTATGGTGATGTAATACCTGAACCCTAACTTTCAGCTAACAACTACAATATGCTTCCTGAAGAAGGAGAAAATGTGGAAGTATATTCCTTCCAGCATTTGACATTCTAAGGTTTTCTGAGAAATTCATACGTATTCAATCATATTAAAAATATTTAATATTGTTCAGAGGTCCTTGGAAGTGCAATAAATGAGTATTTTTTGCCAAAGGAAGATCGAAGGGGTAAAAGAAAGTTTCTTCCATGCGAGCATCATTGCAAACCCAGCCAACGTAATCCATGTAGAAAAATGTCCCAAAGAACGTCTATATTATAGCTTTCTGATAATACGTTTGATTTTAAATACTTAACCAGTGTCTATGAAAGCATGTGTTTGTGTTTTATTTCGTATCATAGAAAACAGGTCCCCAGCCCTAACTGCTCCATCACTCCATCGCCAGGAGTCTGACTGTAACTGTTACCCATTAACCAGCCAGGCCGTAAATACAGGTTAGGCAGCCAAGGACAGGCATCTTGCCAGACTCTAGGAAGGCATTAACGAGTACGAGAGATAGTGATCAAAGAAACATCACCAGACATTAGCCAAAAATAAAAAATAAGAAAAATCACATATTCTAATAGACACTAAGGTAAGCAAGCCTTCTTTAACACCATCATTAGCTGCAGAAACTTAACGATGTTGGTTAATCAGCGCACTGACTAGGCGAAAAAGGGTTATTTCTCAGAGGTCTAGTGACCTGGTTATAAGGTCAGATACATTTGTTCACTCAAGCATACACAAATTAAGTATTTTTAGAAAAAAATTATTTAAATGTGTATGATATTTGGGCAAAACTGCTCTGATCCTTAGGTTTCTGTGTACTTACTGCATTTTGAATACAAAAGGGTCAATGCATGCATTTCTGTAAGTGGAAAACACAGTCAGTAGAAAAGGAAAAAAAAGGGACTAAGAAAGAACCATTCATTCCAATGAATGAAGGAATAAATATATTTAAAAATGGAGAGATGAAGGTAAAACTATCCTTATCACACACTGTATTTTTCTTCCTTCTAAGCCACCTTTTCCAGTGTTTAATTCCATAGCTGACTGAGAAAAGCACTGAATGTGTGTTTCCTTTAGCGGTACAGAGTGGCATGTTCAATGAGACAGTAAAGTCCATGCAGTGCACGTTAGATACTTGTCTGGCACAGTTAGGAGAGCTGTGGTATTTCACCAATTCAGGAACGGAAAGTCAATAAGCAGACAAGAAGGCTGTATCAGTATTAAAGTATTGTTTGCATATGAAGTCTTAAAACAAAAGTATTAATAACTATATTTAAAAAAAAACTAATTCTGCAGATGCCCTAACAAGCCACAGACAAGAAGAGTATCCATCCCTCACTTAGTTCAGAATCTACACTGAAACTTATCTGAATGAACTTAACCCTGGTTGGCAGCAAGCCAGCAATCTTCGTCACTGAATGACTTAACAGAACACTGTGTTCTTGGCACAAACACAAAAAAAGGTGTTGAAATCTACACAAAAAAGAATCTCAGCTTACATTTTAAATCAACTTTTAAATATAATGATAAAAGATATCACTTTTAATATGGTCAGCCACTTAAATATGGTGAGTGAGTTCTAGTGTTTGGTACATATTTGTTCAGGTAATTTCATTTACCCTTGCCCCAAATGGAGTACTAATTCTCCATTTGGACCTCTTTCAATATTTCTCTGAACAATCACTAGAACCTTCCCCCAAGTACAATGAATCCACACTCTAGTGTCCTCCTCCTGTGCCTCCTTCTCTAACAACGTACCTGGAAAATTCCAAAGCGCACTGAGATGGTATTTTAGGGAGATACAAGTAAAGCTAGCAATAATGTAGTAGTGACTCACTTCTGTGGAAAGCCCTAGAGAAAAATAAGGACAACAGCTCAGATCTCTCATGCACTGCAGTCGGAACAGGTACAACGTAGTAAAGTTACATCATTCACATAAAGGATATGTTAATTCCTCTACAAGGTAATATGCAAATGAGAAGGCAAGTGAGAGGGAATTTGGCCAGGAGTCTATATAATTTCTTTCAGGAAGAACACTACTCTTTTCCTTTAGTTTTTGACATTTTCCTCTTGTCCCACTCCAAAATCCAGGTCTTGAAAAACACCATCCTTGGTATGACATTAGTTCATCCTCACCATTTGCTGAAGCAGTTTTTCTCTTTAGACTCACAGCATGCAGCCAAACACTTTTCCAAAGTTACTTAAATCAACTCCTTTTTTCTGAAACCCTTCAGTAAAGTTAACCCGATTTACTTGATTGATTTAAATGTGCACAGAGTACAATTCCCTCTTTGGGGAGTACATTTCTGCTCGTTTTGACAAATGCAGATTTGCATACCCACTGCCACAGTACTGAAGGGTAGTTCCCTTATCCCCAAAACTCCTGTTGCCCCTTTGTAGTCAATCCCTTAGCCTAACCATTGCCAGCCACTGTGAGTCCACAGTGGAATCATGACAGAATTATAATGATAGAATTATAATATACTTGGTTCTGGCTTCTTTCACTTAGTGAGCAGATTTTAACATTTATCCACTTTGTTGCATGATCATCAGTTTCTTTTTATTATGTACTGGAAGTATTCCATTCTGCAGGTACATCCATTCACCCGCTGCAGGACATCGGGGTTAATTTCAGTTTGGGGAGGCTACCGGTAAGGCTGCTATGAAATTTCACGCTCACGTTTTTGTGAGAACCTAAGTTTTCAGTTCACCTGGCTAAGTGCCAATAATTGAGGTTGCTGGGTTTATGGTAAGTATATTTTAACATTTGTGTGTACGTGTTCATTTATTTTATTGACATATTTAACATATTACACAAATTTAAAACATACAAGTTGATTTGATACAGTTATATGCTGTCACCTACTTGCCACTGTAATAGCACTTGCATGTGATTTGTGCCTTTGGTATCTTATCCAAAAAAATCACTGCCAAACCCAATGTTGAAAACCTTCTTCCGTTTTTGTTTTTGTTTTTCCAAGAAGTTCTATGGTTATCAGGTCTTTGATCCATTCTGAATTAATTTTTGTGAGTGGTATAAAGATATAGGTCTCATTCCTTTCCATTTTTTTTTTATTTTTTGCATGTGGTTATCTAGTTGTCCCAACATTTGTGAAAGATACTGTCCTTTCCCAAACGGTGTTTTTGGCTCCATTGTTGGATATTAGTTGACTGTATCTGTGGAGATTTAATTGTGGGCTCTCTCTTCTGGTCCATTGCTATGTGTCTTTCTAAATGCTAATACTATGGTGTTTCAATACTTTTTGAAATCATGAAGTGTGATGCTTCTTTGTTCTTCCATATCAGGACTGCTTTGACTATTTGAGGTTTTTTGCGGTTCCATCCAAATTCTAGGATTTTTTTTCCCTATTTCTGTGAAGAATACCATTGGAATTTTGATAGGGTTGTGGTGCATTCATAGATGGCTTTGAGCAGTACAGACAATTTCACAATATCAATTCTTCCATTTGTCCTTCCATTTGTTTGTGCCTTCTTCAATTTCTTTCAACAAAGTCTTGTCATTATTGTTGTACAAATCTTTCATTTCCTTGGCTAAATATATTCCTAGATATTATTTTGGTTTTGATGCTATTTTAAATGAGATGACCTTTATTTCTTTTGAAGATGTTGCATTATTAGTGTGTATAAATGCAACTGATTTCTGTATGTTGATTTTATATCCCATATGTTACTGAATTTGTTGACTAACTCCAATAGTTTTTTTGGTTGAGTTTCTGGGATTTTCTACATACAAAATCCTACCATCTGCAAATAGTGAGAATTTTACTTCTTCCTTTTTGACTTGGATACTTTTATTTCCTTGTCTTGCCTAATTGCTCCATCTAGGACTTCCAATATCACATCAAATAACATTGGTAACAGTGGGCATTTTGTCTTCTTCCTAATCTCAGAAGAAGAACTTTCCATTTTTCACCACTGATACAATATTTAACTGTGGGTTTGTCATATACAGCCATTATTATTCAGGTATGTTTCTTCTATACCCAATCTGTTGAGAGTTTTCATCATAAAAGAATGCTGTATTTCATAAAATGTTTCTTTATCTATTGATATGACCGTGTGATTTTTACCTTTCATTCCACTTTTTAAAAAGATTTTATTTATTTACAGAGAGGGGAAGGGAGGGAGAAAGAGGGAAACACTGATATATGAAACATCAGTCAGTTGCCCTGACCAGGAAACAAACCAGCAACCTGTCAGTTCCCAGGCTGCCGCTCAACCCACTGAGCCTTGCCAGCCAGGCCTGCCTTTCATTCTATTAACGTGATGTAAGACATTTACTGATCTGTGTATGTGGAACCATCCTTCCACTCCAGGGATAAAGCCCACTTGCTCATGGTCTACAATCCTTTTAATGTGTTCTTGAATTTGGTTTACTATTTTGTAGAGAATTTTTGCATCTATGATTATCAGAGACATTTACTTACAATTTCCCTTTTTTTATAATGTCCTTATCTGGCTTGGTATCAGAGTAATGCTGGTCTCTTGAGTTTGGAAGTATTCCCTACCCTTCAATTTTTATGAAGAATTTAAGAAGATTTGCCCTTAATTCTACCAAACATTAATTAATTAATTCACCAGTGAAGCCATCTGGTCATGGGGTTTGATTAGTGTGATTATTGATTTGATCTCTTTGCTTATTACTGGTCTGTTTATATTTTCTATTTCTTTCTGATTCAGTCTTGGTAGGTGTGTTTTTCTAGGAACTCAGCAATATCTTTGGATTATCTGTATTTTTGTCATGTGATTGTCCTGTTTTTTTTTTTCTGATACACGTATGGCTATGCAGCTTCTCTTGATTTCCACTTGCATGGAATGTCTTCCATCCCTTCACCTGGAGCCTGCATGTGTCTAGAGCTGAAATGCATCTCTTACAGGCAGCAAATATAGTTAAGCATTTTTTTTATCCACTCAGCCATTCTGTTTCATTTAACTAGTAAACTCAATCTACTTACAATTAGAACGATTGCCATCTTACTGTTTGCTTTCTGGGTTTTTTAAAGTACATTTTTATCTTTACTCATTCTTGTGGAGCAGGGCATGTACCTATTCACATAAAAATAGACTATAGCAGATGCCTCCTAAAATCAACCAGTTCTTCTAAACATTGCACTTGTATAGATTTTTTATACTTTGATTCTAAAATTGAGAGCAGTAAGATTAAAGGCAAATTTAGTGGCAAAAAAACCACAGTCTGGTTTGACTTCTTATAAGATAGGGCATCATTTCTCTCTTTGGAAAACAAACAAAAAACCTATTAAAATTTTTTTACAAAATGTTTTAGTACCTTTTACCATCCTATCAAAAAACAAATGAAAATAAAGTGTGGCATTCATAAAGTCAAGAAAGTAGCCAATCATATTCTTAATCTTAGTGTTCCTTTCTTGTAACCATACTATTTATGGCCTCGGCAATATTCATCCTTTTGGTTCATCAGCTTCTTTATGTACTATTGAGTTTAAACTGCAGAGAGCTATATTGATAAAATACTGAAGATAACTCAGATTCTCTGGCAAGGATTCTAATAAACCTATAGACCCAATACCAGAATGGGGAACATGATTTTGAACTGTCATAAATTGAAAACTTTGTGATTGAAAATAAGATCTGACACTTGACCTGAAAGGTTCATTTTTGAATGCTTCAAAATAACCTTCTTTGGCTTTCTAGAAAAATGGATGAAAACACCCTCTCAGATCCACCTTACAGTTTTTGGTCACTTTCATAATAAAATGCATTACAAAACTTTGATGTGCTATTTGTTCCTTCAGAGACCCTTCTGTTAAACTTCAGATGAAAACACAAGATGAATGATCAGACAGTTTTTATTACCTCACTGACTCAACATGCCAAAATGTCTGACTTTTTATCATCTTTCTGCATAAATGATCCCGATTTATATCCATCTTCTGTTTATCTTTTAATTCCTTGGTTGAGAACATGTTCTATTGATTTTAGAGAAAAAGGGGGCAAGAGAAAGGGGGAGGGGAAGAGAGAGAGAGACAGACAGACATTGGTTGGTTGCCTCCCTGTACATGCCCTGACCAGGGATCGAGCCCACAATCTAGGCATTTGCATTCGCCTAGGGATTGAAACCGCAACCTTTTGGTGTACGGGACAACACTCCAACCAACTGAGGCACCACCAAGGCTCTTTTATCTTGATTAATAAAACTCTTATTAAAACCATCTTTGCTAATGGCATCTACATTCTCTCCTCCTCTCTCTCTGTGCTAGAGCCTCTTCTTTGTGCCACTATTCTTTTTTCTATTAATTGCCTCAGTTCTGACAGTGATGTTTGTGCTTTGGCAGGTTCCTAATCCATGGATTCAAAGCTATGCAGCGCTTTTTAAGGTATCAAGTTTCTGCCGAGCTTTGCTCAGATTCCATTTGCACACCAGAGAGCTCTTCGCAAACTCTTTCTGCTTTTGGCAAGCCATTTCAAATCCATGGCTATATATCCGGATGCCTCTCTTCCTCAGCCTCACCCTCTGCTCAGGGCAGGGTCCAAGGTCCTGACAGCAGCCATGGCTGCTCCATACTCAGCTCTGCCAGGTCCTACAATGGACTTAGCATGAGTCACTTTCTAGTTGTTTTGTATTTCCATTCTCCCCATCCCCACCCCCATTTCTGCATACCTTTATAAATTGACTTTCCATGTCAGTATGTTCTGTCTTTCCCGTTTTATTATTTTTCATGAATCTACTCTAGATTTTTGCTTTCTGGTTATCATGAGGCTTGCAAAAACATGTCATAGATAAGATGGTCATTTTATGCTAATAGCAACTTAACTCACCAATAGAGGCTCAACCCTTTTACTTCTCCCCTTTATATTTTTAATGTCACTCACAACTGACTTTTTTTATGCTGTGTATCTGTTAACAGATTACAGTAGCCATAGTTATTTTTAATACACTTTTCCTTTAACTTCCACTATAGTTAAGTGCTCAACTACCCTATTAGAGATTTAAAGTTTTCTAAATCTGGCTATATTTTTCACCTTGATCAGTGGATTGTATACTTCAGTATCTTTTCATGTTGTGATAAGCGACTTTTTGATTCTGCTTGAAGAACTTTCAACATTTCTTGCAAGACAGGCCTCAGCTTTACTTTGGGAAAATCTTTATTTCTCCTCATGATCTAAAGGATAACTTTGCTGAACAGAATATTGTTGGCTGTCAATTTTTACCTTTCAGTACTTTGAATATGTCATTCCACTCTCTCCTGAAGTGCAAGGATTTTGCTGAGATATCAGCTGATAGTCTAATAGAGATTTCTTTACAAGTTACATTCCCCCCCACTCCATCCCTCCTGCCATTAGTATTCCTTCTTAATATTTTATTTTTGATAGTTTCATTATATGTCTTGGAGAAGATCTTTTGGCACTGAGATACTAGGGTCAACTTTTAGCTCTGGAACTTGAATGTCTAAGTCTTTTCCCAGGCTAGGGAAGTTTTCAACTATTATTTCTTTAATTTCCTGCCCCCTTTTCCTTTTCTTCTCTTTCTGGAACCCTAAATATTTCTATGGTTTCCCTTTTGAAGGACTCCTACACTCACACAGGCTTTCTTCACTCACTTCTATTCTTTTCTGTTTGTTCTATTCCATGTTACCGTGAAAATCTCATCTTCTAACTCACTTATTCAACATTCCATGTGCTCTACTCTACTACAGGTACTCTCTATTGTATTTTTCATCTCATTCATTGAATCCTTAAACCTCCAGAATTTCCACTATTCTTTTCTATGGTTTCTATCATGTAAAGAGTTCATTTTGTTCTTACTTTTTCCTTAATCTCACTGAACTGCCTTTCTCTGTTTTCTTGTAGCTCATGAATTTCTTCAATACAGCTATTTTGAATTCTTTATCAGCTAGATCATAGTACTGTCGTTGGGCTCAGTTGAAGAATCATTGATACCTTTTGATAATGGCATATTTCCTTGTTTTTTTGTGTTTTTTTTTTAATTTCTTGTATTTATGAGTAGCTGCTTTAACATTTCAAGTATCTTTAGTGGTTATCTTTGATAGGGTACAGTTTCTAGGTGTTGCTTCTCTGGGGTTTTCTAGGTTTATCATGGATCATGGATTATCAAACTTTAACATGGATCATGCTCCACTCTTCTTGCTCCCTCTTGTGGCAGAAATTTTTTTAATTATATCTTATTAATTATGCTATTATAGTTGTCCCATTTCTCCCCCATCACCCCCCTGCATCCTGCACACACCCTTGCACCCACATTCCCCCCCTTTAGTTCACGTCCATGTATCATCAGTTCTTTAGCGTCTACATTTCTCACATTATTCTTGCCCTCCCCCTATTTTCTACCCACCATCTATGCTACTTATTCTCTGTACCTTTCCCCCTCTCTCCTCCTCCCACTCTCCTGTTGCTAACCCTCCATGTGATCTCCATTTCTGTGCTTCTGCTCCTGTTCTACTGGTTTGCTTAGTTTTGCTTTTGTTTTAGGTGTGGTTGTTAGTATCTGTGAGTTTGCTGTCTTTTTACTCTTCATATTTTTTATCTTCCTTTTCTTAGATAAGTCCCTTTAACATTTCATATAATAAGGGCTTGGTCATGATGAACTCCTTTAACTTGACCTTATCTGGGAAGCACTTTATCTTCCCTTCCATTCTAAATGAAAGCTTTGTTGGATAGAGCAATCTTGGATGTAGGTCCTTGACTTTCATGACTTGGAATACTTCTTTCCAGCCCCTTCTTGCCTGGAAGGTCTCTTTTGAGAAATCAGCTGACAGTCTGATGGGAACTCCTTTGTAGGTGACTTTGCCTTTATCCCTTGCTGCTTCTAGGATTTTCTCCTTCATTTGAATCTTGGCTAGTGTAATTATGATGTGCCTTGGTGTGTTCCTCCTTGGGTCCAACTTCTTTGGGACTCTCTGAGCTTCCTGGACTTCCTGGAAGTCTACTTCCTTTGCCAGATTGGGGAAGTTCTCCTTTATTATTTGTTCAAATAAGTTTTCCACTTGTTGCTCTTCCTCTTCCCCTTCTGGTACCCCTATAATTTTGATGTTGGAACATTTAAAGATGTCCTGGAGGTTCCTAAGCCTCTCCTCATTTTTTTTTGAATTCTTGTTTCTTCATTCTTTTCCATTTGGTTGTTTGTTTCTTCCTTCTGGTCCACTCCATTGATTTGAGTCCCAGTTTTCCTCCCATCACTATTGGTTCTCTGTGCGTTTTTCTTCATTTCACTTATTTTAGCCTTCATTTGTTCATCTAATTTGTGACCAAAATCAACCAATTCTGTGAGCTTCCTAATCACTAGTGCTTTGAACTGTGCATCTGATAGGCTGACTATATCTTGGCTGCTTAGATGAATTAGCTCTGGGGCTTTGATCTGTTCTCCCGTTTGAGCCATTTTTGGTTTTGGGTTTTTGGGGTTTTTTTTGGTCTGGTTGCGGCTATTACATAGTGAGGGCGGAGCCTTAGGTGTTCCCAGGGTGGGGCAACCCAGTTGCTGGGCTGTGATGCTGGATGTGGGAGTGGGGTGCAAGAGGGAACAATGGCACTTGCTCCATTCTCTCTCGGATTCCAGTCCCTTCCACCACTTTCCCCAAGCAAATTAGGCCCTTCTGGTGCTGATTTCCATGTGGGTGGGCTTGTGTACATTCTAGGACCCTGTGGGTCTCTCTAATGAACTCCCCTGTGAGGCTGGGATTCTCTCCCAGCACCTCAACCCCCAGAAGTGTTTTCAATCAGTGCTTTTAGGCTTTATTTTCCGGTGCTAGGGCTCTGTGTTGTGCAGTCTATCTTGCTGCCCATTTTCGCCTGGTTTATCTGCGCGTAAATGTGTGACCACAGTCAACCGCCTTGTGCGCCTCGCTTGTTCTGCTTATTGCTTCCTGGTGCTCAGTAACCACTGCCTGTGCGCCTGGGGTGTGCCAACCGCAGCCTGCGCACACAGGACCACCAGCCACCACCTTTTTCTGCCGCAACCCCTCTCCGCTGGCTGCTGATTCCGTCCCTCTTACCGGTCTGGGTGAATTGTTGTTGGACTTCCATACAATTCAATTTTCTATCTGTTCTGGTTGTTTTTTTTTGGGGGGGGGTCCATATTTTTGTTGTCCTTAATCTTGGTTGTGAGAGGAGGCACAATGTGTCCACCTACACTTCCATCTTGGCCGGAAGTCTTGTGGCAGAAATCTTAACTGTTTTGTTTGCTCCTGCTATAGCTCACCACACTTGCTACAGGAAAACACCTTTATTTTCCAGAAGGCAGTGATGTAGTTCAAGGTTGTAGTTCCTTCCTTTCCCACAGACCACTGTCTGTTTTTCTGATTATTGTTCTCACTGCCACACTTGGGAGTACTCAAACAGAGTCAGGCACAGAGTAGGAGCAGGCAGAGGGGCGGATTTACCACATGGGAAAGTGGGTGTCTGAGACTTGGTAGGGATATCCTCATGTGGAGTACTCACAGAAGCTTGTGCATGGAATTCCTGCTGAAGTCCTGAGGCAGACAGCAAGAACCATATTTCTTTAACATGCTTTAAAATTCCTACCTGCTTCCTTCTCTTTCCCTTCCCCTAGTCATGGAGGTCCCACCTCAGAAATCAGGGAGCTGATATTGAGAAATTGGTCTCTCCAGACACAACATGCACAACTGGGATAGCCAGGTACTCACTGCTTTTCACCTTCTCCACGGAAGAGGCTGCCTGCTGCACTGCCAGACAGCTTGCCCCATGCAGTGTCGCTGGGGAGAGGGGAAGCTCTGGCAGAGTCCCTGCCTCTCCTTTGAATCCAAACCTGTCTCTAGACCACTCTGATGCCATGCTGCAATGGCCCAGGTCAGCACTCAGCAGTTCCTTTTCCCTGACAGGGTGAGTGAGTGTGGGGCCTGCTTGCGACCCTCTTGAATCTGCAGCCTTCACTGAGGTCTTCCTTGTTTATTTTCAGGTACACAGGTGTGCTAGAAACCTCCCAGGTCCTTTGGTTTAGGAGGCATTTTTATTCATGAATGGATGTCTATTCACTTGTTTTAAAAAGGCAAGAGAAAGGAGGAGGATGTGTGCAGCTGTGGTGCTAACACCACTTACCAGTATATCTGTAACTTGGTAAGAAACTGCCAGTGTTTTCCAAAGTTCCTGTCCATTTTGCATCCCCAAAAGCAATGTATGAGAACTACAATTACTCCTCATTCTCAGTAGCATTCAGTGCAGTCAAGTTTTTGTTGTATTTTTTTAGTCATTCTAATAGGTGTATAGCACAAGTACAGTTTACAACTTGGAACACCACACATATGAATCTAAATTTCTATCTGCTCATAGAGAATCAGAAGTTTAGATAACACTATACTGGAATTCCAATAATGCAAAAACTGGTTAGAACTGTTGCTACCTTTCCATGAACACATTCTTTCCATTATATCACAGCCCCTGCCACTCCAAGCTATCTGTACCTGCCTGCTTTACATACTCAAGTTATCTGCCTGATCTGTAGAGACATCTGAGTTTGAGACCCACACACATATACTGGAGAAAGCCTAGCGTGCTACACTCAGGCCTATCCCCTAAAACTTAAATCCATACCCTCAGGTCCCTTCACAATCTTGCCCCAAGCCACCTTTATAATTTCACCTCGTATCTTCTCTACCCTAGAGTCCTACATTTCAGCTTGCAATACTACTTAAACACACCTCTCTTTCCCTACCTCTTTACTACTTTCTGAAATATTTACTAATTTTCTGAAATATGAGCCTCCAAATCCACTCAATTTCCTCTTTGAACTTACCCAGTTTTCTTTGCATTGCTTTTAATACCTGGGACCTTAAAATAAGAATAACTATATGACACAAAAATTATTTCTCAAATGTCCCAGTACTGCTTTCAAATTTAAACTTTCATTTAAGCCAGCTATCCTCCACCACATACTATGGGATGTGGTTAACAGCAGTGAAGAAATGCAAGACATGGTCATTAATAACACAGTTTCAAGCTTTACATCTGCCCCCTTATTTAAGAAGTTAGAGCAGATTCACATCACACTTGTTCCCTATGTTCTTAGCTTTCTTTAGTAATAAAGTCAGGAATGAATTAACTAGTACCAGAAATGCACATAGCCCTGAGACTGTGTCACAATTATACTAAATGTCATCTTTCACATGCGTCAAATGAAAAAAAAGGTTTAGAACCACCGATCTTAGCCATCAAACTGTGAAACATTCCCATAAGTAATCCTTTTCTTTTCAGAGTTTCTTCTTGGGAATTGAAATCCTCTGTTATAATTTACTTATCTCTCTTCATACAACTTTTATTCTTTATGATGGATGTAATGACAGCAAAGTTACTGGAATGTTATTTTATTTTATTTAAACATTTTTATTTATTTACTTTTAGAGAGAGGGGAAGGTAGGGGAAAAGAAAGTGAGAGAAACATCAATAATACATAGATTGGTTGCCCCTCACATGCCCCCTACTGGGGACCTGGCCCACAACCCAGGCATATGCCCTGACTGGGAATTGAACTGGCGACTGTCAGGTTCACAGGCTGGCACTCAATCCACTGATCCACACCAGCCAGGGTTGGATTGTTATTTTAAAAAACATTATACATGCAATGAGCTATTAGAGTGCACGCTACAGACAGGCGAGATACCTACGAAATGCCCTGCAAACATTTTCTTTTTCTTTCCATTTCATTAACTTGTTGATTAAGTCAACATCTGGTGAGTATTTACCACATGCCAACCTCTGTGATAGGTACTGGAAATGATAAATAAAAGCTCAGACTAAGAAAATACAGCTCTTAGACACCTGAAACAAAAAACTGTAGAAGTAATAAGCCAACCTTTGTTTTCCTATTTGGTTCTTAATTTTAATGCTATCATCCAATTTTTATATTGAGAACAAATTTTATAGGAAAAGCAGCTGAATAAAGGTAGTGTACATCCTCAAACACTAGTATTAAGTAATTTTTAAACTGGAGGAAAAAAGCAAAGATCAAACTGAACAATAAACAAGACAAGGCTAACAATCTTCAAAACTTTTCCTAGGTGAAAAATTAACATGGATAATACAGCATCCATGTAATTAGATACAATATCCATCTAGTAATACAATAAAGTTAAGACAGCTAGATAACGACCTTGGCAAGTGTTTATCTTACCGATTTCCAATCCAATGCAACCCTACTTGACAATGAGAAAGTTATTTTACAAATTACCTGTGTATTCTGAAATGTCTGCTCACAAATGTGACTGGTCTGGTTTTAAGAACATGCAACAGTCATGTCCACGATTCCTATGTTAGTAGAGTACAGACTAGCAGTAGAAAGGAAAAGTCAGCCAAGGTGGATATCCATACTAAAAATAAGTAAATAGTGAAATACTAGTGGGCATACGAAAGGGAGTTTACAATAAATACCAAAAGCAATCCCTGAAAATATATATAATTGGGACTTATTTCAATGTATAATAGAGGGAAAATCAGAAATATGAGAAAGAAGATCTAACCCGTGTTCCCATTGTAACTAAATAATATATGGCAGACAATCTACAGAAAGGAGAGCAGTGAGGCCAAAGGAAAAAAAAAACAGGTGTCAGCCACTCAATCTGTGTCTCATCCTGAACCTCCTCAGTCCACACAATCCGTGCACTGTCAATCCTGGGTCCTTGGGCTTTCACTTCTCTAAGGTTCAAAAAATTCTATCAGAAAATAAGAATACAGAAACATCTCCCAAGCTATATGCTAAATTTCAGTACAAATAGTTAGACTTCTATAACAGTTTCCTTAAATACAAAATTTCATATAAAATACCATTTTCAGAATCATTAGAAATAGATATAAAGAGTGAGATATAGAAAAAAAGACCAAATAGAAGGAAGAGTTGCAATAAACATATTGGTAAAGTAAACTTGCCTCTGAGAAACATGTTCTTGTGTCATTTCTGGCACAGCAGCAGACTGGACAGGTATGGAGTGAGGCAACAGGGATTGTAGAGTGAAAGATTCATGCGGAAGTTGCTGATACAGCCAGTCAGGACATACTGATAACTTCTATACACTGTGGCAATAAAGCTTTAGAAAAGGAATTTAGAAAATATTCCTGGATGTACGTAGGAATATTACACCAAGTTGTACACACATAAGGGACAAAAGGTATAAGGCTCTGGAAAATGTAAGAAACAGAAAATGTATGTCAACAATTTAAACAACAACAAACCAGGAACGAAGATTAAAGTGTAGAAAAATAAAATTATTTTTTGTATAAAAATTACCTGCAATAATGTAAAACTTTTTAACTGAGAAGAGTTTTGGAAATGGAATCATAAATAAAACTTAGCATTATATAATGTAGTGTTATTAATTTAAATGTGTAAAATATTTACTTTATTTAGTTTCAAGGTTTTTTAAATAAACAAAACAATGTATGTCTACATATCCCAAAAGCCCTAAACTATAACCAAAGTCATGCCAGTATTATTTTTTCCATAAATTCTGTTACTTAAAAATTCTTCTGCTATAAGAGCTCTTTAAGAATATAAATCTTATACCTGTAAAGGGAACACTGTACCACCTCATAGCCTTACAATGAGAACTGAATGAAATGATACACACAAATACGACAAGAAAAAGCTGTTTACCGGCACACTATCTCAGCTCCAACCGCTGTAACACCAGCTGGGTGCACCGTAATTCACTTCCGACATTAGCTGCCCTCAGACAGCACCGACCCCAATGATCAGAGCCAAGTTCTCCACGCCGCCCTCACTTCCAGTACCAACCGCTAGCTCCAGGTGTCCCCAGCCTGACCGGCCACAAATTCAGGGGCCCCTATAACCCACTCATGTTTGATAATTCACAGCTTAAAGGATTCAAGGAAAGTGTGACACAACTACAGATGTATTGTAAAAGTTACACGTAAGTGAAGTCTGAAAAGGCCCTAGATGCACACCTGCCGGCTCTCGCCGTAGAATCAAGTGCTGTTTGTTCGTTACCCTCCAACACACTGATGTGTGCACTAACCAGGGAGAGCCTCTGGGCTGGAGTGTCCACAGTTTCTACTGCAGCTTCATTACTTACAACGATTGATTAAATCAGTGGCCGTACTAAAGGTCAAGCAAATGAAAGCCTTGAACCTGAAAATATCTAGAGGCCTAACTCATTAGCATAAAACAGATACTATTAACACCCTGGAAATTCCAACTCTTTTTACAGCTCAGTAGCAGGAACTGGTGAGAAAAACCAAGTAACATGTGTGTATGGGAAAAGTCCAGTCACTGTTATAACAAGAACAGATTTTATGACATCGATGTAACCTGGCAGCCAAGGAGAGTGGACTGGAATGCTTACCTGTGAACAATGATACTTCACTTACTAGTCAGTGGGGGTGCATTCAAACTGAGTAAGTACAGCAACAAATCCGCATCAAATTTTGTGTCAAGCTTGAACATTCCTCCAAGAAAACTATTCAGATGATTCAGGAGGCTGAAGCTACGGGCAACTGGTGATTGGCAGCTTCATCACAACAATGTGTGCACTCACACATCACATCACATGCAGAGCTTTTTGGCAAAATATCAAATCTCCCAGGTAATTCAATCTCCTACATCCCAGATTTGGTGCCCTGAAACTTCTGGCTTTTCCCAAAATTAAAATCATCTTTGAAAGGGAAGAGATTTTAGGCTGTTGATGAGATTCAGGAAAATAGAACAAAGAGTCTCCTAGTGATTGGGAGAACTGTGTGAGGTCCCAAGGTGCCTACTTTCAAAGGTACTGAGGCATCACTGTCCTATGTACAGTGTTTCACATATATATGGAATACAAAGACAGAAAAGACAGAAATAAGCAGAAAAAGAAACAGTTTAAAAAATA
The DNA here is from genome assembly GCA_004027475.1 of Anoura caudifer. Lineage (NCBI taxonomy): Eukaryota > Metazoa > Chordata > Mammalia > Chiroptera > Phyllostomidae > Anoura > Anoura caudifer. Next base: position 105,688 of record PVKU01001932.1, on the reverse strand, counting down.
AAGATTGGCCTTCCACGCAGGATGGCGACATAGGTATACACAGCTCGCCTCCTCACACAACCAAAACAAAATTACAATTAAACTATACAAGAACCATCACTCAGAACTGCCAGAAATCAAGTTGAATGAAAGTCTGACAACTACAGAAACAAAGAATTCACATCCATCCAGACTGGTAGGAGGGGTGGACACATGCAGTGGGCTGGTCCCACACCCATGGGTGGTGGATAATACTTCAGAAGGGATATATTAGGATCAAGAAGTCCCAGTCCCACACCAGGTCCCCCAGCCTAGGGTCCCAGGGCCAAGCAGATAAGTCCCTATAACTTCAGGCTGCAAAAACCACATGAGGATTGAATATGTGGAAGAAACTTCTGGAGTCCCAAGCAGTTCCTTTTAAAGAACCTACACAGGGACTTACTCAGACTTACTCCCTCTGAGTTCCAGCATCAGGGTAGCAGCTGAAAGGCACCAGTGGCATGTGGGGAGGAACTGAGGTATCTGGCATCAAGGTGAGAACTGGGGGACAGCTTTCCTCTCAGACAGAAAAGCAGGCGGAAGCCATTGCCTCTTTTCGAAACCCGCCCCTACAGAGACACAGAGCCAGCAGGCAGGTGCCATGTGTGAGACTCCGTCAACCTGGCTCACACTGTTTGCCTGGTCCCAGAGAGCCCCTGAACCTCTGTCCCATCCAACTTACTGGCCCAGTCAAGCTGTTAACAGTAACTTTTCCATATGAATGGCTGGTCTAGGCTCATGTTTCACAAGTTCCTAAATTCTTTCAAATAACCTATGGTTGGCCATAGTGAGCCCCCAGACCGGGTACCTCTTGCTAAGTGGCCCCAGGCCCAGCACTAGCAGCAGCCAGCCTAGAGTCACAGCTTGGTTTCACCTGGGAATCTCCAAGACCAATACAAGTAGAAGCGATCTCAGACTGCTTTATAGCTCAGGCAGGGTGGCCCAGAGCAGAATACAGGGTGGGGGATGGGGGCTGACCTTGGCCTGCACCACTGGGGAAACCCCCCGAGCCTGCAAACCATCTGTGGGCAGCTACAGACCACATCGGAGAACTATCACCATGACCCCACGCATCGGATCCTCCACAGAGGGCAGAGGTTGGTGGTCAGTGGTCACAATGAACCCTGCAGCAGACTGACCTGGGTAAATTCCTCCCATTGACCTGTCAATAGCAATCAAGGCTCAATTACAAGAGGAGAGTGCACTCAGCACACATGAAGGGTGCATCTCAAGTACCCAGCTTGGGTGATAGGGGAGGCCATGCTACTACACTCAACAGGGTACCTACTACATTAGGCCACACTACCAAGACACGGAGTCAAAGCAGCTCTGCCTCATACATAGAAACAAACACAGGGAGGCTGCCAAAAGGAGGAGATAAAGAAAATGACCTAAATGAAAGAATAGAACAAAACTCCAGAAAAAGAACAAAATGGAGATTATTAATCTATCAGATGCTGAGTTCAAAATACTACTTAATAGGATGCTCAAGGAACTTAGTGAGGACCTGAGCAGCATCAAAAAGATCCAGGCAAAAAAGAAGGATTCACTAATTGAAATAAAGAACTTACAGGGAAACAACAGTAGAATGGATGAAGCCGAGAATCAAGTCAATGATTTGGAACATGAAGAAGCAAAAAACAACCAATCAGAACAACAAGAAGAAAAAAGGAAGCCAAAAAAAATGAGGACAGTATAAGCAGCCTCTGGGACAAGTTCAAAAGATCCAACATTTGTGTCATACAGGTACCAGAAGGAGAAGAGAAAGAGCAAGAAATTGGACATCTATTTGAAAAAATTATGAAAGAAGAATTCTGTAATTTGCCAAAGGAAATAGACATGGAAGTCCATGAAGCACAGAGGGTCACAACCAGGATGGATGTGAAGAGGCCCACTCCAAGACACATCATAATTAAAATGCCAAAGGTTAAAGATAAAGAGAATATTAAAACCAGAAAGGGAAAAGCAGTTAGTTACCTACAGGGGAGTTCTCATAAGACTGTCAGCTGATTTCTCAAAAGAAACTTTGCAGGCTAGAAGGGATTGGCAAGAAATATTCAAAGTCATAAAACACAGGGATGGACAGCCAAGATTGCTCCACCCAGCAAAGCTATTATTTAGAATAGAAGGGCAGATAAAGAGCTTCCCAGACAAGAAAAAGATAAAGGAGTTCATCATCACCAGACCATTACAATACAAAATGTTAAAGGGACTTATTTGAGAAAAAGAATAAGGTCAAAACTATGAACAATAAAATGGCAATAAATACATATCTGTCAACAATTGAATGTAAAAAACAAACTAAGCAAACAGGATGAACAGAGATACAATCATGGATATAGAGAGTGTTTTGATGGTTGGCAGATAGGAGGTGGATGTGGGGGAATGGGTGAAGAGATGAGTGATTGAAAAGTACAAATAGGTAGTTACAGAATGGCCATGGGGCTGTAAAATACAGTACAGGAAATGGAGTAGCCAAAGAACTTATATGTATGACCCATAGGCATGAACCATGGTGTGGGGATTGCCTGAGGAAGTAGGGTAAGCTCGGTGGAGGGGCACAAAAGGGAAAAAAAATGGGACAACTGTAATAGCATAATCAATAAAACATAATTTAAAAAGAAGAAAATTAATTATAATTCTAAATATTTAATGGAATACATAAATCTACACATGTAAGAAGCTCAAGACATTCAAAGTAGGATAAATGCAAAGAGATTCACACCCTGACACATTATCATAAAAAGGCTGAAAGAAAAAGAAAAAAGCCAGAAAGCAAGAAAAGAAAAATTACTTATCATGTACAAGAGAACCCTCATGACATTAACAACTCACTTTTCATCAGAAACAAGAGACCAGAAGGCAGACAGGTAACATAGCCAATGTGCTGAATTAAAAAAAAAGAAATAAAACTGTGAACCGAAATTGTACATACACAGGATAACTATCAAAAGTAATGGCAAATATGCCTTGGCCAGCTGGTTGGAGTGCCTTCCCACACACCAAAATGTTGCAAGTTCGATTTCCAGTGGGGGCACATACCTAGATGGTAGATCAATCCCCAGTAGAGGTATACATGGGAGGTAAGTAATCACTGTTTCTCTCTGCCTCGATGTTTCTCTCTGTCTCCTTCTCTCTCCTCCCCCACTTCCTCTCTGTAAAATCAATAAACATATCCTTGGACAAGGACTACAAATAATTTTTTAAAGAAATATTCAAAGTGTTTCAAAGCAGGGACACATAACCAAGATTGCTCTACCCAGCAAAGCTATCATTTAGAATCAACAGACATACGAGGTCTGTCCAGAAGGTATCCAGCCATGTAATATGAAAAACAGAGACATTTATTGAAGAAGATACAAGATACAAGAAACACAGCTGTACAATAAAGAGCTTCCCAGACAAGAAAAAGCCAAACAAGTTAATTACCACCAAACTAGTATTGCTGGATATGTTAAAGTGTCTTCTTTAAAAAGAAGAAATAAAGAGATAAAAAATATGAACAAAATGAAAATAAATACGTATCTATCAACAACTGAATTTAAAAAACAAAATAAACAACCAAGCAGAACAAAAACAGATTCACAGATACAGAGACCATTTTGATGGCTGCCAGATGGGAGAGGGGATGGGGAGGATGAGTGAAAATGGGGAGGGGATTAAGAAGTACAAATTGGTTGCTAGACAACAGTCATGGGGATGTATAGTATAGCATAGGAAATATAGTAAAAAATATTCCAATGAGTATAGTGTCAGAAGGGTACGATATTTATTGGTATGATCACTTAGTAAGTCACACAGTATCTACACATAGCATTGGGGTGTACACTTGAAACTAATATAATATTGTATGTTGACTGTAATTCAAAAATAAAGTGATTTAAAAAATCAGTTCTCCATTTAATGTTTGAATAGCTCTTCATAATACTGTCATGAGCTGAAACGTATCCCCCCAAAATTTGTATGTTGAAGTCCAAATGTGCTCAGTCCCCGTTCTTATAGCAACATGTATGAAGTGTTTATTCCAATCCTTCTCCAACTAACTGAGCCGTCCTTTTATTGTTGTAGGGGATTTCTATAAAGTCTGAATACAACTTCTTAACAGACAACGTTTTGGTATTATTTCCTCTATCTCTTCATGGTATCTTTTGATGAGAATTTATTTTTATTCTGATGAAGTTTAATTTACAGTACTTTTTTTAATACTTAGTACTTTCTGTATCCTGTTAAAGAAACCTTTACCCATTCTCTACCTCTTTCTTTTAGAGGCTCTATGGCTTCAGCTTTTACATTTAGATAGATGATCCATGTTGATTTATCTTTTGTGTATATGTGAGGTAGGGTATCAGGATGAATATTTTTACATATGAATACCCCATTGTTCTAGCACTATCCATTTAAAAGCCTTTCTTTTCCCCCATCAGAGTGCTTTCTTTGTCAAAAATAATTTCTCAGGTCTATTCTATTCCACTGAACCATCTGTACATCTTTATGCTTGTATTACAATCTTGATTATTATAACATTAGAGTAAATCTTGAACTTAAGTAATGTAAGTCATCCACTTTGTAATTCTCCTTAAAAGACTGCTTTATAAAGCCTAGGACCTTTTTATTTCCATATGAATTGTAATCAGTATGTTCATTTCTACCAAGAGAGAAAAAGCCTGCTAACATGATTTAGGCACACTGAGGCAAGTGGGAGAGGCTGAGACACAGTCTCACAATAAACCCCACCCCAGGTGCAGAACCCATAATTGGAAGGAAACTCACAAACCTGGAGCTTCTCCCTAAAGAGTGAAGTGTTTATACACCACATGAGGCACCCCAGCTTTTAAGAACTGCATCTGAGACAGGCCCTCAAAACATCTGATTTTGAAAACTTACAAGGCATACATACACACACAAGGCCTGAAGGGCAGTAGCAAAATGAGAAATGTCTTAAAAGGCTTGTGCACAAACTCATTCACGCCAGGACGCAGCACAGAAGCAGCTGTTTGAAAAACACCCACACTGTATGTCGAAGAGACTCATATGCTAACCTTAAAGCATCCATCTGAGGGGCCAGGGCTGTTGGAATAGTCTCCGGTAAGGGAGCTGTTGGTGGGTACCATTTTTGCACCCTCCCTCTACCTTGTTAAAGCTGGCAGCTATATTTTTTCTTATTTTACTCTAGACTATTTTTTCTTTCTTTCTTTCTTTTTTTTTTTTTTTACAGCTGGTACCACCTTTACCCTCTAATTGGCAGGCACCATTTTTGCTCTTTTCCTCTGTCTTGCTAAATCCAACAGGCACCATGTTTTCTTCTTTTTCTCAGAGAGCGCATTCTCCCTCTGCCAGGCCCCACAACACCAGTACCTCCCAGAAGGCAGCCCTTCACACATCTGGTGTCCCAGTTTCTGTGGGTACCACCCAGGGGCAGCACCTTATCCTCCTGGCTCTGGTGCAGGGGCAAGAGTACAGGGATAGGTGTGGTGGCTTCAGTTTCTGGGTCCAATGAGACTATAACAATTGGAGAGACAATTATTGGCAGGCAATCTCCCTGAGAGCACTGCATAAGCAGCAGACTGAAACACCACTCCCCCTAGCCTGTCTGTGAAAGAGGCCTATGTTCTGCAGTGATAGATAGTGGTAGGCTTCAGGTTTGGCAAACACCTAGAGGTTCTCTCAGGAAACATACCCAGGGAATGCCATCATTGCACCTATGTGCCTTGCTACACCTTGCCAGTATCTCCCAGAAACAAGCTTATACACTAGTCTAGGGCCTGATTTTTGCGACTGTCACCCAGACAAATGTGTATGCCATATCAGTACACCATATTTGTGTATTTTAAAACCTGCTGCCTGATGATCTGGCTCCCAATCAACCTGAAACTAAATACTGAGTTGCCCACTTTGGGACACGGACAGCACATGGCCCACCCTCAACAACTGGGAGCAATTAAAAATAAAACAGACTGCTTGGACAAGCACAAATGTGCAAGGGACAACCACAAATTAGGGCATGGTTGAACAAAAAGATTCATCTCCTACACGAGGCCACGCCTTCAAGAATTGGAGAGATAGCTATTTCAATTAATACCTAGAAAAAAACTCAAAGTCAAGAGAATGAGATGTAGGAATATGTTGCAAATGAAAGAACAAGATAAAATCACAAGAAAAGAACCTTAACGAAACAGAGAAAGTAATTTATCTGAGAAGAAGTTCAAAGTAATGGTCACTAAGATGCCCACCAAACCTGGGAAAAGAATGAATGAACATAAGGAGCACGTCAAAAGAGAATTGGAAAACAAAATGTTCAAACAGAAGACACAAATCCAAAGAATAACTGAGCTGAGAAATACACGAGAGGCATTCAACAGCAGACTACATCAAGCAGCAGAAAGAATTAGTGAACTTAGTACTCACCCAGTTAAAGCAGCAAAAAGAAAGAAAGAACCAAAACAAAACAAAAGATAGCCTGAAGGCCATAAGGGACAATTTCAAGCAGAGTAACATTCACATTATAGGGGTCCCAGAAGTAGGAGAGAGAAAGGGGAATAAAATTTATTTTAAAAAATTATGGATGAAAACTTCCCTAACCCGGGAAAGGAAGTAGACATCCAGATTCAGAAGGCCCAGAAAGCTGAAAATAAGAGATGCCAAAGAAATCAATGCCAAGACATAGTATAATTAAAAGGTCAAAAGTTAAAGGTGAGGAATCTCATGCTTAAAAGCAGCATTCTATCCAAAACAACTTGTTACACATAAGACATGAGACAATAAGCAGATTTTTTAGCAGAAACTTGGCAGGTTTGAGGGAGTAACAAAATATATTTAAAGTGCTAAAAGAAAAAACTTCCAATTAAGTGTACTCTATCTGACAAAGTTACTTAGAAATGAAGTAGAGATACAGAGTTTTCCAGACAAGCAAAGCTAAAGGAGTTCATCTCCACCTAACCAGTCTTACAAGAAATGTTAATGGGATTTCTTTAAGCTGAAAAGAAAACATGAAAGTATGTTAAATGGTAAATATGTAGTCAAGGTAGTAGATTAATCACACTTAAAGCTAGTAGGAAGGGTAAAGACAAAACTAGGAAAAATAATTATAACTACTAATTAGTTAAAGACTACATTAAAAGATGTCAAATGTGACATCAAAAACAAAACGTGGCAGGGGAGCAGAGTGATTAAAAATATAGCATTTCAAAATGTATTCAAACTTAAGTTGTTGTCAATTTAAAATAGACTTATGACAAATAAAGGTTGTTTCTGGGTAAGATTCAGGGTAACCACAAACAAAAACCTATAGTAGATGCATGGAAGATAATTATATTTGCGCGAGGTTCTAAAATATGTGCTTAAAACGTGTTCATGATAAAGTTCAACTCTCTCTATGATGTATACAATGGACAGTTCTTAGACACTAGCAATTTATATACATTTAGTCATATCATATTATTCTTAACTTTTAAACTTCCTTAACCTGGGAAAGGTTACGCAAGTCTAACCTTTAATTTCACTTTTAATTCACCATTAAAAGTGAAATTAAATGTACCATTTTCAAATTTATAAACAAATAAAGGGAAGCAGACAGAATTGCAAGTATGTTCATTAGATTTAGAAATACTTGCAAAATTTGCCAGATTGCTTTCTAAAGGATTACATCTTCCGATGTAAGAAATTATGTGTATTCTTATTTTGTTAAAACTTTTCTATGTTCCATCTTCTTCCAGATATTGAGTCATTTGTTCTACCCCTACTGTTAAGAGTACAAAGAAAACACATTTCACAACAATGAATCCATGGTCCAGATTTGAAAACTACATCTGCTTTCTCCCTAAAGCTACGTGAACTACTTGTACCAGCCCATCTGTCAGGCACCTTCAATAAAAGCCTGAACCTCACTGGTTACCTGATATTTATGAGGTCAATTACCCTGTATTTGCATAGCAATCACTACAAAAAGTACATGAGAATTACATAACTAAATTCACCTAAATCCAATTTCCTTCACACTTCCTGAAAAATGTAGGTCATGAAGACAATTCACAATTGTGCCTCTGCTGCCCTCTACAGGAATGGTTCTTGGATGACACTGATAAAATAAATTGAGAAAACCCAAATGATACTAACCGATATGGAAAGGCACATCAGTAACCAACTACACTTGTTATGTCCTAAAAGACAACATTACAAAGACAATTTATTGCTCTGGTCTTTGATTTCTATCATTTTCTTCCAAATAATTGAGTATGTAGTTAATCTAAACTCCAAGGAATATAACATAAGTAATTAACAGAATTTGGAATCCAGACTACATTAAGCTAGAATCTCATTCTGCCATTCGCTAGCTGTGTCTTCATTTCCTCATCATCTATAAAATGGGGTTAAATTATAAATTTCACCTGCCTCGCATGATCAGCAAATAACAAAGTGCTGACATATTAAGAACTCAAGGGAACTTCCGGCCAAGATGGAGGCGTAGATGGACACACTGTGCCTCCTCAGACAACCAAGATTAAGGACAACAAAGATTTAGAAACAAACAAACAAACAAACAAAAAAAAAACAGATCTGACAGAAAAATTGAACTGTACGGAAGTTCGACAACCATTCATCCAGACTGGTAGGAGGGGCGGAGTCGTTGGCCCTCGGAGAGGGATCAAGGCAGGAGAAAGAGGTGGTTGGCAGTCCCGGACGCGCAGGTGGTAGCTAGCAGACCCCGGGCATGCAAGGCAGCTGGCTGACCGCGACACACATTCGCATGCAGATAAACCAGGCAAAAACGGGGAGACAGACCATGCAACCCAGGGCCCCAGTGCCGGGAAATAAAGCCTAAAAGCACTGATTCAAAACATCTGTGGGGGTTGAGGTGCCAGGAGAGACTCCCAGCATCACAGGAGAGTACGATGGAGACACCCACAGGGTCCTAGAGCATACACAGGCCCACCTACCCGGGAGGCAGCACCAGAAGGGCCCCATTTGCTTGTGAGAAATGGCCGAAGGGACTGAAACACGAGAGAGAGCGGAGCAAGTGCCATTGTTCCCTCTCTGACCCAGCCCCCAAATACAACATCATAACCCAGCAACTGGGTTGCCCTGCCTTGGTGAACACCTAAGGCTCCGCCCCTCATACATAACAGGCGCGACCAGAGCAAAAAAAAAAAAATATATATATATATGGCTCAAGCAGAAGAACACATCAAAGCCTCAAAGGCAACACTTCTAAGTGACCAAGAGATAGCCAACCTATCAGATGCACAGTTCAAAGCCCTGGTGATCAGGATACTCACAGAATTGGTTGAAATTGGTTGCAAATTAGATGAAAAAATGAAGGCTACACTAAGTAAAATGAAGGAAAATGCACAGGGAACCAACAGTAATAGGAAGGAAACTGGGATTCAAATCAATGGAGTGGACCAGAAGGAAGAAAGAAACAACCAAACACAAAAGAATGAAGAAACAAGAATTCAAAAAAATGAGGAGAGGCTTAGGAACCTCCAGGACATCTTTAAACATCCCAACATCTGAACTATAGGGGTACCAGAAAGGGAAGAGGAAGAGCAACAAGTGGAAAACTTATCTGAACAAATAATAAAGGAGCACTTCCCCAATTTGGCAAAGAAAATAGACTTCCAGGAAGTCCAGGAAGCTCAGAGACTCCCAAAGAAGGTGGACCCAAGGAGGAACACACCAAGGCACATCATAATTCCATTAGCCAAGATTAAAATGAAGGAGAGAATTCTAGCAGCAGCAAGGGATAAAGGCAGAGTCACCTACAAAGGAGTTCCCATCAGACTGTCAGCTGATCTCAAAAGACACCTCACAGGCAAGAAGGGGCTGGAAAGAAGTATTCCAAGTCATGAAAGTCAAGGACCTACATCCAAGATTGCTCTATCCAACAAAGCTTTCATTTAGAATGGAAGGGCAGATAAAGTGCTTCTCAGATAAGGTCAAGTTAAAGGAGTTCATCATCACCAAGCCCTTATTATAGGAAATGTTAAAGGGACTTATCTAAGAAAAAGAAGATAAAAAATAGGACAGTAAAAAGACAGTAAACTCATAGATACTAACAACCACACCTAAAACAAAAGCAAACTAAGCAAACCAGTAGAACAGGAACAGAAACACAGAAATGGAGATCACATGGAGGGTTAGCAACAAGGGAGTGGGAGGAGGAGAAAGGGGAAAAAGGTACAGAGAATAAGTAGCATAGATGGTGGGTAGAAAATAGGGGGAGGGCAAGAATAGTATGAGAAATGTAGAAGCTAAAGAACTTATGATACATGGACATGAACTAAAGGGGGGGAATGTGGCTGAAAGGGGATGTGTAGGGTGGAGGGGAATGAAGGGAGGGAAATGGAACAACTGTAATAGCATAATCAATAAAATAGAAAAAAACCCTCAAGGTTGTTGTGTTTTTAATGTTATTATTACTATTACTATTACTGACACTGTAACAAAATGGCCAGGACCACAGCTCAGAAGCCAGTGTGTGAGTTAGAACCCAGGCTCAATCACTTCCTACTTTATAACCACAGGAAAATGATTTAATCTTTCTGGGCCTCCCAGTCCTTATCTGGAAACCAGAGATAACAGAATACTGCAAGGTTTGACTAAACTAATGTATGTAGCAAAGCATTCGGAAAATGACCCACAAGAAGGCACGCATAATGCTAACTGCGGCTTTATTACGGATTCAGTTGCCTTTCCACTGCGCTAGAAGAACTCCGCTCCAGAAAACTGGCAGAATCATGCTCATAGGCAAGACCGTTTCCTAAATTAGCAACGTCCTTCACTCTGCCTTGGGCAAGGGATTCAAGACAGACCTGAATCATAACCAATGCTTCCCAGTGAATCAAAGTTTGTTCTCTTGTAGAGTAACTATCCACCCCATATATGTTCCCTGTCTACAAACATGCATGAGGCAAAAAGAGCCTCCTGAGTTATAATAAGGGAGGTTTTGTTTCTGGTATCAGGTACAGACTCCTCCTCATGGTACAAATCTTCCACCCTCGGTATTTACTCTACAATGTACATGGCTCATTTAGACGTTGTAAGTGACTGTGGACACCCTACTCCTCCAGCCTCATCAGTGATGCCTGTGTTCTTTTCTGATTTCCAGTACCTCCATTTCTTTGCCTCTAGCCCCTCTAGTGGGATAATCCTCACGGAGTCTGCTGGCAGTACTAAGCTCCAGATGCCCACAACAGTACCTTGCTGGATAATGATCCCCCAATTGGCTGCTACCCCTTCCCTGGCCTGCTTGCCCACTTCGCACACTCCCAGATGCTCTCAGGGCATGCTTCTGCCTAAGGAATTCAAAGGCAAACAACAAACTATAAACAGGCGAAGTCTTCAAAAACTGAGTATCACATATTTTACTTCTTTCAACCTACGTGAAATATTAAATAAGCAAGAGGATGGTTTTACATATTAATGTAAGAAAGTATTAGGAATTCAGTGATGTGGCTACACCGTCCTGGGCAGGTATGTGTTAGAACCTCCTGAGAGACAACTGCCAGGACAGCATCAGCTATACGAGATTTATTGGAGGAAGCACCTGTGAAGGATAAAGGCAAAAAAGCAGATGTCAAGAGCTTTAAAGCTACAGCGTAGGCCTGAGGACTACGAAGGGGAAAGGGAAGCGGGTAGTAAGTAGCTCAGACTGTGGTGCAGCTATACTACCGGCCAGACCGACTGTAACTTTTCCACTTAAAGTCACCCCAAGAGCAGTTCAGTGTGACCGTGTCTCACAACCCTGGTGTATTCAGTCGGGGGTTGAGAGCATGGGAAGCATGACCCCATTACAAACACAACAGTGGATCCTGAAGGATGGCAGTTCGGGCCATCAATCAGTCAACTATGTTCCTTGCAACACAAGATCTGAACACCCACTTCCACAGCTGCACCACAAGGAACGATGATTGCAACCATCGTTCCAATCCATCGTTCCATGGTTGCAAACTGCAACCATCTCAGAAACTGCAGTAATGTATGCAGAGAAAACCTTCTCTTCTCCAAAGCTGCTCATCATCAGTATGTTCTACTGTTGTACCTGTCTATAAACTTCATACACTGTAGTACCAAACCACACACATTCTTCAGCCAACTGGCTTACTTCCTCCATATTACCCATGATGAAAATTACGTCTCTCTACTGTCTAAATATTCCATAATTTGTGTATGGTCATATAAAATTGGATTATTTTACAGGGTTTTTCTCTTGTAAACAATGCTATAATAAATACATTCTTGTGAAAACTCCAAGCAATGGCTTTCAAAATCTTTTTGCCGAGCACTGAGGTAAAAAATACATTCCATAATGTGATCCAACACACATACTAATAAATCTAATTTCAAATCAAGCTTCATAAAAATATTCTTATTAACTACTAAAGATTCTAATTGGTCTATTTTATTCCAGTATGTTTTTTAAAGTCACTGAATCAGTTATAGCAGCCATTAAATGGGCCACAAGCTACATTTAAAAAAAATCAAGGATATTTACTCAAGAACAGAATTGTGGGGTCAGAAAGCATGAACACTTCAGCCTTAATAGAACTTATCAAATATCTGACATTGTCAAACTTATTTTTTCTTTTGTGATAATCAAATAAATATGTAATATCTCATTTTTAATTCACAGTTCTCATACCACTAGTGAGAGTGAGCATCTTCTCACATGTTTGTTAGCCATTGAGGTTTTCTTTTCCTATTTTTGACCAAATTTTCAAATGGGTTATTTGCCATTTCCTTAATGGTTTGTAGAAGTTCTCAATATATATTCAACATTACTGTATAATATCCTGTTAGTGACCCAAAAATTTGAAAACATTTATTCACAAAAATATAAGCACGCCTGTGTTCACTGCAGCATTATTCACAGTGGCCAAGACATGGAAACAACCAGTCCTTTGATAGATGATTGGATAAAGAAAATGTGGTACATATCTACAACGAAATACTACTCAGTTATTCATCTCAGTAATCTGCATAGAAATGTGGGACCACCCGCTCCACCAGCCACGGCATTGCCCACCCCAGTCCTTCAGCCACCGCCTTGCTAGGAGTCCTCTCCGCCCTGGCTGCCCATCTCTGCCTCTCCTGCTGGTCTGGATAAATGTTTCTTTTTTAACTCCTTCATTGTTGGACTTCCATACAGATAAATTTTCTGCCAGTTCTGGTTATTTTTTGTTTTTCAATTTGTTGTTGTCCTTTTCTTGGTTGTGTGAGGATGCAAAGTATATCCACTTACACCTCCATCTTGGCCATAAGTAGAATGCTAACCCCTAAATAACACATAATGTATATTATTTTTCAATATTAAATGGTTTTTATTGGGTATTTATATTCCATTAAAGTTCTCTTCTTCTAATGGTTTCTATTATCAAATATTTATACCAGATAAATATTTTAACCAGCTTTGAAATATACATTAGTGCTATAATATACTGTTTTATGATAATAAACCACAGATTTATGGTTAAAAATAAAAATGAAAAACATTTGAAATGCAAGCAATATATGTATTTCATTCAAAATTCAAAATTGCATACAAGGTTAATACAGTAAAACTAGTTTTCTACCATTCCAGAGATAGTCTGTATAAATTCATATTCTTTCCATTTTCGACACAATTATTCTGTATCTTTTTTTCACCATCTAACAAAGTATTCTGAGGAATATTTCATGAGCACATAGACCAACATGTTTCTTATACTTAAAATTTCTTATCAATTTTACTGAATTATAATTTAAGCACACTAAACCACACATATTTAAAGTATTCAACTTGATCAGTTTTGGTATGTGTACACTCCTCTGAAGTGATTGCCACAATCAAGGTAATAAACGCTTCCGTCACCACTAGAACTTTCCTCATGTTCCACTGCAATCCATTCCTCGCTTCATCCGCATCCCAGTCAGCCGGTGACCTGCTTGCTGTCACTGCAGAAGCCTTTGCACTTTGAAGAGTTTTATACAACTAGAGTCATACAGTGTGCACGCTGCCTCGTTCATTTTAAGACCCTGAGGCTAAACTGTGATGGTTAAGTCATTTGGACCTTGACTTTCATACAAAGGGGAACCATTGAAAGTGTTTCAATAAGTTAGTGATAAGGTCCTAATTTTTATTAAGATAAATCTAATAAAAAGACATAGTCTAACAAATGTTATGAAACAACGGAAACAATACAGACAACAGGGGAAAGGGCTGATTTAAGACAGAAGTTCTGAAGCTGCTGTAGTTTAGAAGCCAAATCTACATGACCTGATAATGAAATAGACTCAGACAGGGGGGAAAAAAAAAGAAGAATAAGCCATTAGCTAAGACCAAAAAACACACACAAAAGGGATGAGCTTGCGTTTAAAGGAAAAGAAAAGATATGGCTTAGCAGTAATTTTAAAATATACACAAAGAGGTCAACAGGCAGCTGAAAACCGATATGGAACTCAGGACATCATCATCTGGTTTAGAGAAAGATTTACCCGTAACACTACTGTAATTAGGCAGACCAGAAATCCAAAAGGATCTTTCCTATAATCTAGGAATACCTCTCAATGTCTGCTTGGAGAAATCCATTTTTGAGTCACTCTTCAATGACAATGCAATATGTGATGCTTTAATGCATAAATTTATTAAGAGAAACAAGTGTACTTAATGAGGAACTACATGGAAGGAGTCTTGAATTGTTTACATAACAACGGGAGCCTAGGTCATCTCTTTTCTATGACCATATCTTTCAAAGTTCTGCCCATTTGCATGCTTCTTGCAACTTGAGAAAGCAATCGATGTAGACTCCGAGGCATTCAGCCAATACCAAGTACTGTCACAGCAAGGTTTTGATCATAGCTGCCATGTTTACTGCATATGCAATTTTCTTACAGTCACATCAGTTTATCTTTTCTAACAGTCTTCTTGTCTTAAAATTAGCTGTAACATCACAAGATCGCTTTAAGGTTCAAATGGAAAATGTACTCCTCTCACCTGATTGCTGAAACTAATCACATTGTGAAACCTAATCCTCAAAGTGATGGTATTTAGATAGGATCTTTGAGGGAAAACCTCATGAATGAAATCAGTGCTCTTATGAAAAGGCCCCAGAGAGATCCCCCGCTTCTTCCACCATGTGAAAACAGTGAGAAGAGAGCCTTCTATGAACCAGAAAGCAGGCCCTGACCAGACACTGTCTCTGCCAACACCTAGATCGTGAAACTTCCCAGTCTCCAGAGCTGAGTGAATTTAATTTATGTTGTTTACATCACCTAGTTTATGGTATTCTGTTATAGTTGCTTGAATGAACTAATACATATACATAAAGCAATTAAAACAATACAAAGCCTAGTACATGTTCAAATGATTTACTTCTTTTTATTCTAATCCTCACCCAAGGATACGTTATTGATCTTAGAGAGAAAGGCAGGCAGGGACAGAAAGAGAGAGAGAAAAACATCAATAAGTTCCTCCCGTATGTCCCCTGACCTGGAATGAAGCCCACAAACTTTTTGGTGAATGGGACCATGCTCCAGCCAACTGAACCACCCTGCCAGGGCTCAAGTGATTCCTCTTTTTCTCCTTTAAGGGAAAAGACATTGACTGCTAATGTTTTTCTTTGTTTTATTTCAAAATTATGAAATATATATAACAAAGAAGAAAATAAGCTTCTCCAATAACTGCACCACCAAGAGATACATTATTTACATTTTGAGAACTACAGATGCTTGCCGTTCACTTCTTATAACTATATATACTTATTCAAAAGCTACCCTAAAAAGTCTGTGTCATACTGTAACTTGTAATTTTAATAAGGTACGGATGTGAATTGCAAGTTTCTCAGTTAGCTAGCGAACCCGCACCCACCCAGCATCTCCACCCATGCAACAGTACCTTCTTTCTCACAGTTGTGATTATTTATAGCGGTTTCCAAAGGATAACTATATATTTGGTTCACAGATTATTTCCCAAAAAAACAAGCCAAGAAACAAATGAAAAGTCCTCAGAAACTGCCCTGCCTGGTGTGGCTCAGTGGATTGAGTGCCAGCCTGTGAACCAAACAGGCTGCCGGTCAGATTCCCAGTTCGATTCCCAGTCAGGGCACATATCTAGGCTGTAGGTTGGATCCTCAATCCGGGTACTTACTGGAGGCAACCGATCAATGCTTCTCTTTCACATCAATGTTTCTTTCTCTCTCTCTCTCCCTCCCACCCACTCAAATCACTAAACATATCCTAGGGTGAGGATTAAAAAAAAAAAAGCCAGGAACATGAACAGGTAGTTCAACCACTGAAGCAACAACCACAATAAATAAATGAGAAAAAAATTTAAGAAGCATGTTCTCAGTACAATGTGACGATAAGAAAGTAAGACCATGCTATCATAAATGTCTTTTCTTTCACACTGAAAAAGTTTACAGAAGTAAAGGTTTGCCAGTCCAGTTCACACAACGAAAGCTCAACAGACACTTTTAAGTCATGGCACATTTCCCAGGAAGGTCAGAGGTGATCTATTCCATGGGTGTTTTGGTAGCGGTTTCATGACTCAGAATGGTCCTTTGGGACCTGAGGTGAGATTAAAAGGCATGTGTGGGATGGCGTTTTGCCTCCTTCATTAAGCATTCTTTCATAAACATTTTTATATTCTCAACAATAAGAAGTCCTCAAAAACATATATCTTAATAATAGAAAAAATTCTAAAATACAGTATAGCTTTTTTCATTTTTTGTTATGGTGATACACACATAAACATTTTACCATATTAATCATTTTTAGGTATACGCTTCAGTGGCATTAAGTACTCTGATAATGCTGTATAACTACCTTCACTATCCATTTCTATAACTTATTTTTTCATTTCTGTAACTTTTTTTCATCACCCCAAACTCTGTATACACTTAAGAAAGAAATCCCCTTACTTTTCGGTATCAGGTAACCTCTGTTCTACTTTCTGGCTCTATGAATTTACCTCTCCTGGGCACTGCATGTACGTGGCATTACACAGCGTTTGTCCTTTTGTGTCCGGGTTATTTTACTTAGCATAATGTTTTCAAGGTTCATCCACACCGTATCAGGTAGCAGAACTTCCATGCCTTTGTAAGCCTGAATAATAATCCACTGCGTGTATATATATATGTATATGTATACATATGTTACACGTTTATATATACATATACAGGGCGGGGCACACATGTGAAAGTTTATTATTGTATCATTATTTATAGTTGCATTATTATTTATACATGTACTATTTTTCACACCTACTTCTGCCGCGGCCTGTACGCACAAACACACTCACTCTGTTCGTCCATTCCTGTTGATGGCCTTTGCGTTGTTTCCACCCACCAGCCATTGTAAATAACGCCACTACGAACATCAATGTACAGGTATCTGTTTGGGTCCTGCTTTCGGATCTGTTGAGTATTTCCAGAATAATCCTATGTTAAATTTTTTGAGAAATTGCCAAACTGTTTTCTATAGTGGCTATGCCATTTTATATTCCTACCAATGCCCAAGGGTTCCAATTTCTCCACATCCTCAACAACATTCTTCCCCATTTATAGATGGCAGCCTTCCTAATGGGTGTGAGGTGGTACCTCACTGTTGTTTTGATATGCATCTCCCTAATGGCCAATGATGATAAAGAGCATCTTTTCATGTGCAGGATTGCACAGAGATCAGGAAGGTGGCTGAGACAGAGTAATAAGTACTGGATTTAACCTCCCTTCTGAAACAACTGAAAACGGAAAAGAAAAGAAGCCAGACAAAACACACGACACAATGGTTCTCAAGACACTGGATATCAGGCAAGAATAACAGTAACCCCTTAAAGTCAGGAAACGAAAAAACTGAGTTCTACAATCGTCCCACCTTACTTTCCCGAGAGAATTTCCGAACCACATAGTATAGGGGAAAGCTGGGGGGAAGCCCCGCAGGTTCCCTGAGTTGGAGAGAGAGTTCAGAGTCCAGGCGGAGCAAAGCAGCTCGAGGTCCTAAGGAGGAGTACCAGAAAAGAGCGAGCTGCACAGAGAACCCCGAACTCTCACTTCAAGAACTCAGCAGAGTACTGATCAGCATGTGCATACAAAGAAGCTATCCTAGGCCAGGGAGAGAACCAGCCAGAAACCCAGGGTCTGCAGAGGGTCAGAAAGCAGCACCTGTTCCAGCCAGCCAGAATGGAAAAGCTCCTAATTCAAAGCATTACACAGAATTCTCAAGATCTTCCTTCAGCAGGGGGACATAAGAGTGAGCACTTCCCCAGACCCACCTACAAATCATAAAGCAACAGCCAAAAGGATAAAAGTGTTTCAAAGTAACTGCACCCCAGAACAAAGCCCCAAGATGTAAGAAGAAATTTTTTTAAATCCAGCTCCCAACAACATAAAATTCAGTCTGTATCTACTCACAAATTTCTAGGCATGCAAAGCAGAAAAATACAACCGATAATGAAAAGAACTATCGATCAATAGTAATAAATACAGAAATGACACATGATCTATTTACAGAAAAAGCCATTAAAACTATTATAAATATACTTTGTTCAAAACATAGAGAAAGTATGATCGCGGTAAGAAGAGACATGAACAACTTAAGATTCATACCAAACTTTTAGAGATGACAAATACACTAAATAGTATAAACAGCAGTTAAACACTGAAGGAATAAAAGGTTATTACACTAGAAGATACACAGATAGAAGCCCTTCAAAATAAAACAGAGGGAAAAAATGATTCATAACATAACATCAACCAGCCTAATTAATCTACATATTAATCGGGAGTCCCCGAAGGAAAGAAAAAGGCAAAACACTTTCCAACTGTGATGAAAACTTTAAACCCACATGTGAAGAATGCAGTTAGCAGAGCAGACATGGGACAGGTATCTTCCCCAAGCCTACCTGCAACGTTGATCCTTGCCTGCCTCTGGGAACCTCGATTTCAGGAGGCTTTCCATCATTCCCTAAGTGAAAGAGTGGCTCCCTATGCTGAGACTGTGCAAGCGATAAGGCTCACGCTGACCACCTGTCTTCCTTCTTCAAATCTGAAATGCTGGTGCCTGCTAGGCAGAGTGCCTACGTTACCGGCTGCCAATAAAACTCTGGGCACTGAGTCACTAGTATGCTCCCCAGCCCGAAAACGCTTTACATGTGTTATCAAAACTCGCTGCTAGAGCAATTGGGCGTATCTGTGTGACTTCCCTGGAAAACAACTCTTGGAAGAGAGTCTCCCTGGAGCACAACTAGGCAAATCACAATCGAAATCTTAAAATATCAAGAGTGATACTAGCTTTAAGCTTCTTCAATTTTCTTTTCTTTTTTTAATCCTCACCCAAACACATGCTTACTGACTTTTTTTTTTTTTTTTAGAGAGAGAGGAGAAGGGTAGGAAAGAGGGAGAGAAACAAAGATGTGAGAAACATCTACTGGTTGCCTCCCACATGTGCCCCAATTGGGGACTGAACCAGCAACCTGGGTATGTCCCGACTGGGCAATCGAACCCACAACCTTTCGGTTTACAGGACGACACTCCACCCAACAGAATCAGCCAGGGTGCTTCAGCTTCTTGACAGCAAATCTGGAACTAGAAAACAATGAAGGCTTCAAAATTCTGAAGAAAAAGTTTTTCCAGCATAAAATTTTACAAATATGTGATTCAAATTTTCAATCACATATTAAAGGAGATAAATGTATCTTCTGATATGCCAAGTCTCACAAAATTATCTTTCACGAATCCTTTCTTGAAAGCTTCTGGAATATGTACTCAATCAGAATGAGAGAGAAAACCAAGGAAGAGGCAGACACGGAATCCAGGATTACGATGCTCCGAGAAGAAGGAGGTAAAGGGAATTCCCAGAAAGAGAATGAAGGGAGACCTAAGGACGGCACCATCCACAGAGCAGAGAGGATGCTGAGTTCAAACTGGAGCAGTTAGAAGGTGTGGGAAAGAGCTCTCCCAGACAACAAAACTGATAAAATGCCTGCTATGCCTAAAAATCTTAACAGGAGGGCTATGCAAAGGTGAAAACATTAAACTATGTAAACAAAACACCAAAATAATTAACTGTAAGGAAAATAAAGAGTTGTGAAGAAAAAGTAATCATAATTAATATCTACCTTAGTTACAAATATTATTTATTCACAAGCATGTAATGTTGAGTACTAATCTAACCAGACCATGATATACGTGAGAGAACGGAGGGATGGGAAAGTTCAATGGGTAGTAGGTCGTGGGCAGTGAGAAGAGAGCTCCGTATCTATCCATATTTAGAAGTACATTACAAGCATGTATCTAGAGATAAGGAGATAAAGAACAGAAGAATCCACTAAGAGTCAAAAGTTGTTATCATCGAGGAAGGAGTAAAAAACCACCAAAAGGCTATGATTAACCAATGCCACAAAAAGAATAAAAAACCCTGAAGCAATCGTTCATACCTTAGGAAGCTCGGAAACACTCTCCTCACTCCTCAAAGAATGACTGCTGGCACGAGAGGCCGAGTCTGATATTTCCGCAGCACCCTCGCCATCCTCAGATTCACTGGACTCATCAGTGTCTTCCTTGCCACTGTCACTGTCCCAGTCAACACACTGTAGTTCATCTAGGAAATACAATTATAGACTCAATGTTACATAAGCTAAATACAATTTAAACCCAACTTTTTCAATTTTTAAATCAATTTTTTATATTCTTAGTAGTTAAAAAAGATCCACGTTGCCCAATAACTTAAATATGTATTAAAAAACAATGAAAAGTATATTCCTACTACTCTTCTCGCTAGCCATCCTATTTCTCCAAACTCTTACCCCACTCCAGTTCTCAAGTAACTACTTTTATTAGTTGTTCTGCATCCTTCTAGAGTTTCTCCAGCCTGTTAAAGCTGTTAATTTTGTCCTTTCTGATGCTTTTTTACTTAACATAACTGACAGGGTTTTCCACGTCAGTAAACACGAAGCACCTTCATTCTTTTCTGTAACACAGTGTTCCACTGCATAGCTGACCCACAGTTTATTCAATCAATCCTCTGTTAATGAAGATTTTGTCAGATCTTCACCCAAAACTTTCTACAGATTTCTCATCAGTAATGAAACAAAACAAATTTAGTTTACAGTTTACTTCATAAGCATTATTATCTAGATAATACTTCTGCAAAATTTTAATTTGAAAGTTATATTATGTTCATATATCAAGTAACCAAATCTACTGACTCTAATTTGCTATGTTTAAAAAGATGAATAATTCAGGATAAATTATTCTCTGAGGAATGGCATATAACCTAAACCTTTCCTGCATTACAAGGACCTGTGAGTGCTCCTTCACAGCTGCTTCAGCCACTAAGAGGGCTAGCAAGATATCTTGGCCCTATTTCAGAGGTCCAATGGTAACAATCTCACTTCCATACAGAGGTAATATTAAAAATAAAAAATTTACTAGCTTTAATATCTGAAGGTAATTCAAAATAAAAGGAAAAGAAAAATTTAAGCTAAAGTTAAAAGTATAAGACAAAGTAAACAAACAAACAAGTCTTCTTTAATCGAATACTGCCGTTCCAAAAGATGAGGCAGAAGTTCAGTAAAACACTTACAGAAACTGGAGGTCGGAGAGATCTTAGAAAAGGAGTGCAGGACGGCAATTGTTTCGCATACCTTACATCCCGTTCACTCATGAAAGCTGGACACAGAAACGCGTAAGAAATTCTCCAAGTGGCTGCGCTGTCACGTCAGGAAGCCGCGGACAGCCAGCGGAAGAGCAGGAGCGCCCTCAGGGCCCCTGCCACTGCAGCCAGCGTGGTGCATTTCCGCAGCATTCGTTCACTGAACAACATCGGTGCCTACTAAGGGCCTATGGTGCCCTTCTAAACACAACAAAATACACACACACACACACACACACACACACAGGAGAGAATACAGAACACTGCTCCCAACTTGGACAAGTCCACACAGAACACTACTTATACTACAATGTGATGAGCACTGTAAAATGATCTACCAAGTCCAAGGCTAACAAGACCTTTCATTTGGTCACAATAATTTTATGAAACAGGCAAGACAGTTACTGTTAGCCTAAAATTTCAATATCACAGGTGAGAAAACTGGGTTTCCAAAAAGTTAAGAATTTTCCCAAAGTTACATTTTAAAAAAATCAAGAGAAAGATATTTTTAAAGAGAAAAATATTCTGACAATTTTAAGTCAGGGCTCTTCCCTTTCGACTCTAATTCTGGGCCTTAAAGCCCCAAGACTCTAATCCAATACAGCTGGAAGAAGGCCTGGGAATGTGGTTTTTAAAGCTCACCTCGTAATTCTGATAAGGTCCAATAACCACCAGAACAGTGCTGAAGAACACGGCAATAAAGTTAGACACTCTGGCTCAGAGTATTAGTTGGCACATTTATTATGTGACTCTGGGCAAGTGACTTGACTTCTCTTAAATTCCAATTTTCTTCTATAAAATAAGGATACTTGGCTCATAGCATCTAGTAGATAACAGAGGAAATAACATACACAATATCCTGCCCAGTGTCTGAGATAAAACAAGAACTTGATAAATGATAATTAAAGGTAAAAAGCAGAAAGTAATAAAGGAAGGAGAGAGAAGGAAGGGAAAAAGGAAGAGAGAAGAAAAAGCTAGACAAGCAATTGAGCTCCCATTTTAATTCAGATATAATTCACACCTCACTATTCATCCATAAAAAGCATACATTTTTTACAATGAAATTATGTTCTGAGATGTGTAAAGACAAGTTTCATAACAATGAATTTCATTTAATATGGTTGAAATAACAATATTTAACTGATGTACAAGGTCTGTCCAGAAGGTATCCAGCTATGTTATATGAAAAACAGAGAAATTTATTGAAGAAGACACAAGATACAAAAAACACTGTACATAGGACAATGACCTCACACAGTCCCCTTCAAAGTAGGCACCTTGGGACCTCACACAGTTCTCCCAATCACCATCGGCTGCCTTGTCATATTTTCCTGAATCTCATCGATGTCTGAAAATTATTCCCTTCCCATGGTGATTTTAGTTTTAGGAAAAGCCAGAAGTCACAGGGCACCAAATCTGGGCTACAGGGGAGCTGAGTCACCTGGGTGATTTGATGTTTTGCCAAAACACTCTGCACCAGAGGATGTGATGTGTGAGTGGGTACATTGTCGGATGAAGCAGCCAATCACCAGTTGCCCAGAGCTGCAGCCTTCTGAATCATCCAAATAGTTTCCGTGTAGGAATGTTCAAGCTTTATGAAAAATCTGACGCCGATTCATTGCTCTACTTGCTCAGTCATTTTGGATGTGGTGGCCACACAGTACACATGCTCACTCAGTGGCGTCTCCCACCCACACTGACTAGTAAGTGAAGTTGTCATTATTCACGCAAGCACGTCCCATTCCACTCTCCTTGGCTGCAAGGTCAAAGTGATGCTGCGTAAACTGTTCTTGTTATGTTAACAATGGCTGGACCTTTTCTAGACAGACCTCATTTAACCTTAAAAACTATTTCAGCCCTGGCTGGTGTGGCTCAGTTGGTTTGGCATCACCCTGCAAACTGAAAAGTCACTGGTTTGACTCCTGGTCAGGGCAAATGCCTGGGTTGCAGGTTCGGCCCCCAACGGGGGCACATGAAAAAGACAACCAATCAATGTTTCTCTCTCACACTGATGTTTCTCTCTCCCTTTCTCCTTCCCTTCCCCTCTCTAGCATCAAAAAAAATTTTTTTTTTAAGAAATCACTTCACCTGGCTATTACTAAAATGTCAACTGGTAGTTACCAGGATGTCATACAAAGTGGCCAAAAGAAAGTAATCACCTTTTAAAGGAGATGTCTGTACATCTGTACAAAGGTAAGGCTAAGTAACAAAGTAACTAAATAATGTAACCTGTCAAAGTAAGAGTTAAAAAAAGTCAAAGTTTATTCTTTGACTATTTATGCTTCTGAAAGCATAAAATCTTTTATATATCTTCATTGAGCTACAACAGGGAACCCAAAACAAAAACAGAAGTATCTTCTGGAGACAGGCCCTTTGTAGTACAGGCTTCCCCCACTAGGTGAATGTTCAAGGATCCCATCTGTGTACCAGCTGGTGTTGTTGTCAGAGGCTGCATTCAGTTTCAGTGAATTTTCTTTTGAAAATTCTTTCAACACATCTCCCCATTTCATGATGGGTGATGTACAAGTGCACCTGCCCACACTGTGCTGAGTGCTCAGCATTTTTTGACCAAATACAGCATGACCCCCCTACCCCACCCTCACTATTCACCCAACCTCACCCTGAGAGATTCCTTTTTGTTTTGCCAAATAAAAAAGTCCTCAAAGGGAAAAGTTTCATCAATGTGGAAGAGTTGGAGCAAAAATAAAAAAATAAAATAATGACAGAAACACTAAAAGGCATCAAAATCGACAAGTTCAAAAACTGTTTTGAGCAGTGGAAACAATGTCTCAATAGGTGCATTACAACAAATGGAGAGTGCTTTGAAGGTGACTGAAGTTTAAACATGTAAGAATAAACACACAATTTTTTATACATAAATTGAAAGGTTGTTTTGGGTCCCCCCTCGTGTATTTTAAAATATGTATAATGACATGATTTCTATAATTTTAAGTCTGTGGTTTCCAACTGGGGGCC
The DNA here is from genome assembly GCA_004027475.1 of Anoura caudifer. Lineage (NCBI taxonomy): Eukaryota > Metazoa > Chordata > Mammalia > Chiroptera > Phyllostomidae > Anoura > Anoura caudifer. Next base: position 81,073 of record PVKU01001932.1, on the reverse strand, counting down.
AACTTGTATTATAGGGGACATCTGGCCACATCTGAAGACATTTTCAGTTGTCATGACTAGACCTGGAAATGCTGTTCTTACCTAGTGGATAGAAACCAGAGATACTGCTAAACACCCTGCAATGCACAGGAAAGCTCCTCTCCCAAACAAAAAATTACCTGGCCCCAGAGGGCAACATGTCATGACTGAGAAATCCTGTTTTAACTCTCAAAAGCAGGACATAATATTGAATATAAAATGCCATCAGAACAGAAGCTTGTTAGTAAGTCATACTTCTACCACACATGGGTTGTCATGGTATCTACCCAAAACAAGTTAGAAAGGAGGCAATAAGGGTGTAGCATGAAGTAGTTGAGAGAACTGGCTTTGTCATCAAAGAAATCCAAAGTGGAATCCAAACCAATTCCCACCATGTCCAAACATAAGTTGTTAACTATAAAAGTACTCCTGGTAATACCTACCTCTTAGAACTATTATAAGAAATATTAAACAAGAAAATATTTCTAGGAGGCGGCCCTGTGACCAGAGGCGGCCGAGCAACCAGAGGCGGCTCTGCAACCAGAGGTGGCCCTGGGACCGGAAACGTCGCTGCGACCAGGTACAGCCGAGCAACCAGAGGCAGCTCTGCAATTGGAGGCATCGCTGCGACTGGAGGCGGAAGAGCGACCGGAGCCAGCAGAGCAACCAGAGGCAACCCAGCAACCGGAGTAGGCCAAGCGACCAGAGGCGACCCTGGGACCAGGACCGAAGGAGTCTCTGCAACCACAGGCTACCCTGCGACCGGAGGTGGCCCTAGGAATGGAGGAGGGGGCTTTGTGGAAGACCCAGAGCTCACACCCGTGATCCTAGGTGAGACAAACAAAAAACCTGGAACTGTGAAAACACCAGACTTGGACCCAAAGAGGGGGCGTCCCAACAGGTGAAACAGTGGAAGCTGTGAACACTAGGATACCCGAAGGAGAGTGCACCACTGAATCTCACAGGTATTCTACCACAGAAGTTCACACCATAAACCCAGGGAGCCAGAACAGATCAATTTAAGAATCTGAGGCTGACAAGAAGGGTCTTACAACCAATGGGAAGACAAAGAAACAATCTCCAAATAAAAGAAAAGGAGGAAGCCCCAGAAAGAATGCTAAATGAAATGGAGGCAACTCAGCTATCAGATTTTGAGTTCAAAGCAGTGGTTATAAGGAAGGTCCGTGAGCCCTCAAAGAGCTACCAGAAACTACATGGAAGCTGCGATGAACTCACTGCAAACTATATCAACATGAAAAAGGAAATAGAAACTATCAACACGGGCCGAAAGGAAATGAAGAATACAATTTCTGAACTGAAGAACACAGTAGAAGGAATCAAAAGCAGAATCGATGAAACAGATGATCAGATCAGTGAGTTGGAGGACAAAGTAAGAAAAAACACCCAGAAAGAACAAGAAAAGGAAAAGAGGCTCAGAAAGAATGAAGAGGGATTAAGAGAAATGCAACACAATATGAAACAATAATATCCACACAATAGGGATTCCAGAAGGAGAAGAAGAGCAAGGGATAGAAAACCTATTTGAAAAAGTAATGATGGAAAACTTCCCTAATTTGATGAGAGAAAAAGTCACACAGATCCAGGAAACACAGAGAGTCCCAATCAAGAGGAACCCAAAGAGGACCACTGCAAGACACATCATCATTAAAATGGCAAAATTCCAAGACAAAGAGAGAATCTTAAAGGCAGCAAGGGAGAAAAAGGAAGTAACATACAAGGGAGACCCGATAAGGTTAGCAGCTGACTTCTCAATGGAAATGCTCCAAGCCAGAAGAGAATGGCAAGAAATATTCCAAGAAATGAGAACCAAAGGCCTGCAACCAAGACTACTTTACCCAGCAAGGCTTTCAATCAAGATAGAAGGCCAAATAAGGAGCTTCCCAGACAAAAGAAGTCCAAAACAACACACCTCCACCAAACCAGTTCTGCAAGAAAAGCTAAAGGGAGTGCTTTAAGGAAAGAAAGGAAAAGAGAGAGAGAGAGAGAGAGAGAGGAACACAGGTATGAAAATGGCAATGAAT
>PVKU01001932.1:0-78913 GCA_004027475.1 Anoura caudifer | reverse complement strand
CACCAAACCAGTTCTGCAAGAAAAGCTAAAGGGAGTGCTTTAAGGAAAGAAAGGAAAAGAGAGAGAGAGAGAGAGAGAGAGGAACACAGGTATGAAAATGGCAATGAATCAGTACCTATCAAAAATAACCTTAAGTGTAAATGGATTAAAGGCGCCAATCAAAAGACACAGAATAGCTGAATGGATAAGAAAGCATGACCAACACATATGCTGCCTACAAGAGACCCACCTCAGGACAAAAGACCTACACAGACTCAAAGTGAAGGGCTGGAAACAAATTTTCCAAGTAAATGGACAGGGAAAAAAAAGCCAGGGTAGCAATACTCATATCAGACAAAATAGACTTCAAAAGAAGGGCCATACAGAGAGACCCAGAAGGTCACTTCATAATGCTCAAGGGAAGAATCAACCAAGAAGACATAAACATTGTAAATATATATGCACCCAACATAGAAGCACCTAAATACATCAAGAAAATCTTAGAGGACTTCAAGAAAGATATTGACAGCAACACAATTACAGTAGGGGATTTTAACACCCCACTGTCAAAAATGGGCAGATCTTTCAAACAAAAAATCAACAAAGATATTGTGGCATTGCACAACACTCTAGATGAAATGGATTTAACTGATATATATAGAGCCCTTCATCCCAAAGAAGCTAAATACACCTTATTTGCAAATGCACATGGAACATTTTCAAAGATAGACCACATGATAGGACACAAAAAAAGCCTCAACAAATTCAAGAAAATTGAAATCATACCAAGCATCTTCTCCTACCACAAGGGACTGAAACTAGAAACCAACCCCATGGAAAAAACCCTAAACACTCAAAATCATGGAGATTGAATAGCATGCTATTAAACAATGAATGGGTCAAGAATGAAATTACGGAAGAAATAAAAAAGTTTCTGGAAACAAATGAAAATGAACTCACAACAACCCAAAACTTATGGGACACAGCAAAGGCAGTCCTCAGAGGGAAGTTCATAGCGATATAGGCCTACTGAAAAAAGATAGAAACATTTCAAACAAACAACCTAACCCTACATCTAGAAGTTGAGAAACAACAGGAAAGACAAGAGCAAGCCCAGAGCAAGTAGAAGGAAGGAAATGACCAAGATCAGAGCAGAAGTAAATGACATAGAGACTAAAAGCACAATTCTAAGGATTACTGAACCCAGAAACTGGTTCTTTGAAAAGATAAACAAAATTGACAAGCATTTAAGCAGGCTCATCAAGAAAAAGAGAGGACCCAAATTAACACAATCAGAAATGAAAGAGGAGAGATTAAAACTGACACCACAGAAATACAAAGGAGTGTAAGAAATTACTATGAAGAACTATATGCCAAGAAATTTGAAAACCTAGGTGAAATGGATGAATTTCTAAAAATATATAATCTTCCAAAACTCAATGAAGAAGAAGCAGAAAGCCTGAACAGACCAATAACAGCAGATGAAATTGAAGCAGTCATCAAAAAACTCCTGACACACAAAAGCCCTGGACCAGATGGTTGCACAGGAGAATTCTACAAAGCATTTAAGGAAGAGCTAACCCCTATCCTTCACAGACTATTCCAAAAAATCCAAAATGATGGAAGACTCCCAAACTCTTTTTATGAAGCCAGCATCATCCTAATCCCAAAACCAGATAAAGACACAACAAAGAAAGAAAACTTCAGGCCAATATCGCTGATGAACATAGACACTAAAATTCTCAACAAAATATTGGCAAACCACATCCAACAATACATTAAAAAGATCATACACCATGACCAAGTGGGATTCACCCCAGGCATGCAAGGATGTTTCAATATTTGCAAATCAGCAAATGTAATACATCACATAAACAAAAGCAAAAACAAAAATCACATGATCATATCAATAGACTCGGAAAAAGCATTTGATAAGATATAGCACCCATTTACGATAAAAACACTCAGCAAAGTGGGAATATAGGGAGCATTCCTCAACATAATAAAGGCCATATATGAGAGACCTACAGCCAACATCATACGCAATGGGCAAAAATTAAAATCTTCTCCACTAAGATCAGGAACAAGACAAGGTTGTCCACTTTCACCACTTCCATTCAATATAGTATTGGAAGTTTTAGCCACAGCAATTAGACGAGAAAAGGAAATAAAAGGCATCCAAATGGAAAGGAGGAAACAAAACTATCATTGTTTGCAGATGACATGATAGTGTACATAGAAAATCCTATAGACTCAGCCAAAAAGCTGCTCGACCTAATAAGTGAATTTGGCCAAACAGCCAGATACAAAGTCAATATCCAGAAATCAAAGGCATTTTTGTATACCAACAATGAAACAGCAGAAGCAGAAATCAAGAAAAAAATCCCATTCGAAAAAAAAAAAGAAAAAAATCCCATTCGATATAGCACAAAGAAAAATAAATTACCTAGGAATAAACCTAACCAAGGAGGTAAAAGACCTGTATGCAGAAAACTACACAACACTGAAGAAAGAAATCAAGGAAGACACAAACAAATGGAAACATATACTGTGTTCATGGATTGGAAGAATTAACATCATCAAAATGTCCATACTACCCAAAGCAATTTACAGATTCAATGCAATACCTATTAAAGTACCAATGGCATATTTCACAGACATAGAACAAACACTTCAAAAATTTACATGGAACCATAAATGACCTCGAATACCTGCAGCAATTTTAATAAAGAGCAAAGTAGGAGGGATCACAATACCTGATACCAAACTGTATTTACAAGGTCATTGTAATTAAAACGGCCTGGTACTTGCATAAAAACAGGCACATGGACCAAGGGAACAGCACAGAGAGCCCAGAAATAAACCGAAGTCTCTACAGTTAATTAATATTCGACAAAGGGGGCAGCAACATAAAATGGAGTAAAAAGAGCCTCTTCAACAAGTGGTGTTGGGAGAACTGGACAGCTATGTGCAAAATAATGAAACTTGAGCACCAACTTACACCATAGTCAAAGATAAATTCAAGGTGGATAAAAGATTTAAATATAAGCTGTGTCACCATTAAAGTCCTAGAGAACATAGGCAGGAAAATCTCAGATATTTCACACAGCAACATTTTTACTGATATGTCCCCTAGAGCAATGGACATAAAGGAAAGAAGAAACAAATGGGATCTCATCAGAATAAAAAGCTTCTGTATGGCTAAAGAAAACAGTATTAAAATAAAAAGAGAACTGACTGTATGGGAAAACATATTTGCCAATGATACCTCAGACAAGGGTTTAATCTCCAAAATATATAAGGAACTTACATGACTCCACTCTAAGAAGACAAGCAACAAGGGGAAGGGTTTACAGGAACAAGTATGAAGGACACATGGATAAAAACTAGGGGAGGTGGAAATAGGAGGGAAGTGGGAGGGCTGGGGTGGTGGGCTGGCATGGGAGTAAAAGACAGAAAACTGTACAAAAACAATTAAAATAAATTGAAAAAAAACAGAAAAAAGAAAAATATATTGGCAAAAAAAAAATTAAAAGCTGAACGCTGAGGAGATATTTGTACACCTGTGATGACAGCAGCATCATTCACAACAGCCAAAAGCCAGAAGCAACCCTAGTGTCCTTCAGTGGATGGATGGATAAAAAAATGTGGCCCGTTTATACAATGGGATATTTATTCAGCCTGAAAAAGGGAGGAAATTCTGACACATGCTACAACATGATGAACCTTGAGGATGTTGTGCTAAAAGAAATAAGCCAGACACAAAGAAGACAAATACTGTATGATTTCATCTAGATGAGGCACCTGAAGTACTCACACTCATAGAAAGCAGAACGGTGGTTGCCAGGATTTGTGAGGAAGGAGAATGGGGAATCTGTTGTTTAATGGCTACAGATCTTTATTTTGCAAGATGCAAAAGCTTCTGGAAAATTATTGCACAACAATGTCATGTTCTTCAGAGTACTGAATTCTATACTTAAGTATGGTTAAGATGGTATAACTTATGTTATGTGTATTTTACCATAATTAAAAATAATCTTTAAGAACTCAGTTGGAATCACAAAGCAAAACCCAATGTATGTATTAAAATAAATAAATAAAATAATTAATTAATTAATTAAAATAAAATAAAATAAAATAAAACACCCAATGTGGGGAAAGAAAAAAATAAAGAAAATATTTCTAAAGGGCTTAGCCTAGAGGTTGGGACTCAGTAAGATCCTACATAATGAATGCTAAGTATTAGAAAAGGAATGTAATTCTTTTCCAATATTGAACCCAAAACCTAATAAAAACTGGATTTCTTACACAATTATCAAGTTACCCATCTTCTGAACATAAAACTCCTGGTACAAAACCTGTCTATTCTAGAACCATGACCATTACTTTTCTGTGATTTAAAAAGTGTTTTTTACCTTCACCTGACTCATCACTTCCACTGGAACTCCAAGTTATTTCTGTAAGCCCACTGGTACTCTTAGATGCAATCGTTTCTGTTAAACAAAAAGAAAATATATTTTTTAAAAAATCACCTAATATAGTTATCAGAATGCGATTTAATGCATGTCTCTTTGACAAAGTTACAAATAACACACATTCTAATGCCAGTGGGGACAATGTCTTACGTCAAATCTTCCTGCCCAAAATTGTATGTGCAACCAGGGTAAGATGCTTTAAACTGAAGCCCTATTACAAGAAGAAAAAGTAGAACTGTTTGAAATAAGTTATAAAAGACAAGGAAAATGACTGGAGCACAAAAAGATAACATCGAAATAATTATGGACTATATAATGTCCTAGAATACTTCCTAAAACAAAACAACAACGAAAAGATACCCAAAACAAAACAAATCACCAACTACAAAACCAGAACTTATGTGTAATAGAAATGCTTCTGTGTACCTCCTTTGCTGTATTAAGAACAATGGTAACAGGAGTACACTTAAAACTCTTAACAGAAAAACTTTAATTAAGCTTCTTTTAAGATAATAGAACATATAAGAAATAACAGAGAAAATCTTTGTATTCTTTCCCCAGTTCTTCAATTGATAACATTTTACAAAACTATACATTACAACCAAAATATTGATACTAATACCATCGAGATATAGACACGTTCTATCACCAGAATACTGTATATTGCTTTAATCTTTAAATTGTATTTTCCAAGTACAGCTTACCTTCAATATTATTTTATATTAGTGTCAAGTGTACCGAATAGTGGTTAGACAATTATGTAATTTATGAAGTGACCCTCCAGATAACTCCGGTACCCTACTGACTATATTCCCTATACTATACTTTACATCCCCTATTTTTTAACTACCGATTTCTACTTCCCAATCCCTTCACTTTTTCCACCCAGGCCCCCATTTCCTCTTCTGTCTGCCAAACATCAACTTGTCTCTACATTTATGAGTCTGTTTCTGGTTTGTTTGTTTGTTTGTTTCATTTATTTTGTTCTTAGATTCCACATAGAAGTGAAATCATATGGTATTTGTCCTCTGTCAGACTTGTTTCATTGAATATAAACCTCTAGCTCCATCCACGTTGTCTCAAATGGGAGGATTTCATTCTTTTCATAGCCGAGTTAACAACAGCACACCGCATATCAGTACCACATCTTCTTTATTCACTCTGGTGATGGGGACCTGCATAGCTTCCACGTCATGGCTATTGTAAATAACGCTGCAATAAACACAGGGAGGACAGTGCCCTAGGTCCATGCATGAGGAGGACTAAACTCCGGGACATTGGCGACTGCCCCTGTAGCCCTCACCTGGAAGCCACACAACTCAGTCTCTCTTTGTATGACTCCGGCGCACCCCTAGCTGTTTTTCTATTCATGTTCACAATTAACCTAAAATGCTACCATTACTAAAATTGTCTATCCTTCAAAATATAAAACTAAAAATAAACTGTTCAGAATAACATAAGAATCTGTATTGATTTAAATAGCTAGTAAAACTAAGCTATGCAGTTGCTTACAAAAACATATTCTCAATCTTTCATTATTTTGCACCTAGAAAAGTAAATCAAAAAGGAGGTGGATGGCTACCTACTGAATGTGTCTCCTTAAAATTCACACGTTGATTCCTAATCCCCAACATGATGGTTTTAAGAGGTGAGATCTTTGAGGGCTCCGCTCTCATGAACAGAATTACTGTCCGATAAAAAAATTTAAAAAAATAAAAAGCCCCAGAGAGATCCCTGGCCCCTCCTGCTATGTGATAAGGCAACAGGTTACTGTCTCTGCACCTTGTACTGAACTTCCAGTCTCCAAAACTGTGAGAAAAAAGTTTCTGCTATTTATAAATCACCTAGTCAATGGTATTTTTGTCAACAGCCTGAATGGGCTAAGGAAGGAAATTAACACTATTCTTGTGATCATATAACAAATTCATGGAATTAATAAGCCTATGAATTATAGGCACTTAACTGTATAATTTATATAGGTAAAACCACTACAAGGAATTTATGAGTCAGTAAATCATTTTATTTGCTGAAAAGGGTTATTCTTGAAATCATGTCCTATTCCAGCGAAACTCCAGGAAGAACACCAGCCAGACTGTAGGAATACTTACCCACATGTGTGAACATTTCTGGGTGCGCGCTATGTGCCAGGAAGTATGTTAGCGCCTGATGTTATGGGTCTAGCACCAAAATTTATTCATATGTTAAATTTAACACCCCCCCCCCATCTTAAAATAGGACCTTATTTGGAGATAGGGTCTTCACAGAGTTAATCAAGTTAAAGTGAGGTCTTTAGGATGGCCTCTAACGATAGTTATCGTTATAAAAAGAAGTAATTTCGACACAGAATTAGACATTTAGAAAGGGATGACAATATGAAAAGACACATGGAGAAGACAGCCATCTACAGGCCAAGAAAAGAAGCCTAGGGAAGATCCTAAAAGGAACCAACCCTGCCAATACCTTCACTTTGGACTTCTAGCCTCCCAAACTGTCAGATATTAAGTTTCTGTTGTTCAAACCACCCACTTTGAGATATTTTATTATGGCGGCCTTAGCAAACCAATATCCCCACGGATATAACGATGAGCAGCAGAGAGGGGTCTGCCCTTAAGAAAGGCCATGAGCCAATGAGGAGAAAACCGGGCCAACATCATCTTAAAAACTTAGTAATGCATCTCAAGGATCACATTTCTGACCTCAGTAACAAAATTTTTGCAGGGTATTTCAGGAAAAAAATAAACATTACTTCTTGTTGACTTCGTAGTTTCATTTTGTCTGGTAAATACCTTTTTTTTAAAGTTCTGCCTTTTTAATCACTATCGCTATCTACAAAGGTTCCAGCCCCTTTTAAGTTTTTATCTTCTTCCACCTCCCTTGAACATTCTGGCAAAATCCTTTGCTAACACACATATGCTTTCTTTCCTCGCCTCTTCCCACCTCCTCTACCTCCTCCTCTTTAGCCTTCTCTAGTTCACAGTCCTTACAGATGAATAAAGAGAGACATGGAGACACGTCTCTGCCTTTTTTGCACTTTGCAAAAAGTATGTTCTCCCACTTGTTTCCCAGCTCTGATAAAAATATTACTTCTACACTCTAAAATTTCCGTTAATAGCCTGCCTTTCATACTTTAGATGCTACCATTTTTCAAATGAGCCAGTTCAAAGAAATGCCTTGAATCTCTTTTTCTATCAATTTCTATTTATAAGCTTTTGTTAAATTATTAACAAAATTATCTTGCTTTTGCAAACTGCTTATGCTATAAATAAAGTAATTATACACAGATATAAGCTCTTGCAGCCTTTCAGAATATACTGAATATTCTACAGAGTAGAAAGTACAGCACAGTAGGTCAAAAAGTCCAGTTAGTTTTTTCTGTAAAATAAAAGACACATTTTTCATTTCCACAAATAACTTTATTCATTTGGCTATTTTGAGTATGTTGGCTATCTCCCACATGGTAGAACACTGGTTATTCTCAATTAATGTCTCAGTTCAATAGCTATCAATTTCAACTGGTCTACGCAACCAACGTCCAGCAAGAAATCTCCAGCATAAAACTTCACAAACCACCTCTGACATGTTTGATCAGTCACAGCATCTTCTCCATACATTGCACACATCTTTTTGTTTTTCAGCTGTGTTTTTACCTCTCTTGAAATAATAAGGCAAAATATGTTGAAATGTTGCATATTTTCTTCCATCTTCAATATTAAGATGGCTACATGAAAATTCACCAATTGTTATGTTTTTTTAAATGTATGCTGTTATGACAGATGTCACAATACAATCTAACACAATTGTTTCAAATGAAGCTAAAGACAACTAAACCTATCAGATCCATCTAAGGGAATAAAACAAACTTTTTGACCAACTCAATGTATACTGGCATGAGGAAATCAATTCCAAAAGATCCTTTTGTAATTAGATGAAAGGCAGCAGAAAAGATCCTTTTGTAATTAGATAAAAGTCAAATCCAAATTGAATTTAACTATACTTAAAATGTCCAGAGAAAGATATGTCACATCTATGAAATATTATTTTCTCCATACAATATATTACAATACTTTAGAAATCAGAACTAACTGACCTTTGAAAAATCACGGCATTTGGCACTGATGAGAAAAGTTAAATTCTGCAGACCCATTAGAAGATTATGGTATTACAAAAATATGTGTGAGTTTATTTTATAATACAGAATTTTAGGAATTTTTAAAAATTTGAGAAAATTTATTTTCGCTTGCAAAAAAGAACCCTCTTAAACGTTAGTGAAATAATAGTATAGCTCAAACTGTTCAGTCTCTTATTTACAGAGTTCTCCCACTCCGCAGAACTCTGACCAGGCTTCACATAGCTCTTTTTGCCATCAGACACAATAGCAATTGAGCCAGGCATTTTTATTACTTTTCATTTCTAAGTTCACAATAACCCAGTAAGGCACACAGTCTTAGTCCCATTTTCCAGATGCAGAAACTGATGCTCGGCATGTTTAGCCTGCTTCCCAAGATCATGGAGTCAGGACACAGTCAGGAGGCTACGTGCCAAATGAGATCCCTGAAGCCCCAAGCCCCCACCCTCCCTGCCTGCTGACAGCGTAACCGTAACCGAGTGCAGCAGCAGAGTGGGTGCTGCCTGATACCCCAGCCCTCTGCTTTCTTACTAACTAAAATTTTATTAGAGCAGCAACATACATTTTTAAAAATCTTTAATTTCACTGAGGTCTCTTTAGTGGAGGTAGCCGAACGTAACAGGTTCTGGCCAAAACTAGAGGTTCTGGAGAGGGAATTTCTTCCCAGACAAAAAGTTCACTTGGAGAAAAATCTTCAAGGCTCCACATTCTTCTGAGACCTGGGCCTGAAGAATCCAGCTTCCACCTCATAGCCACACGGACAGACCCCACACTAAGGCCGCAGAACTCAGAAAGAGCGTCATTTTTTCAAACGCTCCAACAGAAACTCTATTTAAAACTCTAACAGAAAGCTTTCCCTAATTTGCTAGGTAAGAATTTCATTGCCTTAAGTAGTATAAGTCATAATTTCATTTTGCAAATCAGAGCTTTTTTAAACCTTGGAACTATGATCCTGAGCTAATCTACCAGGCTCTGTTGACAACAGTGAACCCAGAAAGGGCACACACAAAACATAAATAATTACCTATAGGAAGCAGGAAACGTGGGGTAGATAGTGACAAAAGCGAGAGAATTTTGAAAAAAAAAAAAATACCTTATTACATTATTCGGAAGTTTTTTTAACATGAATATGTAATCTATTCAAACTATGTAAATAAGTTGAAAAAAAGCAAATGAATCATAGAAGATATATTATCCTTACACCTTTTCTACCAAGAAATCAACAAAATGTTACCTTTTTTGGGACTAGAGAGTAATTCAAGGTGCTCTTCTGTAATAGTCTTCTCTCCAGCTGCTAATGACTGTAGGCAGATAATAATAATAATAATAACAACAACAACGACGACGAAGACGTAGTAATTTATGTGGCCAGGGCTAAAAACCAACAGTAATTCGTAAAGTATTCAAAATCTTAACTATACCCTCCTTAACATGTTCCTCTCCATTTTCCTTTATTTGTATTTACCAATAATTATTCCCAAAGTATACATTCTTCATATACTTATAAATTTTTCCTGAATCTAAACAGAAAGCTGCCTAACTTTTAGCTCATAACAGTATTCCTCCATATTGTATTTTCAAGTTATATTTACAAAAATTAACCACAATGTCTTACTGCCAAAAAATTCTGAATGTATATGCATTTCATAAATATACTTCTTATAAGGAAGAGGATGCTCAGTGTTCTTCTGAGAACATTCTTCTCAGAAAATTCTCAGTAGGTATCCTTCATATACAAATGAAGAAGAATAAAGGTTCTGCATGACATAAATAGGTGAATACTAACTGCCACAGTTATTAAAGGAATTCAAAAATGAGGGAAAACCCTGGCTGGTGTAGCTCAGTGGACCAAAGGGTCACCAGTTCGATTCCCAGTCAGGGCACATTCCTGGGTTGTGGGCCAGGTCCCCAGTGGGGGCCACATGAGAGGCAACCACACATTGATATTTCTCTCCCTCTCTTTCTCCCTCCCTTCCCCTCTCTCTAAAAATACATAAATAAGATCTTTTAAAAAATGTGGGAAGAAAAGCACGGTAATATGCTAATGACAGTGTCCTGAAAGAAAATAGGAAAGGGAATTACAAAGAAATATAATTACAGTGGCCTAAACACTCAGATTCTAAACAATTCTACGACTTCTTTACCGGAGTCCCAGAAGTCTCCTGAAATCCTTCCTCACACCTGAGCCATGCTTCTGAGAGGGAGGCAGCTGCCGCCGCTGCCCGGAGGCCTGCTCTTCTGAACCGCAGTGGGCTGTCTCCTGGGAAGGATGGGTATTCCAGATCCAAATTTCTCTTTCTCTGTAGAGATAATAGGGAAAGAAAAAAAATCAACTTCATTAAATTGACAATTAACAATATGGCAATCCAGGAATGGCAGCAATGAAGGCACAGTTTTTATTTTATCTTTTTGTTTAATCTTCATTGAATCTTTTCCATTACCATTCACTGCCCTAATTACCACCCCTCCTGGCAGCAATCACCACACTGTTGCCCATGTCCATGGGTCCTTTTTCCTTTTTGCACAATCCGTCCACTCCCTCACTTCCTCCCCTCAACTAGCTGTCATCCCGCTAGTTTTTAAATGTCTCTGAATCCCACATAAAGAAAGAATAATGAGGTAACAAAACCAAAAGGGCATGGAAAACAATTACAACCAATCAAGGAAGTCAAAATACAAATGGGTGAGGATCAACAATCAACCCTCCAAACTCATGCATGGCATCTTATCTCAAAGGCAAGAAGCTGAGAGAAGCAAGGGAGCAAGGGAGCACCTGAGCACACAGACATCCACTGTTCACTGGTGACTGAAGCAGGCCATCCGAGAATGGTACCTCGAAAGGGGTGAGGGCAGGGGCTCCACCCAAGATCCAAGGGGTGAAGGAGTCTAGGACACTTAAAAACCAGTCAGCTAGGACTACATTCCCAGAAAGGACCCAACACTGAAGAGAGAACCATTGGGAGTGGAGTCTGTTCAGTAGCAAAGGATGACAGAGACAAAACAGAACAAAACAGAAAGTCCAAATTGAGTGGTGGAAGGGAACAAAGCCAAGAAATATCTAAACAACAAGTAAATAAGAGAACATATTTTTGCGAACTACAAAAACAGCACAAGTTATAAAAGCTACCTTGAACTCTGCCTCCTAAAAATTCAGAAAAACTGTAAAACAAAAATAAGCAACAGAATGGGATCAGAGACAAATCCCAAAGTTATTATTAGAAAGAAACAAAAAAGAGCAAAACAATATCCCAATACAGAAAGAAAGCACATAAAGAGATACCCATCAAACAGGAAAAAAACCCTGTAACCTAGTACAGTAGGTCTCTGAATAACCTGTTGGATTCAATATCATTTCATTATAATGTTGAGAGAAAAAAGATCAACTCCTGGCCTGAGGCCACTGCTGCAGGTTCTCCCCATGTCTGTGTGGGTTTTCTTGGGGCGCTCCAGTTTCCGCCCATATCCTGCAGATGTGCACGTGAGCTGAGTGGCAAGTCTGAATGTCCCAGAGTGGGTGACTGTGGGTGCATGAGTTTGCCCCTGTGATCGAAGGCTGTTCTGTGCAGAGTGGGTTCCTGCTTGGTGCTCTGAGCTTCAGGGAGAGACTCTTCATTGTTTTTATTGATCTTTCTTAAACTATGTATAGCTTACATTAATTTCCATGTTTAAGATTAGAAGACTTCGGTCTTTATGTGGAAGTTCGGTGATGTTTTCATAACCAGAAACAGGCCACTTGTTTAACTCTTATTTATATCAAATAGCCTATGGTAAAACTGGCTTTATTATGTGTCATTTTACTTGAAGTTATCAGGAACCTATTGGCAATGTTAAGTGAGGGCTTACTGTATTTCAAAACAAAGTAAGGTATTCAGATTACCAAAATGTTACCAACCTCAAGGGGTTCGCTGATTGGGCGGTTTTATTCAAGAATGAGTTGTGGTTGTCATTAGGCAGTTTTATTTACTCGCAGCAAGTAAAGGAGACAAGGGGATCCAGACCCAAATCTTCCCAAAGGGAGGCTTAGCTGCTGCTTACATATACTATATGATCAATTACACATTGATTTCTTATTTGCACTTGGCTAATGAAAAATACTGTGCTACATTTTAACATTTAGCAAGAATAGCATTTAGTAGCAACCATTCAGAGCTTGATACTTTCATCCTATCTAACAAAAACTCAGAAACGAAATGACAAAACTTAAGTACAATAAAATTTTTTAAAAATCACCCCATATTTCCCTATACACTTAAAAAATTTGTATGTTAGGATGCATTTGGTTTTTTGGCTTTTTTTTTTTTTTTTGTCTTAATGACTATCTTTGAATACTTTCAATTGTTCTAACAATGACTGTGCATTTGGATAAAACATACATCACTCCTCAGAGCAACCCTGAAGCGGAACAAAAATGAATGAAAGCTGAGGTGTCCTGCTATTTAGCAACTTGCTGGGTCTTCTTCATGTTAAGTTACTTGCTAGTCGGTGGTAGAGCTGGATCAAGATTTTAATTCTAGCATCTTGTCAATAAAATCATGGGGAGAAATTATGCATTAAAAAAAAGCACTTCGAGAAAAAGAAAAGAACTAAATCAGAAGGAACTCAAGAACAAGCAGGTATCACAGATAATATCTTAAGAGAAACAGAGGCAATGAAAAGGAAATTTTAAAGTTTACCCTCCAAAGAAGAGAGAAAGGATTCAAGAGAAATAGAGTGATCAAGTCTCTCTTGAGACCCAGCATACAGAAAATAGGAATCCCTGAAGAGGAAAACCAAAACTACGAGAAAGAACAAATATTAGAAACTACAATTTCAAAAATGTTTACTGAAATTTTTTTAAAAAGGACATTACATATTGAAGCATACCACATTCCAGAAAATATCAACCCAGAAGCAATAAAAAAGATATATTCTAGTAAATAGACTTAAAATAACTTACAAGTGAATAAAAAATACATTATCATCATATGTTGACAGCAATGCTTTATACAAAAGAAAATAGAGTAACATATTTAAGATACTCAAAGGAAGAAAATGTGAGCAAAGGAGTTCATATCCAGCAACACTGATTAATACTGACTTATGTTCCAAGCATTCTGTTTGTTCTGTTTACAAATGCCTACAACAGACATGTATTCATTTCCTAAGTTTTTAAATTTGCATTTTAAGGAATATTTTACATTTGCAGCAGGAATCCAATTAAGGTCCACTACTATGAGTTGATCACAGATCATAAATAAAACCCCTCGATATCATGTAGATTTAAAAAAAAAAAAAATTCAGCCATGACATAGATGGTATTTTAACGTGCAGTAGCTATGAGCGTATTCCTCCTGTGTAGGAATTTCTACAGTAGCAGCAGGTCTATGAGAGGTATCTGTAGATTTTACCTTCTATAAGTGTGCAGTTTCCCCTCACAGCTGTGAGGAAGTTCACTTAGTTATATAAAACAGTAAAAATAGTGGAAAATATCATTTGGTCTATTTAGAGCCTATATACAATTTTTTTAAACTCCAGACTACCTCTTTAACACATTAAACCAGCCCAGGTTGGCTGACTCTTTTAAAGAAATGGGTGATTCCAGAGATGGCACAGGGAAGCACAATATGAGTCTGCAGTATCTGGAACTAGGGAGTAAGAAAGTGCTCGAGGAATAATGAGAACGTGTCTAAAGGACACATGAACCTGCCTGAAGGGGGTCTCACTAGCCAAACGTGGGTCATCCCAGCATCAAATTAATACCAACAGTAAAAGATTTTGACCTACTGATTAAAATAAAAATGAATCTATATGGATATAAACAAACAAACAACAGACTTAGAAAATCATCAATGAATGTTAAAACCAGTGGGAAAAAGTTTGATGGTGACAAGGATATTTACATGGTCAAAAAGCATCTCCCCACAAATTATCTATTAACTTCAAAGTTTCTACAATGAGGACCCAAAAAATTAAAGGAAAAAAGTGCCATTAGGAAAATACAACTATCCTTTATTTCCTTATTATCTTGTAAACATACAGTCTTTATTTCAGTGGGAGAGGGGTGCAGAGAAGTAGAAGAGCTATAATTCAGTCTGAAGAGGCACAAGGAACTATGAGAGTGAAGGGAGAATCCAAAAAATCTCAAAAGGTAAGCAACTGATAAAGGAAGTATTTGCGGTCCCTCTTGGCTATTTAGCAAGAGAAGGGAGAACACAAAGCAAAAAGGGAAAAGAAGAATCATAGCACCTGAAGGGACAATGAAGGGGCAAAGGCAGGAGGGAGGAAAGAACTAAAATACTCCCAACCAAGAGCCCTAATTTCTCCCTGGGACTTGAACTTCAACTTACTGTATCTCCTAACATCAAGTAAGAAGCAACTAACTTTCCTCAACCTTCCCTTTTTTCACAGGTTCAACATTTGAGTCAATGTTGATTGTCCCCTCTTCATCTTTCAATGTCAGGTACCTAAATCTCATCTTCCTTTTATAAACTTACAACTCAGTCCTTTCCCAACACTATTCCCAATTCTAACACTTTAGTCCAGGACCATATCAACCTTCATCTTAAGAATCCAGAAAGATCTATGAAACTTGCCTAAAACTGCAAAATTTAGCTTAGTTGCAGAGCTGAGGTTGGTACCAAAGTCTCCTGACCAAGGTACTTCCCCATGTTTCTCCATACCTAAAATACCTACAAAGCTTCTAAACTAGTTCTCCTTTCATTCATTCATCAGGTATTTATTACATTATCTAATATGTACAAGGGCTCATGGCAGGTGAGAGTCCCTAATCTTACAACGTCTACATTACAGGGGAATAAAAGCACAGATACAAGTAAACCTAGTACAAGACATGAAGCTATAATAACAATACAAGGGAATAGAGAAAGTTCATTTACAACTGGGATGATTAGGGAAAAGGATGAATTGTGATGGGTCCTGACATATGACTAAGTTTTCAATGAGCAAAAATGGAAGAAATGGCATTACCCCAAACCAAGAGCATAAACAAATACCAAGAAGCAAGAAAGTACAATGAGGGAGACTCTGTCCCACGGTGTCTCCCAGCGTTGCAGATGAAATGAGACTACCAAGACACGATCTGCTTGGGGAGAAAAGGTTGACTAATGTCTCAGAGAAGAGCCTCAGGCACCTCTTTCCCTGGGCTTTTATTAGATTTAGGTTGCATAGGAATACAGAGTGTATACCCATAAAGCTCATCAATCAGTGTCAGGCAGTAATGTTCAATGAAGGAAGATATAGTTGATAGATAACACTCAAAGAACAAGAAGGGCTTATTCTGAGTCAGAGTCTGATAGAGTAACACCAAAGAGCCATAAAACTTTGGGAAACAAACTCATTTTATGCTTGAAGTCTAAGCAGCTAACACAAATTAACCTAAGGGTATTCTTAGCAAAGCAGGATTCACAGGACTTCATGCATTCTTTTTCAGGCCTGACTGCCCCTGGGAACTGCCTGGAATAGTATGGGGCTGCGCTCCCCTTATCCGGCATTCTTTCAGGCTTGAGTCAGGCCAGGGAAACAAAGTAGCCAAGACAGTAGGAGACTTCCTGTAATGGAATGAGGACTCAAGTTATAACAAAGTCAAGGGGTGAAGGTCCATCACCCCTATTCTATAGTCCCCTAAGTCCTTCCCTGATGGTCCCTTCATGACTGTGCCTGTCTTAGGTTGTTCCTCCCTCAAGGAATCTTACCCATCACTGGCTAACCAGTCATCCACTCAGGCCAAGTATGGGGAGATGAGGGGAAAAGTTTTTGTCTCCTTAGCAGCTTAAGGCCTTTTTACTCAGCCTTACTCATGGGGGGTTACAGCTTCTGAAACCAGGCAGGGCAGTTCCCAACAGTACAATACAGTGAAAACATTAGTTTATTTTACCTAGAAGATAAATAATAAACAAAGCTGAAAAGTTAAGGAATAAGACATGGCCACATTATGGAAACTGTAAATAACAAGTGATGAGAGCCTGAACAAAAGCAAGATCTGTAGCTGATTATCTGGGAATAAATCCTGGCTTCTTCATTTAACTGCTTATGTGACCTCGGGCAAATTACTTAATTTCTCTGCTGTGCTCAGTTTCCTCATCCATAAGATGAGACTAATAACAGTACTTATTTCATAGGATTGGAGAAAGAATTAATAGAGCACTTAGTACAGGGTAAGTCCAAAGTAAGTTATGTAAACAATAATAAGTAAATGATGCTTAAGCAGAGGAATACATAATTAAACTGGCCCCTAACGGAAAGCCATTTCAGAAGATGGAACGGGAGGGAGCATGCTGCCCATGACCTAGGATGATAGAAATTAAAAAAAAAAAATAGGGGGGCAAAACTATTGTGGTGGCCAGCCTCCCAGGTGGCTCCCTATGATCCCCACCTCCTGGCATTCACATCCTCTGTACTCCTCTCTCACAACCAGGTTGAATTATGTGCTGGATAGATTAGGACAGAAGAGCTGTTATGTCACTTCTGAGATTGTTATAAAAGAACACCAGGGCTTCTTTCTTGCTCTTGGGAAAGCCAGGTGCCTTGTTGTGAGCTGCCCTATGAAAGTAACAAGGAGCTGACACCTGCCAACAAGCACATGGATGAGCCTGGAAGTGAATCCTCCAGTCTCAGTGACTCTTAATTTGACTGAAACTTGTGGGAGACTCTGAACTAGAAATCACCCAGTTGAGCCATTGCCAGATTCCTGACCCTCAGAAATTGTATGAGAAAATAGCATTTGTCTTAAACTGCTTCAGTTTTGAGACAATCCGATACAGCAATAGATAACTAATAAAACTACTGAACAGAAAAATTGTTACCTTCAAAACTGATAAAATGAAGAGGGCAGATTGAGCATCAAGTCAAAAACATTAAGATTTTAAGTCAGGGTCTGTAAGCACCTAGCAGTAAGCTTTTTGATTGCAGTTTAAGTACCTGACATTAAGATCTGATTGCCAAGGCATCCATCTCAGAAGACATCCTTTTGAATAAACATTGGCCAGTTACAGGACACAGCTACTTGCAAAACAAGATAAGGAATTAGGCCATCCCACCCATGAAGGTCCGTCTTTCAGAAAGTCCCGACTGATACAGATAACTAACCATTTGAGTGACCCCACTTATCCCTTCTGGTCCCCTAATTCCCTCTCTTACGCTTTAAATTAGCCAATAAAGAGTGAACTCTAGGCATCCCACCCTGGGACCCTAATAAAGGCAGACCCCAGGTCTGACTGCCCTCCTCCACCTCTCTCTCTTCCCCCTTCTCAACCTCACTGTGTGGCCCTCGAGTACACAAAGTATCCTCTATCACCTGTGAGTAATAAACCTTGTTCCTCAAAGTTCCCTGATGGTTTTTGCTAAAGTGCATCCCACAGTCATAAGAACCACAAGGTCCGGTCCAGCCACAACACTGCCTCTAATGGGAGGGCCTGCTATAAGTAACATGGGCCCAGACAAGTACCTTAGGCATTCTTAGCCCAAACTATCACTGTCAATAAGCTGAATCAACAAGACACTAGAGGAACTGTTAGGGCCTAGTGGACTAAGGGTGAGAGAATGACTTAATGATACACCGAAATTAAACTGGTCTCACAGGAAACGGTCAAATACAGATCCCAAAGACATCTATGTAGCAATGACAGCTAACATCAATGTATGAGATTGCCTAGGACAAACTTGTTAAGTGAGAAGAAACACAAGGTCAAAAATTAGAACCTGACAGGAAGAAAGTAAAGAGCAGTAAATGAGCAGCTGCAAGGCAGGAAGAGAATCAATACACTAACACTCAGGGATGATACAAAAGAAACAAATAAATAAAAGCAGATGGCACATGTGTCAAATGCTGGAGTGATCAAGTAAATAAGTTATACTGGATTCAACAATTTCATATTATTCCCTTGATTTTCCCCACACGTTACTATTTCTGAAATCAGAACACCTTATCGAAATCAGAATCAGCCCTGGCTGGTGTAGCTCAGTGGATTGAGCGCCTGCTGAGAACCAAAGGGTCGCGGGTTCAATACCCAAACAGGGCACATGCCTGGGTTGTAGGCCAGGTCCCCAGCAGGGGGCGTGTGAGAGGCAACCACACATTGATATTTCTCTCCCTCTCTCCTTCCGTTCCCCTCTAAAAATAAATAAATAAAATCTTAAAAAAATAAAAAGCAAGCGATAGACCATTTTATTATTAAAAAAAGAAATCGGTAAGTATGTTTGACACAGGTTTCATTTACTCCCTAAAACCCGTTACAAAAATCAGTCGCTGGCAGTGACAAGGAAGTTGAATCAGTGTTTGTGGACTATTTTTTTCAGGAAGGTTTTTTTGGTAAAAGGAAGATGAGTTAAGAAAGCAAGCACTGTATCTACTTTTTAAAGTTTTGTTTTGGTACTATGAGACAGGCATATTTATGAGGAAGAAACTTATAAATACCTTTAAAAGGGTACAGGACACATGCCAGGAGAAACACAATTCACGGGGGGGGGGGGAAGGTGTGCAGGTATAATATTTTAAATATCATTCGTGTAGTATTTTCTACACACGTATTCTGTGACCACGGTGGCAGACGTTGGTGTAACAGACTGGCAGCAGTTAACTTCAGACTCTCCACACTCAAGCAGGAAGAGAAAGATTCGGAAAAAATTTAGGGGAGTAGAAAGTGTGGCAACAGGTATTTGCGGGGGTGGGGGGCATGACAGCAGAGCCATTCCAATATCCACCGCTGTCCTGGTGTATTACACGAGAGTCAAAAGGAGACAAATGAAGAACTACCCGAAAGCAGCGAGGGTAAATACACGCTTGCTCCATCCAGATCGAACTCCCATCCACATCCAGTGCCTCACTTCCGTCACCCTTGTCGCTGCGGCCCCATGCCTTTCCCGGGGAAGTGGTTCTTCCCTCAGCTCCTGCAGGCTCCTCTCCCTGACCTCCGCATCCTACCGGGAAAGCACGACTCCCTCAGTCCGCCTCAGTCTCCTGCACGGGCAGGAGAGCGACCTTTAGAGCAGCACTCAGTAGCGCAGGCTCAGTACAAGCTCACAGACCCAATCGGCCGCAGCTTTGCCAGGGACCCCCGCAAACATAACACCCATCTTTCGCCCCTAGCAGGCCGGGTCCAGCCACGTGTCCCCTGGGCCCCGTGGGCAAGCAGGTGAGGTGGAAGACCAAGCAGGACGATCTGACCCACGGACCAGCGTTGGCTCCGACTTCAGCTCACCTTCCCACCACGAAAGTTACTGCCACCGGGCATCGCCAATCTCCCAGCTCGCGTAGGCGGGGCCTCCCCAAAGGCGCGTTGCCTACCCAAGGCGCGCCCCACCGCGCGCTGCAATTGGCGGACGAACGGGAGAAGGGCGGGGCTTCTCTGTACTCACGGCCCTCTCAGAGCTGTGCGTCATGGCGCGCGCTACCATTGGAGGGCACTCTAACGTAGGGCGGGGCTTCTCTGCGGTTCGGTAAGTTCTGGGCCGCTACTCAGTCTGGGCTGCGAACCTGGGTGGGAAGGAGATCGCCAGCGCGAGGGGTTGGATGGAGTGCTGCACTGCGGGTCCAGCTTACACGTGGGGCCTCGGGATCCTGCAGAGCATCCTTCGAGCTGGCCACATTGGGCCTTTAGTAAGAGAATTGCTGGGCTGGTGCCTTACCCAGGGATTAGCCTCCAACTGTTGTTTTTCAAGTAAAGATCATATGTGGTCTGTTCTGTCAGGCATCAGTTGACATTAAATAAAAATAAAATGAAAACCCGAAGTAGGCTATGAATTCAATAATGAATACTTAAGGAATGTGTTAAATAAGAATTTTGGCCCCCACGGCTGCAAGTCTTTAAGAAAGGTTTTATTGAGCCAAAACCCCCAAGCAAAAAGACAATATTAAAGGGCATGAAAGACAATATGTCCATTGTCTAGGAGTTTGCAAGCATTTTTATACATGAAGTGGGTAGAAAGACGCAAGTTGTCTAAAAGAATTTACATTGGCTATAGGACCATTGGTCCTAATGTGTCAAAGTGATACAGGGTGCAACCAAGGGGCGGGGCATATAGGGATTTGGAATGGGATCCAGAACTCAGGGTGTCCAGGAAATATTAGAAAGATGTAAAGGATGTCCTCACCCCTTTCCTCCACAGGTGTGAGTTGGGGGAAGGGACACATGGGGGAGGAACATGCAGGGCAGTTTTGAACAGCAACAGCTTTGCAGCTAACCTCTGGCATGGTCATTTAACATCTGTAACCTTTAACTGGTTGCATAGATATGTTAAATAGCTGTGGCCATGCCTTGAGCCAGGGGGATGGAAGTGACTTTCACCCAAGATGAAACTGGGGGGACAGGTCCCCCTGGTTATGATATAGGGTGCAGCCAGGAGGGGGGCCCCAAAAATAGGGATTTGGAATGGGGCCCAGATCTCAGGTGTCCAGGAAATATTAGAGGGACATATAAGATGTCCTCACCCCTTCCCCCACAGGTATGAGTTGGGGGAAGGGACACATGGAGCAGGGACTGCAGAGCTGCTAATCCATGGCATGGCCATTTAACATATCTATAGCCTTTGGCTGGTGGCTTAGATGTGTTAAGTAGCTGTGGCCATGCTCTGAGCCAGGGAGATGGAAAGGACCCCCTTCAAGACATGACCAGGGGAGGAACCCCAAGTTACAGTGCCTGCATGGGAACTTGGAGAAGATGGGCTCCAGAAAATGGGGACACACCTGCCCCGACTCATAATGGCATCCCAATAACCTTGGAAATATACGGGAATGCTGGCAGGTGTAAACTGATTATAGGAGGAGTCGGAAATGGGGGTACAGAGGAGGTTTGTTGCAGGGATTTAAACTGAGACATGGCAGCCATTGAGAGAGATCCATGCAGTTTCACCAGAGTCAGGACCCCCACAGCCCTGTGAGGGAGAATCACCATGTGGCTTTAGCAGAGAATTGCCAGCCGGCTTTGCCCAAGTGGCAACCCGCTCCCCGCAACTTAGGTGAGGGGGGAGCCACAGGGCTCTGGCAGAGTAGAGACCCTCTTGCAGCTTTGCCAGGGGGATTCCACATGGTTTCACCAGAGTGCAGACCCCTGCAGCTTTGGTGAAGAGGGAGAGCCACGAGGTTTTGCCAGAGTGGGGACCCCTTCCCCACAGCTTTGGTAGAAGAAGGACCGCGCTTTGGGGTGCTCCCTTTGGCTGCGTGGCCTGGGAGCAAGAGAGATTTTGCCTAGAAGAAGGGGGAAAGGACTCTTGCCAGTAGGCCATGAGAAGGTGCCACATGGCTTTGGATTAATTAGAGATCCTGCCTGGATGACGACTCAGCTGACAGTGTCAGGGGCCTGGATCCCAGACGTGTGCTTCTCTTTCTGAATTACGGTACCCTGAATTAGGGCAGAGGGAGATAGGAAGCACTGTGGGCATCAGTGGGTATCCTAAAGGACTTTGATATTTTAATGAAGACGTTAGGTCACTACTACTTGAAGTCTGTATAGCTTTAAATAAACATTTCCTTTCCTTTTCACAAGTCTCTGGCTTTGAGAGACATCTTTCCTCTGGTGGTGGACAATGCAAACCTAGTAGGGGGTCCTTTTGGTAATAGTATATTGTAACCCCCTTGGCTTCTGTTCTGTAACAAAAGGAGTGGGGGACAGTGAAGCCAGGTCAGCTCTGGTGACCAGCACAGAATCTGCCAAAAGAGATGTCCACTCTTGTGGAAGGGCCGTGGACAGCAGTTAGGAAAAGCCCACGCGTAAACAAGAAGCACAGGCTCCTGGTGTTCAATAGTGCCTGGCTAAAATAATCTTCTAAAATAGCCACCTGCAAATTAATTTGAAATTTCAACAAGCAGAAGGAATGCGAGCAGCCTTTTGTTAGCTGGCCAGCAGCCATTAACAAACAGTTCTCTCTCTCCCGCTCTGGCTGTTGTCATTTAGTGCTAGAGCTTCTTAGAAGTCTCTCCTTGTCAAATGGTTGTAGCTGATAATAACCAAAGAAATGAGAGTTAATTACCATCTATGGGGGCCAGGGGTGGGTGGGAGTAAGTATCCAGAGAATAAATTCTTAAATTTAAGAGATATCAAAACCAGCAAGAGGATTTGTTTTACGACTGGATTTCGGACTCTGTAGGTCTGGGGTGGGATCAGAGAACTTGTATTTCTGGCGAGTTCCCGGATGACGATTTTGCAGCTGGTCTGATAACTCACTCTGAGAACTAAGGGTAGGCACCACTCCTTAGATCCCACAAATGAGTATACTTAAATGTACTTAAATGTCTCATCCCTTTGAGAAATAGATTTAAAACAATATACAATGGGAAGAGGATTCGATGCTAAATAGAAACGGAATTAGGTTACAAATTCTAAGTAGAAGTATTCTGTATAAAGTGTCTATTGTAGAAAAAACTAAAATGATGATTTAAACAAGTTGAAAAAGGATCAGGAAAGGATTCTTCATAGTATAGCAGAAGTGGAATTTGGGCTTATGCTTCAAAAGCACTTTTTTGTGCCTCTATAAGAATATTGTTTGGCAATTTATGCATTTTCAGCCTTTTTCTCCTCCTAAATTCCTATTCTTTCACCATCTCGTGTTCGAGTTCCAATGCCTAAAGCCACAAATGTTTAGTAAATAATAAGACGTCCACTCTGTGATAGGGAAAAAATAAATGGAAAACATATTAGCTTAAGGCAGATGTTATTGCTAATATTATTACTGTTAACACTTAGAAGAAGATGAAACAGATTCAGATTCTAGTTTAGAATTCAGAATATTGGGCTTCTCGCTAAGACTCCCCCAAAAAGAGAGATTTGCCATTGTTGCCTCAAAATCTCAGTTTTTTGTCAGATTGACCATCTTACTGTGTCTCTACCTTGGATCTCAATTTTATATGTGCAACTAGGCCTCTACATGGTGCTCCACCTATAACCCCATGACTACCTGTCAGAGCGGATCTTTGACCTAAATTTTTCTCTTTCCAGAATAGCTGCTTTTTAGAATTCTCCATCGCTATACTGTTAGTGACACCCACCCAGTAGCTCATGCTGAAACCTGAGAATTTCCATGAATATTTTTGTCTCTCTTATCATCCCATGTGTAAATCTCTCATCTTTTCCACTACCACTACTGCATTCCATGCCACTAATTTCTTTTAGTAGCCCAAACTACTCGGTAGCCTCCTACCCAGTATCCCCTAATCCACTCTTGCTCCCCAAGCACCACCCACATACAACCTATTCTCCACACAAACATTTCAGTGATGTTTATGCTTTTCATATTATCCTTCCCTCTAGTTGGCCATATGTACCCCAGGACATCAGGGTCTCCTGTCTCCCTATGTCATACTGATTCATGTAGAGCTATCAAAAATTGTTGAAGCTGCGTGATGGGTACATAAAAGTCTGATATATTATTCCTTCTATTTTGATAAGTTTTAAAAAAAATTAAGTTGAGATTTTTAAAAAGGAACTAAAAAAACCCTGAACTCTCAGTTTCCCTGAATATCCAGGGCTGAATCTCCCTGTTCTTCATTTTTACAGACACTATGCTTTGTTGAAGATGTTATAATAATCATAATCTTAAAAAGTATTATAATTATTTATCATCTGGTCCCACCTCTGTACTGTAGTATCATTTCTGTCTTCTTGATCTTTATATACAAAGCACTCCAGTAAATATTTGCTATGAATGAATGAGCTGATCATTATTAAATAGAAATAACTTGCCTGAAGTTGCATAGCTAGTACGTGTTAGGATTAGAACTCACGTGTGACACCAAGGTCCACATTTTCTTCACTATACCATTTATAACATAGTATATTTATAAGAAATTTTCAATTTAAAAAATAGACTCAAAAAAGTAAATTATCTGTAAGAAGGGGAAGCCTGTGCTGGGATGTACTTTTAAATCCTCTCCAGTCTTGTCTTATCAACAAATATCCAATGCCAAAGCACCAAGACAACTGGGAAAATCTTTTTTTAAAATATTTTCTCATCAAACTTTTTGGCCTACTTTGTTTTGCAGGTATCTGTGTTGTTGTTGTTGTTGTTGTTGTTGTTTTCTTTCTGCTTACAGTGATTCTAAGAATTCCACAAAGAGGCCATAGAATCTGTGGTGAAGGCAAGAGTCACAGTAGGGTTTCTATTACCACCATCAGGGCAGCTACTCTTCCATCTGTTCTAAAAACAGCATTTTAGATCTTTCATTTAAAGACCTTCTTTTGGGACAAGTGTTTAAAATTTAATTGCAGCTTTTCTAGCTGCAAATGAGGCAAGTGTCTTGGAGGCAGCATATTTATGGGTGATGTTTTCTTATCCATTCAGCTACTTTATGTCTTTTGGTTGGAGCATTGAAGCCCATTTACATTTAAAGTGATTATTGATAGGTATGTATTTAGTGCTTTTTATTGTTAGACTCTCTTCCTCTGTTTTTCTTTTTCTTTTCCTTTCTTTTTCTTTTTCTTTTTCTTAAAGCAAGCCCTTTAACATTTGTTGCAGTATTGCTTTGGTGTTAACAAACTCCTTTAGCTTTTTCTTGTCTTGGAAGCTCCTTATTTCTCCTTCGATTTTAAACGATAGCCTTCATGGGTTTAAAGTAGCCTTGGTTGTAGGTCCTTGCTTTTTATCACCCTGAATATTTCACGCTACTCCCTTCTGGCCTGAAATGTTTCTGTGGAGAAATCAGATGACAGTCTAATTGGTGCGCCCTTGTAGGTAACTACCTGCTTTTCTCTTGTGGCTTTTAGTACTCTCTCCTTGTTTTAAGCCTTGTCATTTTAATTATGAAGTGTCTCAGTGTAGGCCTCTTTGGGTCCCTCTTGTTTGGGCCTTTGTGAGCTTCCCGGACTTGTATGTCTTTTTCCTTCACCAGATTAGGGAGGTTTTCGGTCATTGTTTTTTCAAATAAGGTCTTGATCCCTTGCTTACTCTCTTCTCCTAGTATTCCCATGATGCATTTGTTGTTATGTTTCATGTTGTCCCAAAGGTTTCTTAAGCTATCCTCATTTTTTAAAAATTCTCTTTTCTTTTTGCTGCTTTTCTTGGGTGTTTTTTTTTTTTTTTTTCCCCTATCTGGGCTTTCTAATCACTGATTCAATCCTCTGCTTCATTTAACCTACTGTTTATTCCTTACAGTGTATTATTTATTTTAGATATTGCATTCTTTATTTCTGATGGGCCTTTTTTATGTTTTCTGTGTCTTTTTTTTTTTTTTTTTCATTACTCGAAGCTCTATGATAGATTGCTTGCCTCCATTTCATCTAGTTCTTCTTCTGGAGAATTCTTTTGTTCTTTCATTTGGAGACTGTTTTTGTCTCCCATTTTGGCTGTCTCTTTATGTTTGTTTCTATGTATTAAGTAGATCTGCAAAGACTCTGGTGTAGACCTATGTCAAACCCTGCCTGTGACAAGCCCTGGCAACCTGTTTGGATGTATCAGCAATCCACAGCATGAGGTTTTCTTTGCTGGGCTTAGGTGTGAGTAGAAAAAAAAAAAACAAAAAACAGGCTGCACACCAAGACTGGCTTTAACCAGCAGCAGGCCTCGGGGAGGGTCCACTAACCTCTCAGAGCTCCCAGATACCATCTTCTGTTGCATGTTTTCTGTTAGGCCTAAGGAGTAAAAGTCTTCCAGCTGTACTTCAGCAGCAGAGTTTAAACTTCACAGAGTGGGGAGGAGTAATTCCTGCAGGTAGGGCTATTGCTTCCCTTCAGGCTGATGCCATTAGGAAAGGAGTGCTCTGCATGAAAAGGATGGCTCCTGCAGTATGGTAGCTGATTGTTCAGTTCCTTCCCAGAGCCACCAGTCCCAGACTCTCCTCACACATCTCTATCCTCTCTGGCCTTCCTCTGCTGGAGCCCAGGCTAAGTGGCTGCAAACAGAATTTTGTGCATTGGCCCCTTAAGAGGCTCTCTCTGCATCTCCAGCCATCTCTCCTCGGTGGACAGAAATCCTGCTACTTTTCACAGTCAGCATACTATTTGGGTTCCTTTCCTGGTTCTGAGGTTGTAGGCTAGGGAGCCCAGCTTGGGGTTTAGACCCCACACTTCTCATGTGGAAACCCCAAGCTGCTGAAATATCCTTCTGGAACTTCAGCTGCCACCTGTGGGTGCCCAGCCAGCACTCTTGTGCCTCCTCCATACTCCCTACCATTCTCATTGTGGTGAAGTGATTTCTTCTGTTTGTGCATGGTAATGAGGCTTCTCTCAAGCTTGTGTTCAGTTGATTATTCATGATGATTTTTCTAAAATTCAGATGTAATTCAGTTTGGTCCTGGGAGGAGGTTAGTGTAGCTTTCACTTACTCCTCTGCCATGTTGGGTCCTATATGAAGTTGATTTCTAATTTTGAAGCATTGTGATTGGAGAATATACTTGGTATGATTTCCATTTTTTTTAATTTGTTAAGGCTAGTTTGTGTCCCAATACATGGTCTATCATTGAGAATATTATTATGCATAAGATAAGAGTGTATAATTTGGGGTTCTGGGATGAAAAGCTCTGTAAATATTGAGTATGCTGATTTGGTCTAATGTGTCATATAAGGCCAATATCTCTTTATTGATTTTTTTGTTTGGATGATTTATTCAATAGCTTTCCATGGAGTATTTAGTTCTCTTATTATTGATTGTATTTTTTGTCAGTTCCTCCCTATAGTTCTGTTAGTAGCTACTTTCTATTTTTTGGTGCTCTCTTATTGGGTGCATATGTATTGAAAAGTGTTATGACTTGTTGATGTAATATCCTCTTTATCACTATAAAATATCCATTCTTGCTCTTGTTACTTTTTCATCTTGAAATCTCTATCATCAAATAAAGCATGGCTATAACTGATTTTCTTTGGATGCCACTTGCTTGAAGAATCTTTTTTTCTAATCCTCACCCTAAGACAGGACTGTTGATTTTAGAGAAAGAGGAAGGGAAGAGGAAATAGAGGAGGAGAAACGTTAATATGAGAGAGAAACATCAACAGGTTGCCTTTAGTACATGCTCCAAATGGGGACCAAACCCACATCCTAGGTATGGGCCCTAACCAGGAATTGAACTCGTGGACTTCCAGTTTGTGGGATGACACCCAGCCAGATAAGCCACACCATCTAAGGCAGGGATCACTTTTTATCCTTTCATTTTGAGTCTATATTTGTTTTTGCAACTTAGATGTGCCTCCTTTGCAGGTTAACATATATTTGGGTTATGTTTTTTGATCAAATCTGTTACTCCATGCAATTTTATTGGTAAATTCAGTTTATTTATATTTAGGGAAATTATTGATGTATAAGAATTTCCCATAGCCACTTTATCTTTTGTTTCCTGATAGATTTGTGTCACCATTTTTCTTGTGTTTTTTGTATTGTTTTATTTTAATGGTATTTTGTAATTTTCCCTTTCTGTCTCCTCTTGTTTAAAGTTATCTGTCTCAGTTTTGGATCTCTTCTGTGTGGTTAACACTAGATTTATGCAAAAATAAATTTTATGTACCCATAGTATTTTGTCTTCCTAATGCACCTTATCTCCATTCTCCTTTGCAAATTCAGACCTTGACCCTCTTTTCTTTTATGAATTTGTTGTCACCAATTATCTCTATTTATTTCGAGTCATTTTCAAGTTGCAGTATGTGTTTTTCTTCTATTTTTTGATGTTCTTACCTCCTTTAACCTTTATGTGATATTTAAGTGTATAGTACCCTACTTTGAACAAGGGTTATAATATCCTGCTTAATGTGTGTTTGCTCATAAGCTTACTCATAGATTTGTATCCTTTTGTTCTTTGTTTCAGGTAAAATAACCTTCTTAAGTATTTCCAGTAATAAAGATCTTCTGGTGGTAAATTTCTTCAGCTTCTGTATTCTGGAACGTGTTTATTTCTCCTTCATATCTAAAGGATAACTTTGCTGCATATATTATTCCTAGTTGGTAATTTCTCTTTTTTTGGTAGTTTGAATATTTGCTTCCACTCTCCCCTTGCTTTGGAGTTTCCACTGAGGAATGTAATGATTATCTAATAGAATTTTCTTTATCAGTTACTGTCTTTCTTTGTCATTATTTTTTGACAGGTTTAATACAATGTGTCAATGCCTTTTTGGATTGAGATAATGAGGTGTTCTGTTTGCTTTTTGGATTTGAGGATTTGGTTCTTTTCATAGATTGTCAACTTCTTATTTGAATAGGCTTTCTGGGGTTTTTTTTTTTCCCCTCTCTTCTCCTTCTAGTATACCTATCACTTTTATATCACATTTCTTTTATTTTTTAGCTCTTAAGCCTTTCTCTTCTATGTGCATTATTTCTAGATTTCTGTCTTTGATAGCAGAAATTTTTTTCTCCATCTGGTCAGCTCTATTTCCTAAGCTTGCTAGTTTATCCTTTATTACTTTTATTGATGCTTCATCTCCAGAGTTTTTATTTTTTTAAGTTTTAATCTTATTGGTAAAGTAATCATTTTGTTGATTTTATTTCTGGGTTTATTAAGTTGCCTATCTGTATCTTCTTGAGTTTTTCAGAACTTCAATCTTAAATTCTGTCATTTAAATCACATATATCTATGTCTTTAAGTTTACTTTCTGAGAAGTTTTTATTTTCTTCTTGAGATGCTTTATTACCTTTGTTATTCATGGTATTTGATGGATTCGTTCTCCATCTATGCACCTATGAGTGGCACTTCTCCAGTAGATTGCTAAAAAAAAAAAAAAAAAAGTCTCTCTGTTTTCCAGCAGGTGGCGTTGAAGCACAAGTTTTGGGGATTTTTTGACCCACTAGCTTTCAGATTTCTGTGGGGTGATGAGAATATCCTGCATTTCATCCAGAGCTGAGCTGAGCATCTTCTCTGCCACCGGGTCACCTCAGTCTCAGGGCACCAACCCCATGGGGAAATGTGGCAGGCAATGGGTTTTCACATCTGACATACCGGAGTTTCCCTTGTATCCCAGTGATTCCGGCAATGCAGCCGCCATCAGTGGGGACAAGTTGATCTGGGAGAGGTCGACTAATGTGTCTGTGACTTAGTTTTCCCAAGAATGTTTTTTAGTGCCTGACCTCAGTGGTTTTACATCTGTATCTCCATTTATCCCCAGGGTAAAGAGCAGCACATGCCTGTCACTTAGGAAATAATTTTCCTGTGGCTCCACTTCCTGGGTTTGTAGTTAATGTGCTCTGCAACCTTGTTACCAAAGGAAATTGGCTCTTCTTGTGCCCTAAGAAAAGAATTTCAGGGATACTTGCATAGGGGGATATTTCAGCAATAGTGGCAAGATTTCTTAGAGTCAAAAGAGGTTGTACAGTCTCAGAGAGACAGATTGCAGGCAGGCTGTAAAGTAGTAACCGCACGGACTCAGGAAAGAAAGTCACAGAGGCAAAAGGAGACTCCTCTGCTACTGCTCACTGCTCCCCTGGATGCAAGTCTCATGACACCCCTTCGAGTTTAGGAGAAAAGAAGACAAAAAGTTCCTTTCTGAGAGAAGGAAGGGCATGATCATACTCCAAGGACGGAGCACTCTGGGTCTTTTATCTAGTTTCCATATATTGTCTTGGGTTCAGGAAAGAGCAGGCTTTCTTTCAAACTACCCAATATTTTTCCCGGTTATTCCTAGGCCTGTGCTGGTGCCCTCCCCCATCAAATCTCTCTCTGGGATTTTCCAGGGGCTTGTGCCCATCTCCAGTCTGATCAAGGGCAAGTTTTAATGTGAGGATCTCTCAGACACGTTTGTGAGTTGAGCAATAAAATCCTTTGTTGGATTATAGCTATTAACGCTGTTGTAACATCAAGGGGAGAGACTAACCACACCTCTCATGCTGCCATTCAACTGACCTCACCTCCCAGGTTTGCTTTTAGAACAGGGGTGTCAAACTCATTTTCACCAGGGGCCACATCAACCTCATGGTCGCCTTCAAAGGGACAAATGGAATGTTAAGACTGTATAAATGGAACTGCTCTCAGCACTGTTGCCAGGTAGAAACAAAGTACCAGGCTGGACAAGGTAGAGGGCTGGATTTTGCCCAAAGTCCTTGTGTTTGCCTTCTGTGTTTTAGAATAATTACCTTCTGTGAAGTCCAGTGATTTTAGGGTGTGTTCCAATGCAAAGCATAGTCTTAGTATTTTTTAGAGTGAAAAATATAGGCCAGTTTCCAAGTGCAATATTTCAAGGAGTATTTTTAAAAGATTTTATTTATATATTTTTTCTTTTAACCATATTTTATTGATTATGCTATTAGTTGTTATAATTGTTCTCACTTAGCCCCTCTCCACCAAGCTGCCCCCACTCCCTCAGTCAATCCCCACACCATCGTTCATGCCCATGGGTCATGCATATAAGTTCTTTGGCTACTCCATTTCCTCTACTGTACTTTACATCCCCATGGCTATTCTGTAACTACCTATTTGTACTTCTTAATCCCCTCCCCTCTTCACTCATTCCCCCATGCCCTCTCCCATCTGGCAACCATCAAAACACCCTCGGTATCCATGATCCTATCCCTTTTCTTCCTGTTTGCTTTATTTGTTTTTTAGATTCAATTGTTGATAGATATGTATTTATTGCCATTTTATGGTTCATAGTTTTGATCTTCTTTTTCTTAAATAAGTTTCTTTAACATTTCATATAATAATGGTTTGGTGATGATGAACTCCTTTAGTTTTTTCTTATCTGGGAAGCTCTTTATCTGCTGTTTGATTCTAAGTGATAGCTTTGCTGAGTAGAGCAATCTTGGCTGTAGGTCTCTGCCTTTCATGACTTTGAATATTTCCCACCAATCCCTTCTAGCCTGCAATGTTTCTTTTGAGAAGTCAGCTGACAGTCTTATGAGAACTCCCCTGTAGGTAACTAACTGCTTTTCTCTTGCTGCATGTAAGACTCTCTCTTTAACCTTTGGCTTTTAATTGTGATGTGCTTTGGTGTGGGCCTCTTTACATTCATCTTGTTTGGACTCTCTGTGCTTTGTGATCTTGCATGTCTATTTCCTTTGCCAAATTACGGAATTCTTCTTCCATAATTTTTTCAAATGGATTTCCAATTTCTTGCTCTTTCTCTTCTCCTTCTGCATTGGAACACTTCAAGTTGTCCCAAAAACTCCTTAAACTACCCTCATTTTTTTTTTGTTCCTTTCTACTTGTTGTTCTGATTGGTTATTTTTTTGCTTCTCTATGTTCCATATCATTTATTTGATTCTCAGCTTCATCCCCTCCACTGTTGGATCCCTTTAGATTTTTCTTTATTTCACTTAATGTAGCCTTCATTTCAGCCTGGGTCTTTTTTATGTTGTGGAAGTACCCAATGAGTTTCTTGAGCTTCCTGATACCCAGTGTTTTGAACTGTACATCTGAAAGGTTTGCTTATCTTCATTTTGCTTAGTTCTTTTTCTGGAGTTTTTTCCTGTTGTTTCATTTAGGCCATATTTCTCTGTCTCCTCATTTTGGGAGCCTTGCATGTGTGTTTCCTATGTATTAGGAAGAAATTCTATGACTCCTTGCCTTATGCAGTAGGCGTCCTGTAAAATCCAGTGGCACAGTCTCCCCCTGTCACCTTAGCTGGGTATTGGAGGTGTGCCCTTCGTGTGGGCTGAGTGTACCCTCCTTTTGTAGTTGAGACTTGATTGCTCTTAGCAGGTCATTGGGAGGGGTTTACCCAAGTCGGTCAGCAGCAAGGACTGGCTGTGACCAATCTCTGCCATCTGTGGAGGATCAGCTGTGCAGGGACAGGGCAGCAGCGCTCTGCTGTGGTCTGCAGCTGTCCATTGGGTGCAGGCCCCGGGGTTTCCTGGGTGTGCAGGCCAAGGTCAGGACCTACCTGTGTTCTGCCTGGGGCCACCCTGCATGAGCTACAAAACAATCTGTGATGGCTACTTGTGCTGGGCTTGGAGCTTCCTAAGCAAAGCCAAGATGTGAATCTAGTGCCAGGCTGGGACTACTTAGCAAGAGGTACAGGGGCTGGGGGATCACTGAGGCCAGCTGTTGCTTGTTTGATAAGATTTAGTAAGCTGTGAAGCATGAGTCAAGACCAGCCATTCATATGGAAAAGTCACAGTTAACAGTTTGGGTGCCCCCTTAATTTGGGTGGTACAGAGTCTCAGGGGACATCCAAGGTGGAACAGTGTTAGCCAGGTTGATAGAGTCTCGGGTATTGCATCTGCCCGCCAGCTCTGTGGCTCTGTGGGGGAAGGATTCAGAAAAAGGACAATAGCCTCTGTCCCCAGTTCTTGCCTTAATGCCAGACATTTCAGTTCCTCCCCATATGCCTTTCTGGTACCTTTCAACTGCTACTCTGATGCTGGAGCTCAAGAGGGAGTGAGTCTGAGTAAGTTCATGTGTAAATTCTTTAAAAGGAACTGCTTGGGACTCCAAAAGTTTCTTCCACCGACTCAATCCCCATCTGGTTTTTGCAGCCAGTAGTTACAGGGACTTATCTTCCCGACACTGGGACCCAGGCTGCAGGGCAGGGTGTGGGCCTGGGACTCCTAGTTCCCAAGGTATCTCTTCTGAATGTTTATCCACCTCAGTTGGATGTGGGACCAGCCTGTTCTGTGTCTCAGCGTCTCCTACCAGTCTGGATGGATGTGGATTCTTTAATTCCATAGTTGTCATGCTTCCATTCCCCTCAATTTCTGATGGTTCTGAGTGATGGTTGCTCTATAATTTCATTGTAATTTTGGCGTGATTGTGCGAGGAGGCAAGTTGTGTTTACCTGTGCCACTATCTAGACAAGAAGTCAAAGATTTTATTTATTTATTTTAGGGAGAGGGGATGGGAGAGAGGGAAAGAGGCAGAGAAACATCAATGTGCTAGAGAAACATTGATTTGCTATCTCCTGCATGCCCCCAACCTGCGACCTGGCCCGCAACCCAGGCATGTGCCCTGACTGGGAGTGGAACTGGTGAGCTTTTGGTTGGCACGCTGGCACTGAGCCACACGTGCCAGGGTTTTCAGGAAGTATTTATTGGGCACCTGTGTTGGGCCCCAGGTGTCAGCATAGCAAATGGTGGGTAAAAACGTTGAGAGTAACTTTTCTACCTCCCAGCTTCATGTGCTTCCTTTAAAACATATTAGTGCAACAGTCAAACCATATTTATAAAATCTTACTGATCATATAAAAAATAAAATATTTTTGAAAAAGAAAGATTACAACTCAACCCATCTGTATAATGCCACATAAACTTATAGAGAGATTTCAAACAGTGGAATCACCCTGTATCTCCAGTGAATTTTTCACTTCATGTAAGCAGTTATGCCATCCCTTTAGATTTCTACCAAATATATGTTTGATTGCTGCACATTATTCCTTCAAAAAATTTCATACACAAATTGCCTGTTTCTGCTGTGCCTGCTGCTCTCTTCCTTCAGTCACAATATCTTTTCTTTCTCTGAGAGTGGACTTCACATGCACTCATCTCCAATCAGCTTTTAAATCTAGAATTATTTGCTGAACCTCCAGAGCTCTTCTGCTTGATTGTTTTCTTCCAGAATTCCAGGCGCATCACAGCATGGCTTACCATCTTTGTGTGATGTGGAGCTTTTCCCAAGCCAAATGCTGATAAATCAAGTGGCACTTCAGCCTTTAGTATGGCATTTGACGTACAGTAAATGCTCATTACTGTTTTGAAAAACACTATGAATCTAAAGGAGTTGCTCACTGTGGCAGAGAACATTAGCTCTCCGTCAAAATTCGTTCAACTCTTTGGAGGCCCAGGGCTGGACTGGCTCCCTTACCTCCCTTGTGGCCGTATGAAGGTATCATTCGTTGTCAATGCAAGAGAAAAAAACTGGTGTGTGCCATTGCAAACATGGCTCATACAATCTTCCTGCATGCCACTCTCCGTGGTCTTTTTATTTCTGCTGACAGATGCAGAAAGCATGGAAATCTTAGAACGGAGAAGGCACATGGTGGAAGAGCTCTGCTTACCTGAATGACCACTTACAAAAGGGCAGTTTTCCAAGCTTGACATTCGTGTAGCATGTATTGCTTATATTATGAGAGTTACATGGCAATTCAACATGTCCTGAAATGTAGACATAATTCAGGCTGCTGCTCCAGCAGCAATCTGATGCCAAAACACAGCCCTTGAGTATGGACAACGGCCTGTAAGTGCTGGGGCAGAAACACACAGGGTGGCTTCCTGTTAGGGCGGCAGTCAATGCTCAGCAGGAATGTCAACATTTGTAGTTCTCTTCCGTATAACAACCACAGGAATCTCCCTCTTGCCTGTTCTTGTGTCATCCTGGGTTTTTGTCTCCGTGTCGGAAAATCCAACCTTAAGCCAAGCATCTGCTTTGCCTGAAATCATTCTGTGAACCTAAATGGGTCACTTGTTGTTCCTGGGCTATGTCCTCATAGCTACCATGGTGGATGCAGGGGTGGTATCTCCAACAGGATTCTGAAGACCCCGAGATTTTGCCCTCTCCACACCCATGTCATGGTTCAGTTGTTGCCTCAGTTGCCTGTCGAAACGGTTGTCTCAGTGTCTCCTTGGTGAACTCCTTCTGCTCTCTTGGCCAACACAGGTAAGTGAGGCTGCAACCCTCCCTCGGCTGCGAGGCAGAGAAGCCTTCTGAGCTGTTGGAGCACCTCTCAACTTCGCAAACAGCAAGAGGGTGTCTGTGGCACTCTGATCACTGGGAGCTGGGACGCTGGACTGCCTCCAGGCTGTATGCGGGTTTAGACAGTTTCTTGTTATCCCCACCACCGTGAAATTGGGAAACTGATGCCCGGAGAGATGCAGGGAGAGTCCCAGGCCACCTGGGGCCAGAATCATTAAATAAAGGAGAGTGTGGACCCACAGAATTACCTTTGAAAATGAGAGTGGCCAAGACCCCAGCCCACCTGACCTGCACGTACAACCACTCACATCAAAGGAAAGGACATCAAAGTACGTGGTGAAGAAGGAATGAAGCTTGGGCAGGTGACAATGCCAAAAGAGGAAATAAGTTGGAGACAGCTCGGCCACAAGACAGCAGCATTTGATATCCCAAACCTGACCAAGGTCCATAGCATAAAAAAGGGGGAGGTGTCAAGATAATGAACACGAGGATATCCCAGTCCCCAGGGTTTTGCTTAAACAGGGACCCTGCTCAGAGAGGAAAAAAAAAAAAAAAAGATAGACTGGGAAACCCCAAGGCCCACAGGCTCAGGAATGTTCCTGTCGTCTTCTTTCCATGACTCCCTAGGCTCCCAGGGAGTATGCTTTTTATGCTCCGGAGATTCTTCCGAGAATAGAAATGCTTTCTGCTTTGGAAGTTGAACACCAGGGCTCCAGCAGCCGGTGGCAGAGCACTGGACTGCTGATTTTGTGTATTGGTGAAAGACCACCCATTCTGTGTCTTGGCACCTCATTTGGAGTAAGGGACCTAATCACTGATGAGAAGGCCTTGTGAGTGAACTAGACAGTTTAAAGCAATGCGGGGGAGGAATCACGCTATTTAATATCAAAATATACTATAAGGCCATAGTAATCAAAACAGTATGGTACTGGCATAAAAACAGACATGTAGGTCAATGGAACAGAATAGAGAGCCCAGAAATAAACCCACACCTTAAAAATCAGTTAATATTCAACAGAGGAATCAAGCACATACAATGGGCTAAAGACAGTTTATTCAATAAATGGTGCTGGGAAAATTGGACAGATATGTTCAGAAAAATGAAACTAGACCACTTTCTTACACCACACACAAGAATAAATTCAAAATGAATTAAAGACTTAAATGTTAGGCCCCAAACCATAAAAATCCTAAAAGAAAACACAGGCAGCAAAATTTAGGACATAGCTTGTAGCGATATTTTATCAGGTATATCTCCCTAGGCAAGGAAAACAAAAGAAAAAATGAAGAAATGGGACTACATGAAGCTAAAAAGGTTTTGCACAGCAAAGGAAAACATCAACAAAATAAAAAGACAATGCACAGAAGGGGAGAACATATTTGCTGATACCTCTGATAGGGGGTTAATATCTAAATCTGTAAAGAACTTACAAAACTCAACCCCAAAACAACAAACAAAAAGACCAAAACACAGCCCAATTAAAAAACGAGCAAAGGACCCAAATAGACACTTCTCCAAAGAGGACGTACAGATGGCCAACAGACATATGAAAAGATGCTTAACATCACTAATCATCAGAGAAATGCAAATTAAAACCACAAGGAGATATCATCTCACTCCTGTCAGAATGATCATCATCATTAAATCAACAAACTACAAATGCTGTCAGGATGTGGAGAAAGGGGAACGCTTTTGCACTGTTGGTGGGAATGTGGATTGGTGCAGCCACTGTGGAAAATAGTATGGAGATACTTCAGAAATTTAAAAATGAACATGCCTTTTGACCCAGAGATCCCACTTCTGGGAATATATACAAAGGAATCAAAAACACTAATTCAAAAGAACATAAGCACCCCTATACTCATTGTGGTGTTATTTGTAATCACCGAGATACAGAACCAGCCCAAGTGTCCATTAGTAGATGAGTGGATAAAATAACTATGGGACATTTACACAATGGAATATTACTTGGCTGTAAAAAAGAACACTGTTTTACCCTTTGTGACAGTATGGATAGACCTGGAGAAAATTAAGCTAAGTGAAATAAGCCAGTCAGAGAAAGACAAATACCATATGATTTCACTCATGTGTGGAATCTACTGAACAAACTGAACTAATAAGCAAAATAGAGACAGACTCATAGCTAGAGAGCCAAAATGACAGCTAAAGTGTGTGTTGGGGGGAGTGTGGGGGTGGAGGGATCAAGCAAAAAGGAAAAAGGACTTATGGACATAGACAAGAATGTGGTAATTGGGGGTGAGGGTTGGGGAGAGGGGGTTATAAGGGAACTAAATGGTAATGGAAAAAATACAATAAAGAAAAAAGATTCTGAGATCCCTCTGAAAGCTTTATTCAATTCTGCAGATTCTGATCCTTAGTCCACTGAGCCCCAGGAAAGCCCTTGTCTTGGAGACCCTCAGAGAGGTGACTTGGACAATGAGGTTTTTCTTCTTAGGGTGCAGTGCTAGTGCTGACTGCCAGGGGCATCTGTGTTAGTTGGTTCAGCTTGAACACCCTGAGCAGGATGGTCACCTGACTCTGTTGCCCATGGCCCTGCCCCTACCCCAATTGCACTTCTGTTACCATCATCTCTTCCTAATATCTGAGCTGGTCAGCAACTGTGCTCTGATTGTGCAAATTGTGCCCATGCTAAAAATAATTAACAGCATTCTTGCCTACCAGGCACTCACAACCTGGAGGGCAGGATCGACAAACCCACTAAACAAAAACAGATAAAATAAAGAAACAGGTGCCAGTTTGAAATACAAAATGGCACCACCAGAAGTGCTGGGATCCACCAGGTAAGAGTGTCTTAAAAGTTGCATTGAGGTGACATCTATATTTTCAGCAGCATGGCAAGAAAACACAGCCTTGCACAGGTCTTGGGTGATTCGGCCTGAAAAAAGTCAGAACTGAGCAGAGGATGGGTAAAAGAAGGTGTCTTGGCAAAGATAAAATCAGAGAGAAGGCTACTGTGGCTTCAGGGAGCTTGCAAAGAGGCAGGGGGAAGATAGAGGAGCGCAGGGCCCGGGCCTGGTGTGGGCGTGGCTGGGTATGTCCCCTACTGCTGGGGGACCACGTTACCCACACTGAGTTCCTTAAGCAAGACACACACATTCTCTCACACTCTGTGCGTGAGGAATGTAGAATGACTCAGTGGGTGCATCTGCCAGAGCCTCATTTTTGGACTGCTATAGTCTCAGCTATGGCAGGGTCTGCTTTCCTCCTGATTTGAGCACAGAGGTTATTGGCTCGATTCAGGGTAAACTGAAGTCTTGACTTTCTCTCTGTCTTCTAGTTTGCCTCAGATTCAGGCCATGTGGGTCTCACCAAGTAGAAATTTATTATGCAGGTGCTCATTCTCCAGGTTGATGGTTCTAAAAGAGAAATCTAGAGAGAACATAGGTCTGAGTGACCCTCAGTTTCTGACACTGAATTTTTATAACCCCAGTTGGAAATGACATTGGATCACTTTGCCATATTCTCTGGAGTAACTAAATCTGGTCCGCACTCAAGGTAAAAATTCCGCACGATGATGTGCCCCCTAGAATGTGAGAGTCATGGAGGGACACTGAGTGGACGAGAGAAAGGCCCTAAAAGATTTATGCTTCGTCCAGGATCACAGACTGGTCAGAATTCACACCCAGATATAAATCTTGTGCTGTGTCCTCAAAGTGCGGTTTTGGACATGCTTGTTTTTTTAGGAGCTCTGGAAAGTGGAGAGTTGCTGCAATCATATACAGACATACAGATGGCACCCCTGCCGACATCCCAGTTATCTTGGAAGCAGCTGGAGACACTGTTATGCTGAGCTCATGCTCATG
Organism: Anoura caudifer; assembly: GCA_004027475.1. Lineage (NCBI taxonomy): Eukaryota > Metazoa > Chordata > Mammalia > Chiroptera > Phyllostomidae > Anoura > Anoura caudifer. The sequence goes on along the minus strand of PVKU01001932.1, from coordinate 40,047 downwards.
CAGTTATAAATGTTATTGCCCATCTAGTACTTGGGAAACCGATGCCCACAGAGAGGTAGGAACAGGGCAGGGTACATTTCAAGCAGACTCCTGAAGTAAGAGTATTTTCTGACCTGCCAGGTAAAGGCTCCATCCCTTCCCATAGGTTTGGCTTTGGAATTCAGAAATCTGAATGTTCTGGGAAGCTTTTGCCTATTCTTCCCTAGATGGGTTCTCTTTTTTTCTGAGAATCCAGATCATGACACCTAGAAAACACACACAGACACACAGACACGCACACAAGACGATGACACCCTCAAGGTGTCTTTTTCCTCGCTGTTGGAGGACTGAGCTGACTGTGTAGAGTGTGTGTGTGTGTGTGTGTGTGTGTGTGTGTGAGAGAGAGAGAGAGAGAGAGAGAGAGAGAGAGAGAGAGAGAGAGTCAGAGAGCAGCCCCCATCTCTTACTTGGAGTTGTGAGAGACACACAACTTAGGGTATTGGTAGAACAGACAGCATGGTGACTGCAGGCTGACATAAGGAGACTCAGTGGGCTCTTCGAGAAGATCTGGGGTGCAACATTAGGCCTGGAGAAGATAACCACGTACCAGCACAGTCAAGGGGGCCAGAAAGCGAAAGCGAAGGCAATGCAGAGTGGTGATTCTGAGCAAAGTCCGGGACAGGCCTGCCCTGGCTGAGGGGTGCATGGGGAAGGACCATCCCTGGAAAGGCCCTGGCATGAAACACAGCAGCTCAGTCATTAGTACCCAAATCAGAACGGCTTCGCAGATCTCCATTTTTAAATACATTTCCAAAATTGTGATCTTGCATCCTAAATTTTCCCACTGTACATTGTGTGACATGTCTTCATTCTCACGTGCTGGACAAGGGGCCTCAAATAGTCACGGAACCAAGGTGTGGGCTCCGCTCACAGAAGGCTGAGTGCAATAGCAATACTGTAGAGAAGGAGGATGTGCTGTAGGCCAAATTCCATCATATTATCTCTCTTCCACAAAAATTATAACTATTCTTTAACTGGCCCTGATGCTGTTTTAGGACATCAAGGACCAGGGTCACGTTCATCAGGTAGTGGGCAGAGTGGACCAAACCATGGCTGTGCTGAACGGGTCTCTCACTTGGACAGCATTCCAGTGAGATTTCGCGCCCAACACATTCATTGTGTTTCCCAGAGTTTCAGTGACATTTCCATGGTCTTATGATAAATCTACTAGCTACTCAAAGATTTATATCACACACACACACACACACAAGAGTTCGCATGGTGGAAAAATACCTTTAACACATTACATAGTGGGTCACTTTTTGCTCTGCACAGAGGTTTTCCCATGAATGGAGGGATGGAGAAAGGGGCAGAGGTGAACACAGACACAGGCTGGGCACATCATTTCACAGGTCTCTTCGTGTCACAAGGAACATCTTCCTCTCAGTGGCTCACCCGATATTTAGTATTGGTAGTGGATTTTTATAATTTTCCAAATGAAATCGAAGAAAATATGCAAGTAAATATTCTTTCAAGCAATTCTTTAAAGTTAGAGAACATATGGGTAATCATTATTACCCAAATCAGAATGAAGAAGGCTACCTAGGGAAAAAATCTTGGAGGGGGAAACTGTCATTGTCCCAAATAGACATGTACTGCCCCCTGGTGGCTTCAGAAAAAATAGCACAAGTGCTGCAGGCCTAGGGGTTCTGTCAGCAGTACAATTCCAACTAAACTAGTTCCAGCTGAGACTGAAGCGTAGGCAGAAACCCTTGCTTCCTCGCACCAAAAGGAGGATAATATCCAATATAAAATCAATAAGCAACCAGAAGTGCCAGAAAATCAAGCTGCTTGGAACTCTGACAACCAAGGGATTGAAACAGTCATCCAGAACAACCAGACTGGTAAGAGACAGACAGAGCACATGGAGAGGCAACAGACCAAGCAGGTGGGGCTGACTGAGAGAAACCTTGGCGAGGCGTGGCCTTGCCGGCAGGGCTGACTGAATGGGAACCTGAGACTCAGAGCTCACTGTCGACTTTGCAGTTCCTGTGGTGGGAGAAACTCCCAGTCTCACATGAGAGGCCTTTGGAAAGTGGGCTAGAGATGAGCAGGTGAGCTGCACTGTTCCCTCTCTGGCCCCTCCCCCACAGGCAGCACCGCAGTGCAACAAGGAGGGTTGCTCTGCCCTGGTGAATACCTAAGGCCCCGCCCCTTACAACTTAACAGGTGCACCAAGACAAAGAAATATGGCCCAAATGAAAGAACAGAGGAAAACTTCAGAAAGAGAGCTAAGTGATGAGGATATAGCCAACCTATCTGATGGAGAATTTAAAGCCCTGGTAATCAAAATGCTCGTAGAACTGGTTGAGCTTGGTCAAAAAATGAAAGAACAAATGAAAGATGCCCAAAATGAAGTAAAGCAAAATAGTCAGGGAACCAATAGTGACAGGAAGGAAACCAGGACTCAAAGCAATGATTTGGAACAAAAGGAAGACATAAACATCCAACCAGAAAGAAAGAAGAAACAAGAATTAAAAAAAATGAAGAGAGACTTAGGAACCTTTGGGACAACTTGAAACATTCCAATATCAGAATTATAGGGGTGCCAGAAGGAGAAGTATTCAAAGTCATGAAAGACAAGGACCTACATCCACAATTACTCTATCCAGAAAAGCTTTCATTTAGAACGGAAGGGCAGATAAAGTGCTTCCCAGATAAGGTCAAATTAAAGGAGTTCATCATCACCAAGGCCTTATTATGTGAAATGTTAAAGGGACTTATCTAAGAAAAAGAAGATAAAAATATGAGCAGTAAAATGACAACAAACAACTATCAATGAATGAACTTAAAAAAAGAAAAACAGCGAAAAGAAAAACTAAGCAAACAACTACAACATGAACAGAGTCAGAGAAATGGACATCGTATGGAAGGTTTTCAGTGGGGAGGGGGAAGGGATGAATGGGGGGAAGGTACAGGGAAGAAGAAGAATAATTGGTAGGCATAAAATAGATGGGGAGAGGTAAAAAATGGTATAGGAAACAGAGAACTCAAAGATCTTACATGTACAATCCATGAACATGAACTAAGGCAGGGGATGCTGGAGGGTTGGGGGTGCAGGGCAGAAGGGGGATAAAGGGGAGAAAATTGGGAAAACTGTAATAGCATAATCGATAAAATATACTTAAACAATTCCAACTAAACAGATTCTTTCCAGGCTTGCCTTTAGACTGAATTACATTCTGTATGATTCAATCTTTGTGAGGTTCATTTATTATAAGTGATTGTCTTAATATTTTTCACTGTGAAAAACATAGGCCAGTTTCCAGGTGCAGTAAATAGAAAAAGTGTTGGGAATAACTCATCTACCTCACAGCTCTGTGTGCCTGTTGTACAAATATATTAATACAAAAAGCAAAGCATATTTATGAAATTCTCCCAATCATGTCAACAGTAATATATATATATATTTTGAATTTTATTTATTTATTTTTTATTTTCATTGTTGTTCTTGTAACAGCAATATATTTTTTAAATTGGAAGTTTACAACTCAACAAAATTCTGTATGCCATCTAAATTCATAGAGGGTGTTTAAAAATGGAATCACCCTCTACAGGGTAGGGAAAGTGGGTTTACAGCTGTGAGTATGGGAAACAGTCTTTTCTTGTATTATTATTTATTAATTATTGTATTATTTTCCATACAAACAGCTGCAAACCTACTTTTGCCTCACTCTGTATTTGGGCAGTTTTTCAGAGAGTTGGGGTGTGTGTGTGTGTGTGTGTGTGTGTGCGCGTGTGTGTGTGTGCAATTATCCTACCGCTTTTGATTTCTACCAAATGTGTGGTTCGTTGCCGCATAATATTCCCTTTAAAATCTTATACATGACTGACCTGCTTCCGTTGTTCCTGCTGCCATTTTCTTCTGTCCACCAAATCTCCTTTTTCTACCAAAGTGGGTATAACCTGCAGTCATCTCCAGACATCTGTTAAATCTACTGAACTTCCAAAGTCTGTCAGCTTAATCGTTTTCTCCCAGGGTACCTATTTGTTCCGTGTGGAGCTTCTCAAGGCCAACTGATACTTAATAAAATTGCACTTCAGCCCTAAGTGTGGCATATGGTAAACACTCATTACTGGTTTTAAAAACACTTATGAACCTGAATGAGTTACTTACTGTGGCAGAGAACATGAGCTCTCCATCAAAAGCCATTCTCCTCTCTGGGGCCTTTGATGGCACTCCTTCTCCCAGCCTCCCCTGGGCCGCATGACAGTGTCATTTATCGCCAGTGCAAGAGGAAAGACACTGGTATGTTCTGTTGCAGACACTGCTCATGAATCTTCCCACATGCATTTCTGCATGCTTTATTCAATTCTGCTGATAGATGCAGACGGGATGGATGCCCCAGTAATGGAGAAGCCTGTTGGTGAAGGAAATATTATTTCCAGAATAGCCACATGGAAAAAAAGGCAGCCTTTCCAGGTCAACATACACCCAGCACCTGGATTTGCAATTATATGTAGTGTTTCGCTGCAGAATTGAGTTACACAGTCATGCAGCATAAGCTAAAAGGCGGACATAGTTCAGGCTGCTGATGTGGCCGCTGTCTGGTCCCAGGAACAGCGTTGAGGATGGACACCGGATAGTAATTGCTTGGGCAGAAAGACAGATGATGGCCTCCTGGTACGGTGAACTGTCGATGCTCAGCAGAGACCATCCACACCCATGTTTCTCTTCCATGACAATGACAGGAAACCCTGTCCTGTGTATGCCTGTGTTATCTTAACACTCTCCTGAGCACAGAAAATTCCAGTTGTAAGGGAACTGCTAGATTTGCATCGAATCACTGTGTGAACCTGGAAATGTCACTTTATATTCTTTGGATACACCTTTGTATCTATCATCATGGACTTAGGAGTGACATTTTCCATAGGATTTTGAAGACCGTGAGCTTTGCCTGCTCCACATCTGTGTCACCCTCTAGCATTTGCCACACCTCAGTTTCTTATCGGGGTGCTACCTTTTCTTTCTCTCTGCACATGATTAAGTGAAGCTTCATGCCTTTCTTTGGAGCAAGGCAGAAGAGCTTCCAGAGCCAATGGAGTGTATGTACCATTTGCTCCCAGCTTGTGCTCTGGGAGCCAACGCAACACTGGTCATACAGAGCTGAGATCCTGGACCACCTTCGGGATAATTCAGGTTTGAGCAGTTCTTTCTTCAACCCACCAATGTACAGTTGGAAAACCGTGGCCCTGAGAAATGCAGAAACAGGCCAGAACTACTGGCTGGCCAAGTCCTTAAATGAATGATAGGTGCTGGCTTTCCAGGGAAAGGTGGGACTCTGTCCACGGGACTAGATTTGGGAATGATAGGTGCCAGGACCTCAGCCAACGGCACCCCATGTAGGGTGCCTTCCAGTGGGGATTCACACTGATACACACACCCACACACGACCAACCGCATCAGAGGAGGCTGCGTTAAGGCATTTGTTCGGAGAAAACGTCATGCTTGGGCAGGTAACACAACCCCAAAAAAGGAATAATTTGGAGTTAGCAACACATGGTCTCCCAAAACATGTCCAGGGTCTACAGCAGGGGTGTCAAACTCATTTTTGTGGGGCACATCAACCTCGCGGTTGCCTTCAAAGGGCCGACTGTAATTTTAGGGCTGTATAAATGTACCTACTCCTGAACAGTTAATCAAGAGCTCAGTGCTGCCGCCAAGTAGAAACAAGGTGCTGAGCCAGATAAAACAAGGTGGAGGGCCAGATTCAGCCCACGGGCCTTGTGTTTGCCACCTGTGAACTATAAAGAGGGAGATGTTGAGAGTCCAGGATGATAGACATGGGAATTCTCAAGGCCTCAGTGGTTCTTCACAAGAACTGAATCCAAGGCAAGAAGAAGAAAAAGGCCCATGTTCTGAAATCTTCAACCTTGAGTAAAAACAAGGATGAGCTTCTTCCTTTTTCTCATCTTCAAGATGAAAGGTGTTAAAGAAGAGTTATCAATTCCCATGTCTAAAAATTTAAAGCTTATAGTAGAAAACCCTAAGACTTCCAAAGGCTCAGAAATATTCATGGTGCTTCTCCATCCTTGACTCCATAGGCTTCCAAAGATGTGGAATACTAGGTCTGTCCAGAAGACATCCAGCCATATTGTTTGAAAAATGGAGACATTTATTGAAGAAGATACAAGAAACATTGTACATAGGACCATGATGCCTCAGTCCTCATCAAAGTGGGCACCTTGGGACCTCACACAGTTCTCCCAGTTGCCATCAGCGGCCCTGTGATATCTTCCTGAATCTTGTTAATGGTCTGAAATCTCTTCCCTTTCAGAGGTGATTTTAATTTTGGGAAAAGCCAGAAGTCACAGAGCACCAAATCTGGGCTGTAGGGAGCTGAGTCACCTGGGTGATTTGATATTTCATCAAAAAACTCTGCACGAGATGTGATGTGTGAGTGGGCACATTGTTGTGATGAAGCTGCCAATAATTACCAGTTGCCCGTAGCTGTGGCCTTCTGATCCTCTGAGTAGTATCTGCAGAGGAATGTTCAGGCTTAATGCAAAATTTGATACAGTTTCATTGCTCTACTCTCTCAGTGATTTTGAATGTGACAGCACTCAACAGTGTCTACCACCCCCACTGACTAGTACACGCATGCGCATTCCAATCCACTCTCCTTGGCTGCCTGGTTACATCAATGTTGCACAAACCATTTTTGTTATATTAACAATGGCTGGGCTTCTCTGGACAGATCTTGTCATATGCTTTTTTAGTTTTTAAGATTTTGTTTATTTATTTTTTAGAGAAGGGATGGGAGGGAGAAAGAAAGGAAGAGAAACATCAATGTGTGGTTGCCTCTCACACATCCCCTACTGGGGACCTGGCCTATAATCCAGGCATGTGCCCTAGACTGGGAATCGAACTGGTGACCTTCTGGTTCTCAGGCCGGCACTCAATCCACTGAACCACACCAGTGAGGGCATCATATGCTTTCTATAATCTGAAGATTTTTCTGAGCACAGAGAAGGTTGGCATCTTAAAAGTCGAGAACTGTGGCTATAACAGCCAGTAGCAGAGAACTGAATTGCCTGTCCTTAAAATTGAGCAAAGACTCCCCAGCCTATGTTTTGGTCCTTTTTTGAAATTAAAGCACAAGTTACCAACCCAGCCCTGTTGAGAAGATTTTTGTGAATAAATGACATCCCAGAGCAATGTAGGAAGGAGGACAAGGGTAGCTTCCGAGGCCCCTCTTAAAACCCCATGGATTCTGCAGGTCATGCACCTTTGTCCCCCTGGGGGACCAGGAAAGCCCAGGCTTTGGACTCTCTCAGAGGTGTATTTGAAGCTGGAGATTTCATACTTGAGGTGCAGGGCTAGCGTTAACCACCAGGGGCATCCTGTGTCCAGTGGGTGTAGCTGGAGCAACTGGAGGAGGGTGACTTAGCCCTTTTCTGCCTATTTCCCTGCTCAGACCCAATTTGCTTTTTTTAAAAATTAGTACCCCTTCCTAATATATAAGCTGGTCAGTGGTGATGTTACCAAACAGAAAGTGGGATTCAGCTTCCCACCATCATCCATATGCAAATTCTGGAGGCAGAGGTTTGGTGAGAAAAGGAAAGAGATCTTCCCTCCCCCCCCCCAAAAAAAAAAAAACTACACAATCTGGAAGGATGGTGGGCTTCCTCAGAGCCCATCCCCTCCGGACCACACAGAGGAAAACCAAGCCACCTCTGCCAGACTAGTCTAAGACTGCACCCGGCGTTCCTTCTCCCATTTGAAAATACCATCCTTCAGAACACGCTGCCGGTGGCTGCAGCATGATCGTCCACGTGTCTTGGCTTGTTTCAGATTGCAGTATGGCTATCGGCACCTTCCAGGAGACCCACATGTGGAGCCGACACCACCTGCTGCTTCTCCGAACAGGGGCTGGGGCCTCTGCCAACTGCTGCAGCCAGCCTGATAGGGGCTCCCTCATGCTGGCCGCGGGGCCTGGCACGCACCACCCAGCCATGTTGCTTCCAGGGCCCACAGATCCCGCAAAGCACAATGGCTCAACCATCCGTGCAGTGGGCCCAAGAGAGTGCATGTCTCTTCCTTCCCTCTGTTTATACAAACTACCCTTTGGGCCAGGTGGGTGCTGCAACTTCTGCACGCTTCAGGAGGGTCCTTCTGCCCCCAACCAATCCCATCTTTTCTTAGACTAGACTGACAGGTCTTCACCAACCCACGGGAGTAGGAGGGCTTTTCCCTTAGCCAATCACCCTCACTAGCCTTGTGTAGGCGTAGCCCAATGACTTCCGCAGGCCAGGTCCTGCACCTGCGGTGGGGGAACCCGGGTCACCCGGGCAGAGATGCACTTCCCCGAGGCCTCTTCTGTCTGCACCCGCTGGCACCCGCCAGGTTACCCGTATCAGTGAGATGGGTCTTCTTATCTCTTGCTCCAGCAACTGTACCCTGAGCACGTAAACTGTGCCTGTGCGGAAACAAATGAATAACTTTTCCGCCACGTAGGTGCTCACAGTCTTGAGAACAAGATGGACAAATCCACTCAACAAACAGCTGAAACAAAGGAGCAGGTGCCACTTCGACATACAGCCGGGCACACTGGGAGGGCTGGGAGCACCAGGAGAGGAGATCTGCGAAGGCTGCACACAGGTGACGTCTAAATTTCCAGCTGCATGTCAGGAAGGAGCCAGCCTTGCTGCGGTTTAGGGATATTTGCTTGAGTAAAGGCACAACTGAGCAGCAACTGAGAAGGAGAGTGTGTTTAGACAGTTAGACGATCAGAAGAGAGGCCACTGTGGCTGCAAGGACCTTGGAGGCGATAGGGGAAGTAGGAGTGCAGGGCCAGGGCGTGGTGTGGGCACCGTTGCAGGTGGGGTTCACTGCTGTGTGACAACACTACCCCACAGTCAGTGTCTTGACTAACACATACTCTCGCAGAATTTCCGTGCACCGGCACTGCCCAATGGATGGGTCTGCCCATGTCTTTTTGTTTCGTGAGGCTGCCTTAACGGCAGGAAAATCTGCTTCACTCAGACTCCGAGTTCACTTCACAGGTACCGGCAAGATTAAGTGAGAATTGGAGGTTTGACTTCCTGTTTTTCTGCTGGTCTCCCTTAGATGGAGGCCCTGTAGGTCTCAGCACACACCGACTCATAGCATAAACACTTGTTTCCCAGGCGCGAGGGAGAGACCGATCTAACACTGGCCTAAGTGACTCACGTGTTCAGCACTGACCTTTCATAATCAAATCTTGAAAATGGAATTGGATCATTTTTCCATCATCTCTGGAGCCACTGAATCCTGTATGCCCTTAAGGGGAGGGCATTACCCAAGGATGTTCCCGCTAGATTGTGAAATTATGGGGTGCCAATACGAGGACAGATGGGAAGGCCCGAAGAGATTTATGCCTTTCTCAGATTTACAGACGGGTTAGAGTGCAGACGCAGGCATACCCCATCTCTTCGTTCTCAGTACCCCTGCTCTGTGTTCTCAATATTTCCCTTCTAGATCAGAAATCAAAAGAGTTAAAACTTTGCTAGCCCCATGGCATTGCAGATAGATGTTACATTTGGATCAGGGGTGTCAAAGTCATTTTCACCGGGGGCCACATCAGCCTCACTTAGGAAGGAAGCATTTGTCAGATTTGAGAAGTGGACAGAGGGCCGGGGGAGCTGGAGTATGCGGGGAGAATGAGAGTGACTAGAGTGAGGCTGGAGGGGTCTAGATGGGGCTAGATTGTTCCAGAAGTTCTGGACGACACATGATTCTTACCCTTTAGTGCCATAGAATTGAGCTGGGGGAAAAGACTTACACAGATAATTTTTAACTAGAGGCAGCAAGTGCCAAGTTGCAAAGGAGTGCGGTTAACTCCAGATACCAGGAATCTGCCACGAGCATCCGCCATGCTTTACACTCCTGTTTCGACTTTAACTGGTGGACTCCGAAGTCCTGAGTTTTGCATGTGCTTTGACTTTAAATGCCCTGTTTCTCGGATGTGCCAGTTTCTCGCTGGGCTGCACCGTCCTTGCTGTCAAGGTTCCCTCCATTGCTTTGGAATCCTGAGACCACCACAGTCTTCCCAGTGCACCCGCAGCCAGCTGTGTCCACCAAGCCTCCAGCCTACTCTTCCAGTTGTAAACACAGACTCAACCTGCACACAGGGCAGCTATTGGACTGGCCTGGCGCGCGCGCGCGCGCATACACACACGCAGACTCGCCCTGCATTCTGCCCTCCTCGTCTCAGCAGCTGTCTTGAATCTACAGGGCAAGCTCCTGCTTTGTACTCATCCTTAACTCCAGTAATGATGGACGTTGGCGTTTTAAAGGAGGAAAACGTCAGTGGGGGTTGGGACGGTAAGTTTGGGGTTTTCATAGAAGATGTGGAACTGTGGTCTGTGTGACAGGGAAGATTTGAGCATAATAAAGGAAGGGAAAGAGGAAGGTGGATACTTAATGTGAGGAAGATTGCAATTAGAAGGTCTGTGCAGGTAAATAGGAGGGAAAATCAGGAAGTGATAATAGGAAGGCCTGGCAACTGAGCCAGACGAGTGTTTCTCAAAGTGCTCTGAATCGTGATCTATGATATGTTACGAGTTGTTCGACAAAGATGTGATGCATTTACACACTGATTATTATTACTTATGGGAAAATATTCCTTAAAGCAACAGTGCACTTTACCAGAGACCACCACAAAGTCAAATGACATTCATTCTGTTTGGTGGTACAGACAGGTAGAGTCTTAGAGGAAGTTACAGGATGCTTGCTGAGTCAGACTTCTTGGCTTTGAACTCTGGAATCACCACAGTTGTGTGGCCTTGAGCAAGTTACTCAGTTTCCATAGGCTTCAATTTCCTCATCCGTTATATGGATTAAAACAGCACCTGCTTCACAGAGTTGTTAGGAGGGTGAAAAAATTTACATGGTATTCTTGTATAATAATAATAATAATTATGTCTTATTATATTACAGATATTATTTACTTTTGAATGCTACTTTAGACATGAGTTCACCTATCTCTCACATCAATTGTTTTTTTCTTTAAAAAGAATTTTTTACGATCAATTGTTTTTTCTTTGAAAATAAAATATGAATTATACTACACACTAAGTCAAGTGCCTAGGATTTATATGAACACTTTCATTATAAGTTCATGTATAAGTCACCTAAACTGGCACACAGAGAGAACTGAGCTGCTATTAACAGGGACACCAAGATGACAGGCATGGGATGGGACCTGTTGTCACCCTAAATTCATAAGTAGCAAAAAGCCACCTCTGGAGTAACTGCCACCTTGATCAAGAGACAGAAATGTCCCTGGACTCCCAGCAGCCTCCCAGGTATCTCTTCCAAGTCCCAGCTTCTTCCCTCCACCCACCACGTAACAGCTAACTTCTCTTTCACAGTAACAATCCACACACTTTCATTTACATTTTACACCTAAATGTGCATTCTTTACAAAAATGTAGTTTATTTTTTCTGTTTTTAGATTTTTAGAAAGTGACTTATCCTTTAAAAATGTTTTAAGTTTTGTTTCTTTTGTTCAACATTGCCGTAATATTCATCTATGAGGTGACATGTAGTTGCAGTTTAGTTGTTTTCTTTGCTATTTAGTATTTCATTATATAAATGTCCAATAATTTATCCATTTTATTTTCCATGATTTTGATGTTCCCAACTCTCAGATTTTTAGTAGGGGAATAACTTGGTAAAAGTCCAGATTTAGGAAGTATAGTCAACAGTGTGTCCAGAGGGTGAGAGAGAAGACAAAGGCAGCAAATGTTCATTGAGGACTTTCAGGTGCCAGGCACGGTTCGAGGCGCTGTCACTTACCAGCAGGGGCAAAGTCCGAGGCTGGTCTCTGGTAGTGGCACTGCTGGGCTCTGCCCAGGGCTTTGCCTTGAGTTCGCCGTTCCTGGTGATAGCTCCTGGGTGCAGACCACGGGGCCTGCTGTCACACAGCCCTTGGTTCCAGGACTAGCTCTGCCACTTTCGTGGGTACTTAACATCAGACTGAGACAGATGCCACCCTCCCCAGACTGTTGTGACCGTAAATGAGACCATGTTTGCAGGAGTTAGGTATTGCATCTGCATTCCATTTAAGTGGGAGAACTTGGGAAAGTTAAGTACTTTTATTTAGTGTCTTCTCTGGTTCCTCTGTCCCCATTCCTCTGTCCAATTACAATTGCTGAAACCCCTACCAAATTTTGTGCAAAAGTGCAACAGAGTGGAAGATATATAAAACTCCTGACACAACTCTCAAGAAAAACCAGGTCATTTCAAATTCTGTGTCTTCATCACTGTGACTCCCTGCTGTTCAGGAACACTGGGTGGTATATTTTTCACATCTTTCTCTCTCTTTGAGGCCTGAGTGAGCAGTCTGTCTAAAGATGCAAATTATTTTCTTTGATTTCATGACAAGATAACAACATGACAACCCATTAACATACAGGGTGTGTAAAAGTAGGTTTACAGTTATATTATTTATTTATTTATTATGATACTATTTAGTATTACTATTAACCTACTTTTCCCTACCTGTGTACAATAAAATCAGTTAAAACTTTACTGAATGACTTTGAACCATTGAGCAGTGCTCCTTAAGTGTGTGTACCATCACCAAACTGTCCACATAATTAAATCAGGAACAAGTCACAGAGACGATGGCCTTTTTAGAAGAAAGTTAGCATAAGGATTACAGTTAGAGGATGTAACTAAATTTTGTCAGTCACCATCAGCAATTTTTTAAAATATTTTATTTATTTATTTTTAGAGAGACAGGAAAGGAGGGAGAAAGGGAAGGAGAGAAACATCAATGTGTGGTTGTCTCTCATGCACTCCCATACTGGGGACCTGGCCTGCAACCCAGGCATGTGCCATGACTGGGAATTGAACCACTGACACTTTGCTTCGCAGGCCCACACTCAATCTACTGAGTTACACCAGCCAGGCCTAACCATCAGCAATTTTTTTAAAAATCCTTACCCGAGGACATATTCATTGATTTTAGAGAAAGAGCAAGGAAGAGAGAGAGAAACATCAGTTGGCTGCCTCTTATACATGCCCTGACTGGGAATCGAACCCGCAACATTTTGATGTATGGGATGATGCTCCAACCAACTGAGTCACCTAGTCAGGGTACTATCAGCAAAATTTTTGGCAAGTATAGCCCTGACCATTTCTAATCAAAAGGAACCCCAATTTGGTAAGCAACAAGTTCATCTTGTCCGTATGACCATATTGATTTATAATGTTCACATATTTGATAAATAGTCCAAGGTCAGCGAACAGAGCAGAATGCTAAGGAGGTGGCTCTGATGCTTAGCGCTGCCTTTAAACTTAGTTATAAACCCAGTAGGGTTCCTACTGCCTATTCTGATCTGATAACACATACATGCTTTAACGTGGAATGTATACATGATATACAACATGGCTGTTAATAATCTAAAGGTCTTTGATGCATCTGGCTTGAACCCAAACAAAATCTTAAATCTTACAGAAAAATTAGGCATTCTAGGCTTCACAATTTCAATCTTAAAGAGTTAATACATCTTACTAGGTTACCTGGTTTACAAGAGAATTAAGCTTTCAGAAAAAATGGTTTATCCTGTACAACGAGAAATAAATGTGTGAGTCCAAGGTCAGTTCTTCTCATAAGCAAGAATGTCCAAGTAAGGAAATGAATAAAATAAATTTTTGCTTAAATTAGGGCTGATTTCTAAATCATAGCAGATGGTAAACTAAGGAGAAGGGATGACTCACCATATCTATTTAGAGGAAACCAGTGAACAGACTGTTATCCATCCTCTTATGAATTTGTTTGCCTGTGAACTAGCCTAAGACATTTACCAAATTTATTAATCGTCCCATTGTAAAATTGGCTTAGCACAAAAAGTGCAGGAAATCATGGTTGACCAGTCCTTATAGTGTAGAGAAATATATACCCACCAAACTAAGGCCATGAAGCAACACGTTCTCAGTTGGGTCCTTTTCCATGGTAACAGTTGCCCGAGTTTGTGTACGTGACTCAGTTGCCTGTAGTGGCCCCATGTACAAAAGCTGATGATTTCAGCCCCATGTCAATCAACACCAACTCCACCTCTATCAGTTTCTACCATGGCCCAAGCACACTAAGCATGATATGAGATTTATAAGTCAGACTGCAGAGCCTGTTGCCCCCAAATTCCTTAGGCCTCTCTGTTCCCCGGTTCCCTGCTTCTTGTGCTAATGGGTGAATGCCAGCCTACCTTGCATTCTTTGCTCTCTCTTCACCGTTCTCAGGCAGCTACTTTATGAGGCCACTCATCTGTCCCAAGTTCTACTTCAAACCTATGGCCCGTCACCCACCGAGGCAGTGAGCACTCAGAGATGTCCAGACATCAAGCACATTTGAAATTCCAAAACATTTTTGGTGATGTTTACTCTAAAGGAGTTCCAGTTGCAGAATGTTAAAAAACCATCACTTGAAATATGAGAATCAGTTTTGTGTTTTTCCCCATTTTCCTATACCTAAGAAGAATCTAAAACACATATTCTCTATTCTATGCTAACTAGATAGTTATTGGAATTGAAGAGAATAAATCACAACTCAGTCTTCTCTAGTTGCCTTGCATTTCATTTTTATAGCTTTGTTGATTGTAAGTCAGAATTTAAAAGAGAGACAGAGAAGCCCAACAAAGTTGTATGTCAATTAAAAGTTGTTTTTGTTCTGCTTTGCTACTCACCTTGGCACCACTATGTTACATCTTTTTCCTGGGGTAACAGAAGATAATCTCAGTCCTCTTACACAGCCTCACTGTCTGCTGGCACACAGAAAGTGCTCGCTGATGATTTCTGGTTGTAGCACAGTTGATTTTTGAACAACATGGGGGTTAGGGGTACCAACCCCTGCGCAGTCAAAAATCTACATATAACATTTGACTTTCCCAAAAGTTTACTATACTCAGCTGTTGACCAGAAGCCTTACCAATTACATAACCAGTCAATCAACACATATTTAATATACTGTAGATATGATATACTTTATTCTTACAACAAAGTAAGCTAGAGAAAAGAAAATGTTACTGAGAAGATCATAAGGAAAATACATTTGCAGTATTTACTGAAAAAAAAATGTATATAATTAGACCCTCAGTTCAAACCCGTGTTATGCAAGGGTCAGCCCTAATTTTTATTTTAAGTAATAAGAATTAGACTTGTCAATGTCTTATAAAAATGTAAGCAATAAAAAATGTGTGTGGATTCAACTTTCCTGCCAAAGCTTATACCATTTTGAATAGTATTCCTTGTTTTGCTGGCTGCAGGCTTCAGTGGGTTTTGTTTCTGTGTTTGTGGAGAAGGCACATGCCCTCTCTCCCCTAGTTTGTGCCAGCTACCTAGACAGTTGTATTTTTACACAAATGTTCCTGTCTCATGTGGAGGGATTGAATTTACTTGCCAGTGTGTGGGCTCATCTACATGACGCCCCTGCAGAAAAATATAAAGCAGATTTTTCTGTTGCAGATTTTTCTGTTTTTTAAAAACAGTTTTTGAGCTGAGCTTATCTTTCTCTTCTCTTTTTCAGTTCTTTGACTACTTCCATTAATCCTGAGTTAGCATTCTATATAATACACAATTCCCAAGATCTCCAAGGTAGCCCTGTCATGTAACGGCCTCTGTCTCAGCTCCTCTCTGTGAGTATGGGGACCATGAGCTGTGGGCCTGTAGGGCTCCCCCCTAACATTTATTCAGTGGGTTCATTAGCTCGAGCAGGTAGGTGTTTTCTCTGTTTCTACAGTTTAGAGAGAAAACACACTGTAAAGAAATTTGGAAGACATTTAGGTCAAAGAATTGAATGTGAAAGATAACTTTTATCATTGTGAAATTTCTGATTAACCCAAACGAGTCTTGAGCTAGATTATGTAACAAATCAAAGATCAGGGAGCAGACACATTTGAAAGCAGGAGCATATTGATTTAAGGAAGAGAAAAGTCATAGAAAAACATCACACAAAGAGAGAGACAACATAAAGGAGAAATTAACACAATTATTACCAATTGTAGTGAAATGCTGAGAATAATGCCTGAGTATGTACAGCTACCTGGTTAATTCAGATGAGTTAAACGTTGAATAATCCAGATAAAATGTCCACTTCAGCATTGTAAATTTCAGGCTATCATCTCCCAAGGAAAGAACTATAAACACTCATCAGTAACAATTCTAATTGGAATAGGAAAATGATCAGATGCTACACTATGGAAAACAGTTCTGGAATTGTAAGGAACATGGTTTATAAGAGATGGGTTTTAATGGAATTGAATTTCAGAAGTTCCCCAAAAATATACTTAAAAAAAACCCCACTGTTCTTTCAAAACAAGTCACATAAATAACAAGGAAATAAACTCATGCCCCAAAAGACAAAACTACAAATTGCATAGTAAATTTTACTTCTCTGGACCAGTCATGGGAGATGTTCTTTCATAATCTCACCCCTGATGGAGGCAAGGATTTGGAAATAGCCTGATGTATGTTTTGCTAGAAAGAATGATTTACATTGAGAAGTACCTTGAAGAATCCATAAAAGAGAGAGACTGTCCCTCCCACAAGGGATTAGGGCAAAGATTCTCTCTGTAAAACTCAAAAGTATCTTTCTAATTACACTGGCCAATAACCTCCACCATACAATAATTGGATAAACATTATTTTTGTTCATTTATTAATCTTGACCCTGTCAGGTGCCAAGTTGTTGGTGACTGTGCATAGGAATCAGATGCATTTATGAGTATTTATCTTCCCAATCGTTTTAAAAATAAGCTCAAATTTCCATAGCACATAAGCTAGTTCAAACTCGATAGAAGGGCTTCTAAGAGTTTTATATGCCCCCAAGCATTTATTCATCTAAACAGAGTTTTAAGAACTGTAGAAACGGTTGAAGCTTGGATTAGAACTCTGGGGAAATACAAAAGAAAGACTAATGATGCAATGGAGATACCCAGTGAGCTGCAGGACCAAAATGGACTTGCGGGAACCTCCCTGGATCTTCCATAGAGAGCCATGAAGAACAGATGAAAACTTGGGAATTACCAGATAATCATCATCATCTAACTGTAATAAATGCAGATGAATATAAAAGATTCACATTATATGACCATGAACACAGCAATGTAAGCGGGAAACATGTAACCTAACCGGTTATAATGCCTGTGTATATGGAGCAAGATTTGTTACAATAGTAAATGTTTTAAAGGACTTAATTTTTTTGTAATTCACTACTACAAAGGATTTAATTTTAGGTAGTGTGTGATTATAAAAATTTTGATTATGTTTATATTAGTTATTTAATAGAGTGCTCTTCCTTCTATTTAATGCAATGCCATATTCTCCCACCTGATGGCAACCATGGCTCAAAAACCAAAGGAGTATTGAAAAAAAGTGCCTTTCAGCGTTGAAAGTCTGAAAGGACAAGTGCAAAATAAACATATGAACAGATAACTACCAAACCTCAACAATCTAATTTTGTAGCCCATAATACCAAATGTGTAATTTTATGAAACTATATAGTATGTAGAAATGAGCTATTAAAAAAGTATTGGTTTTTATCTTATATTTTATTGGCAATCCTGGTTATTGTATCTTAAGTTAGAGTAAGAAAACCATTTAAAATTGTATCATATTCATGAATGGATTAATGCTATCAAATATACAAATAAGGAATAAAAATATTTCAAGGTGTTTTTCTCTGGAACCAAACTTGAAATTAATAATTTGATTTGAACTACTTTAAAATAAGAGTAATGTCATAATTGTCTTGGTACCTTTATCCCCCAAACATTGGCTGGTACATATAAATATTCAATAAGTATTTATTCAACAAAAACAAACTGAAGATATATTCTGTTTTACATAGATCCACAAATTATGTAAAATTCCAATCATCTCTGTTTTTCTGTGCTTTGCACAGAAAACACATCTTTGTGTTTTGCAATTGTTGTAAAGAAATGTTAGCATTTATTTACTCACTCAATAAGTGTGTAAAGGACTTAAGAACTAACATTTATCTTTCTTAAACTATTTCAAAATAGTTCAAGAGGAAGGAAAACTCCCAAGCTTATTTTATAAGGCCAGCTTTATCCTAATTCTAAAACCAGATAAAGATACTACAAAGAAAGAAAATTATAGGCCATTATCCCTAGTGAACATAGATGCTAAAATCCTCAACAAAATATTAGCAAACTGGATCCAGCAATAAATTAATATGACCATACACCATGATCAAGTGAGATTTATTTCAGGGATGCAAGGTTGTTACAATATCAGAAATTCAATAAATGTGATAAACCACATAAACAAAATGAAGGATAAAAATCTCATGATCATACCAATAGATTCAGAAAAAGCATTTGATAAAATCCAGCACTCATTTATGACAAAAACTCTCAGCAAAGTGTGAATAGAGAGAATATACCTTAACGTAATAAGGGCCATATATGACAAACCCACAGGTAACATCACACTCAATAGGAAAAAAAACTACAAGCATTTCCCTTATGATCAGGACTAAGACAGGGATGTCTACTTTCACTACTTTTATTCAACATGGTGATGGAAGTCCTAGCCACAGCCATCAGACATGAAGAAGTAAAAGGCATCCAAATTAGAAAGGAGGAAATAAAACTGTCGTTATTCGTATGACACGATACTGTACACAGAAAACTCTAAAGACTCTACCAAAAACTACTAGAGCTATAAATAAATTTGGCAAAAGTTACAAAATTAACATTCAGAAATAGGTGGATTTCTGTACACCAATAATGAACTATCAAAAAGAAAAACTAAGAAAACAATCACATTCACTATTGCAACAGCAAAAAATAAGGTGCTTAGGAATAAATTTAACCAAGGAGATAAAAGACTTGTACTTGAAAAACTATAGGACATTGGAGAGAGAAATTGAGGAAGATACAAATAAATGGAAGCACGTACCTTGTTTATGGATTGGAAGAATTAACATCATTAAAATCTCCATACTACCCTAAGCATTCTATAGATTCAACACAATTCCTATTAAAATACCAGTGAGATATTTTACATTTCTAGAACAAATATTCCAAAAATGTATACGGAGCAAAAAAAGACCCCAAATAGCCTCAGTAATCTTGAGAAAGAAGAACAAAGTTAAAGGTATAACAACACCTGATATCAAATTACACTGCAAAGCCATTATAATCAAAACAGCCTGTACTGGCATAAGAGCAGACATATAGATCAATGGAACAGAACAGAGAGCCCAGAAACCAACCCATGATGGAATAAAGACAGTTTTTTCAATAAATGGTGTTGGGAAAATTAATTCAGCCACTTCTGCCACTTCCCCCAAGCATATTGGCACCTTCTGGTGCTGATTCCCATGTGGGTGGGTTTGTGTATGTTCTAGGACCCTCTGGGTCTCTCCAATGAATTCTCCTGTGGGGCTGAGTGTTTGTCCCAACACCTCAACCCCCACAGGTGTTTTCAATTGGTGTTTTGAGGCTTATTTCCACATGCTTAACACCCTGGGTTGCTCCATCTGTCTTGCTCCCTGGTTTCACCTGGTTTATCTGCGCATGAATGTGGGACCACCCGGTCCATCAGCCGCCTTGCACGCTGTGCCCCTCCACAGTTCGCCACCTTGCTGGGTCTACCAGCTGTTGCCTTTTGCACCTGGGGTCCACCAGCCACTGACTTACCACGACCCCTCTCCATCCAGCCGCCGGGCTCCGCCCCTCCTACCGGTCTGGATGAATATGTCTACTTTAATTCCTTGGTTGTCAGACTTCCATACAGTTCAATTTTCTGTTGGTACTGGCTGTTTTTTGTTTCTAAATTGTTGTCTTTATTTTGGTTGTGTGAAGAGGCACAGTGTGTCTACTTATGCCTCCATCTTGGCTGGAAGTCTGGCTGATCTGATTTTAAAGCTCAACTTATAGATTTGTAAAATTTAATCTATTCTTAACATGTGTATGGAACACTGGACTCCCTCTAGCCCTGGTTTTGAAGGAAAGGTTTGGAGTAATGAGATAATTTTCTACAGTATACATACAAGATTGCATATGCCGAGCATCACATCAATAATTAAATGTTTTTGTGCAGGGGAGACTTACAATTCAATAGCAACACTAAGAATGAATTTGTATTTAGATTATAAAACTCTGGCTTTTACACCTTACCTTATTTTTGCTGAATATGTTGAAATAAAACCACTGCCATGGGAAGTAGCTTAATGATGAAATGAAGGGATGTTCTGCAGTTGTCCACATGTTTTTGGGTCTTTCTGGTTTTCCAACTTTGTTCTAGACTATATGATTACAATCCCCCAACCCAAAACTTATAGGCAGATGTTAATTTTTACCTTGTCTTATGTTTTAAGTTACCTGCCAATCAAGAAGGTGGCTAATGGCCTTTGTTCTTCAGATAAGAGAGTAGTTCGAACTTTCCAGGCCTTTCCTGGTTCAACAACTTCTCTGTGTTAACACTGAGGTTTTGACACCTCTGTGTCACTAATTAAGGACTTTGTTGTGGCTTGAGGTCATCAGCCATACAAGTGCAAGAAAGTAACCCCACCTTTAAGTTCTGACTCCATCCGTATTTCTTGACTCTTTGCTTCTGCCCCAGCTCATTTGGTATCTTAATTTCAGTACCAGATTAATCCTTCCATAAGACCTAATTTAAAGGTAGATTCTGTTCTTTCTAAATGTGTTCTTATGTTTGTCTCAAATTCTCTGATTTTTCTCCCTGAGTATGCCTGCATAAATTCCACTATAAAGAGTCCTTATTGATCTCATATGTCATTGGTGCTCAAAACATGCTATGGTACAATAGTTTTTTCTGCAAGTAATAAGTACATGGACTCCAATAGTGATGTCTTCGAAGACCCAGGCTCTTCCCATCTCTTCTCAGGTATTCCCAGATTTGGTTTTCGTCTTTGGTCTGGTAGCAATACAGCCATAGCAATTCTGCTTTTCTCATTCTGACACAATATGTAAAAGAGATTGTCTTTTCCTTGTGGTCTTTTTTTGGAGCCAGAAAAATGTTCTGGAAGTCCCTGCAGACCTCCCCTAGTGTCTCATTGGTCATGTGCCCAATCTTGAATGACTCACTGGCAAGAGGAATGGACCTGCCATGATTGGTGTAGGCCAGCCACCTGGCTGGAATGAATGTTAGGGAATCAACCACAATAGTCACATGCAGTGAATTTTTTCCAAATATACTTTAATGATGATGCTAGTGTATTTTTTGTTGTGTGCAGTGTCCTGACAGAGTTTGTTTTAAAAAAAGAAATATTTTATATAGTGCAATAATATTATTGGTTCAGAACTGTAAAATATATTTAGTGCAATGTCTCTGTTATCTTTACATGTCCTATCACATGCAGAGCTCTCTGATAATATGTCAAGAAATGTGACCAAAGCTAATATCTGAATGAATTGCATTATATAGGGTCTGGCACAAATAATGTCCTTTTTCCATTAAAGAGTCTTTTATTACAAAATCATAAGCATGTAATTCTGCTTCTGTAATCTAACAATATCACTCTCAAACACACCATATAACATTTTAGGTGAAATTTGCAAATTAAAACTATAAATTACTATAAAATACTAAAACTATGAAATACTATGCACCCATAGTATTGCCTACCAACCACCGTCAAGCAGACATTACTTCTGCTGGACCTTGTATATTTTACCCTTATGTGACACAAATGTGTCCTTCAAAATGCAGGATTGGCCCTGGTCAGTTGGTTAAAGCATTGTCCCATGAACCAAAAGGTCATCAGTTCAGTGTCTGGTCAGGGCACATGCCTAGGTTGAGGGTTCGGCCCCACATCAGGGCACGTGTGAGAGGCAGCTGGTCGATGTTTCCCTCTCACATTGACATTTCTCTCTCTCTGTCTGTCTCTCCCTTCCCCACTCTCTAAAATCGATGGGCATATCCTTGGGTGAGGGCTAAAATAAATTAAAAAATAAAATAAATAAAATGCAGGGTTAGTGGTTCTTTTTACTGCTGCCTAATTTTAGCAGAGGCCCCAGGAGCTGAAAAAGAAATGTAGGGGTCAGTCTGGTTCTGCAGGACTTGCTAAGATACCGAGTGTGCCAGTAAAGGTGGGTCATCCACCTCCAAAACACCTAAAAGAAGGAATTTGAGGGCAGAAGTAGATTTCTTTGATTAGGGTTGTCATTGAGCGTGTGTTGCCTTCTGTTGCTATGGGTGAGTGGAGATGGGTGTTTTCTCTACTGAGAGGAGCTGCAATCACACTACTCAGAGAGCTTAGCATATGCCTGTTAGTACCCGAAGGAGGTAGAGACTGATACCCAATGAACACTTGAAAAGATCTGAAGGGGAAGGGGCTGACCAACCACTCTGAAGGCAGAGTAAGGGAAGATTAACACAATAAGTAAGAGGGACTACTTCCCATGTAGGGCAATGATGAAGCGTAGGTTTCCCATGATGACCAAAGCCCACAGGAGGAAGGTGGTCTTGACTCCTTTTCAAAGAAATCTGAGTAGTCTTAAACTGTGGGACTGTGAAGGAAAGCAACCAGGTAGAAAGGGTAAAAGCCAAAGAAAGAGCCTGAGAAGCAATAGCAAACATTGCTAAGATATTGAGTGACCGTTGAATTTTGCACAAAGCAAATTCATTGGCACTTTTGGTGGTGAGGGAACAAGCCAGCCTATGGCAGGTTGCATTTTCATGGTGATCAGTTAGAGGTCTGGTGGAAAGGAATTGGGAGAGTTTCCATCTTCATTTGTTATTTATTGCTGCATAACACATTACTACAAATTTAGAACTTAACACAATCCCAGTTTGTTCTCTCAGTTCTGTAGATCAGAATCCAGAGAGCTTGACTGGGCTCTTTGCTTTGGGCCCACAAGGCTAAATAAAGCCAGTGTGTTAGCCATGCTGGGCTCCTGTTCGGAACATCTGGGGAAAAATCCACTTTCAAGCTCATTCAGGTTGTTAGAAGAATTCAGTTCCTTGCAGTTGTAGGACAGGGGGTCTGTTTCCTTGCCAACCATCATTTAGAGGCTCTTCATTGCTCCTAGAAGCTTCCTGGATTCCTCATTATGGTCCCCTCCATCCACAAAGCCAGCAATGGTATGTTGAGTCCTTCTCAGGTTTCAAGTCTCTCTTACTTTTTGCTTTTGCCACCAGTTAGAGAAAGCTCATTGCTTTTAAGTATTTATGTGATTAGATTAGGCCCGCCCAGAAAATCTCCCTATGGTTAGCCCAACAGTGCCACATAACATAACATAATCATAAGAGTGATATATTTTTGTATTTATAGGTCTGGGGATTGGAGCATAACATCTGTGGTGGGCCCATTTAGAAATTCTGCCTACTAGGGCACTTCTGGGCAACATGGAGGTACACTTTGCCTCCTTGTACAAGCAACAGAAGACAACAACAAATTTAAAAACAAAAAATAATCTGAACTGCTAGAAATTTGAACTCAATGGAAGTCTGACAACCAAGGAGTTAAAGAAGAAACACTCACCCAGACCAGTAAGAGGAGCAGAGAAGGGCAGCTGGGGTGGAGAGGACTCACGGCAAGTTGGTAGCTGGAGGACAGGGATGGGCAAGGCAGCAGCTGGCAGACCAGGAAAGGCAACGTCTGGTGGACTGGGCAAGGCAGCGGCTGGAGGAGTGGGCAGTCTCACGTTTGTGTGCGGATAAGCCGGGAGTGAGATAAACCGCTCAACTCAGGGTTCCATTGCAGGGAAATAAAGCCTCAAAACCTCTGACAGAAAAACCTGTGGGGGTTCAGGCAGCAGGGGAAACTCCCAGCTTCACAGGAGAGTTCACTGGAGAGACCCATAGGGTCCTAGAATGTACACAAAACAACCCGCCTGGAAATCAGCACCAGAAGGGCCCAATTTGCTTTTGGGTAGAGGAAGAAGTGACTGAAAGCCAACTGAGAGCTGAGCAAGTAGCATTGTTCTCTCTCAGACCCCTCCCCCACATACATACAGCACCTCAGCACAGTGACATGGGTTGCCCTGCCCTGGTGAATACCTGAAGCTCCACCCCTTATTGTGTAACAGGCATGCCAAGCCAAAAGACATGGTTGAAATGAAAGAACAGATCAGAGCTCCAGAAAATATACAACTAAATGCTGAAGAGATAGCTGACCTATCAGATGCAAAGTTCCATTGGTAATTAGGATGCTCACAGAAATGGTTGAGTGTGGTTGAAAAATGGAGGAAAAAGTGAAGGCTATGCAAAGTGAAATAAAGGAAAATGTACAGGGAACCAACAGTGATGGGAAGGAAACCAGGACTCAAATCAACAGTTTGGAGCAGAAGGAAGAAATGAACACTGAACCAGAAGAGAATGAAGAAACAAGAATTCAGAAAAATGAGGAGAGGCTTAGGAACCCTCTGGGACAACTTGAAACATTCCAACCTCAGAATCATAGGGATGCCAGAAGGAGAAGAAGAAGAGCAACAAGTTGAAAACTTATTTGAACAAATAATAAAGGAAAACTTCCCCAATCTGGCAAAGGAGATAGACTTCCAGGAAGTCCAGGAAGCTCAGAGAGTCCCAAAGAAGCTGGACCCAAGGAAGCACATGTGAAGGCACATCATAATTACATCACCGAAGATTAAAGTTAGGGAGAGAATCTTAAAAGCATCAAGAGAAGGGGAGACAGTTACCTACAAAAGAGTTCCCATCAGACTGTCAGTTGATTTCTCAAAAGAAACCTTATAGGCAAGAAGGGGCTGGGAAGAAGTATTCCAAGTCATGAAAGGCAAGGACCTACATTCAAGAGTGCTCTACCCAGCAAAGCTATCATTCAGAATAAAAGGGCATTTAAAGTGCTTCTCAGATAAGGTCAAGTTAAAGAAGTTCATCATTACCGAGCCCTTATTATATGAAATGTTAAAGGGACTTATCTAAGAAAAAGAAGAAGATAAAAAATATGAACAGTAGAATGACAACAAACTCACAACCTACTATCAACAAACTATTACAACAAACTATCAACAACCAAACCTAAAAAAAAACAAAAACAAAAACAAACTAAGCAAACAGCTAGAACAGGAACAGAATCATAGAACTGGAGATCTCACTGAGGGTTATCAGCAGGGAGGGGATGGAGGAGAATGGGGGGAAACGTACAGTGAAGAAGAAGCATAAATGTAGGTACAAAATAGACAGGGTGTGGTTAAGAACAGTGTGAGAAATGGAGAAGCCAAGGAACTTATACGTATGACTCATTGACACAAACTAAAGGGGAGGAATGACGGTGCGAGGAGGGCTACAGGGCAGAGGGGAATAAAAGGTAGGGAAAAAATGGGACAACTGTAATAGCATAATCGATAACATATATTTTAAAAAAGAGAAAAGAAATTCTGCCTACCTCCGGCACTTCGATTCATCAAATGGGGTAGCAGAGAAAGCAAGGCAGTTTGCCAGAAATTAAGAACAAACTGACAATAACCGGAGGGGACGTGGGAGGAGATAATGGAGGAAGAGGGGAAGGGTTTTCAGGAACATCTGTAGAGAACCTGTGGACAAAACCAAAGCAGGTTGGATCAGGGGTAGGAAATGGGGATAGGTAGGGTGGAGGGAATTGGTGGGGGGACAATGGAGACAAGTGTACTTGAACAACGGTAAAAAATAGTAAAAAAAAAAAAAAAAAGATAGTAGTCACAGTGCTATTCTTTGCAAAACTATTTGATCAGCAGCCATGAGCCCAAGGAGATTTTCTACCCACAGTCCACAGATTCACATTCACATACATGTTTATTATAGGGAAAAATAAACAAAAAGTTACTTAATATGATGGTATAATTCAAATGTGAAATTAGTACTAAAAGTGCAAGGCATAATTGGATAAATGTTTAGTTTTAAAACTATTGAGCTAATATTGGGTGGGCAATTTGTAATCGGATTCCAAATTTTTGTTAGGATTCTCTAGCCTTGAACAATTTGAGCAACCGCGTACAGAGCAAAGCTATGGAAAGAAAACAGCATTCCATAGGCAGATGAGTACTATGTGATTTTATAACTCATTTACGTTGCTAGGCAGCAAGATATTGTTCTATGAGCACTACTTTCTTTATGTGAAAAATTGGGGCAATAATACAAGGGGGACCCCTCAAAATGGAATTTATTTATAAAAAAATTTATTCTTACATGTTTAAACTCAGTCACCTTCAGAGTACTCTCTAC
Organism: Anoura caudifer; assembly: GCA_004027475.1. Lineage (NCBI taxonomy): Eukaryota > Metazoa > Chordata > Mammalia > Chiroptera > Phyllostomidae > Anoura > Anoura caudifer. The sequence continues at coordinate 13,865 of PVKU01001932.1, read as the reverse complement.
TTGATGAAATACAGCTATCAAGACCTTTTCTCCACTGCTGAAAATAGGTTTTGAACTTGTTGATTTTGACACCTTTTAGTGTTTCTGCTAGTTTTTGTTTCACCTCTTCCACATCCTCAAAATGTTTCCTTTTGAGGACTTTTTTCATCGGGGAAACAAAACCAAGTTGCTCCAGGTGAGACTGGGTGAATAGGGAGGGTGGGGAACATGGATCATGCTGGTTTTGGTCAAAAACTGCTGAACACTCAGTGTGGTGTGGGCAGGTGCACTCCTAAATCACCCATCAAGAAACAGGCAAATGTGTTGAAAGTCTTAAAAAAAAATTCACTGAAGTTGAAGGCAGCCTCTCACAAGTATACCAGCTAGCACACTGATACAGATGGGTTCCTAGAACACTCACTTAGTGAAGCAAGGCTTTACTGCAGGGGCCTGCTTACCAGAAGATAATTCTTGTTTTTTGGGGGGTCCCCACTTGTATATCTCTCACAGATTAATTATGGAAGTAAGTACAATATTAAATGAGACAACATACGTAAGTGTGTAGTAAGCAATATACACTTATTTATTATAAGTGCATTTTTAATTACTCAATTTACTCTAAAAAGCACTATTAGTCCAAATGTTGTCATTCTAACCGAAATCATTATAAAATCAGATCAATGCCCAAGGTCTATTTTGAGTCTAAGGCACTGAAATCAGAGTCTTGAATTTTTTTTTATTATTGTGGCGAGAGTCTAAAAACAAATGCGAACCCCTTTTTGATTATAAGCATTTTATTTTAATTTTCCACTTGTTCAAAAGGCTGATTTACAATCACTTATTGTGTTCTGATGTTGGCAAAGAACCCAATTATTTCTCTAATGGAATTGACCTATAAATGTTCGTACTTTGAAAGCCTTAGTAAATAAGTATTAATCGAAGAATCTCACACAAACTATGAATGAAAAATGTACATATGAGTCAACTAAGAAATGACTATAATCAGACTGTTAGTCAATTTTGAAATTTGAGAACAAAGGAAGTAAATGGCTAATTTAATAGCAAATGGGAATTTACTCATTGCCAAAACATAATGGATGGTTGGTTGTAGACTCCAAAAATATGTATGATATTAATTTAATTTTAATTATATTGGCCTTTCCAGTGGCCTTTTTAGTTCACATAAAATTTAACTTTGTAATTTAATTAAACTTGAATTTGAAAAGGAATGAAGTATATTTCAATTTAATATGTTTGGTTTATATTAAGTTAATCAATCACTGATGATCAAAGAATATATGCTTCTGGATACTTATGTCACAAGCCATATTTATTGCCTCATTCAAACTCCTTTAATACTACATAGATAAAAACTAAAGATTGAAGTGATGATTTAGAATTTTTAATCACTTTTGATGGCTTGATCCTCCTTGTTTAGAAATCAACATTTACTTCCAACATTCATGTCCCACAATGTAATTTGTTTAGATGAATTAGAACCATTGGATATAACACTGAACTATGATGACCAACACTGAACACAAAATGCACACACACATGCACATACACATGCATACCTTTGCCATGACACACATATGTATTTAGTGACTATGTACTACTCATTCAGTAATTCAATGAGCAAGCATAATTGAGTTCCACATCATGGTGACAAGCATTGATCTATGTTCTGTGGACACAGTATTAAGCATGGTCACTGCCTTCAAAAAACAAAAAAGCTCGCAGGGCAGAGAATAAAACAGGCCATCATTATACCCTGTCATAAGTGTGTCAAATAGGATAAGGTATCACATGTTCATACAGGGAGGCCAAGTTCTGTTCCCTTGTACCAACCAGTGGACCTCTTCCAGGCAGGTAATATTGGCCAGGTGGAGACAAAATATATGGATAACTTTGTACATATGCACAGGTGCCCCTAGAAAATCTAGTCCATCCACAAGTTCCACTGACTATGGGTTTCTAGCCATCACTATATTTGAATTACAACACATTTTTTTTTAGATATTTGGTTTCTTGTAGGAACATCCAGTTTCACCCATATACTACCATTTAATTTTTTTCCAGGGAGAATCACGGCTATACTTATATGAATAATAAATACATAAAACACAACTGGAAGAATTTACATTAACTCTTTAGTTCTTGGTGTCGAGAGTTAGGGAATGACTCCTCATTCACCATACAGTACTGTATCTTTGAATTTTTAAATATGCATGTATGATTTCCATGATCAGAAAATAAGGATAAATATATTCAGAACTTTCCTAGCAATACTCTCTTTCTCTTTCACTTCATAGCAAAACACACTTAAAGACTATTCTATAACCTTTTCAGTTGTTCACCCCATTTTTCCCACAAACCAGTGAATTCTGATTTCTCCTCCTAGTTCCCTTCATCCTATGGTGAGAACAACAACAAAAGAATGTTTCACCTCTTTCATTTTTGATGTAAAAGTCATGTGAACACATTCCAGGCTTTATCGACTCTCTTCTCTCTTGAACCACTACACTTGATCACTTTATTGTCACTTCTGCCAGGTCTTCTTTTCTTCCTGACTCCTTTTCTGCTTTGATGGATTTTGGACGTAGCAAAAGTATGTGTGCCTATTCCTACTTTTTGTTTGAAAGTATATTTTGTCTCATTTTAAAGAGCCATCCCAGCTCTCTTATGTTTGCCATTTATGTCTTCTTTTTTCCTTTCAGTCTATTTGTATCTCTGAAGCTAAAATATCCCCTTTAGACAACATATAGTCAGGTTATATATTTTTAAAAGCCTATCCAATAATTTATGTTTTTGATTGGCTTGTTTAATCCACCCAGTTAAAAAGTTATTACTGATAGTTTAGATTTACATCTGCCATGTAGATTATGTCTCATCTATTTTATTCACTGTCCTCATTTACTGCCTTCTTTTGCATTAAGCAGATTATTTTCAAAGTTAACATTTAATTCCTTTAATAATTTTCACTGTCAGTTTGTTTTTTATTTCAATAATTTATGATCAGTTTGTTTTTTATTACTGTCTCTGGTTCTATTTTGCTTGATTGCTTGTTTTGTTGACTGGGCTCAACTTATAGGTGAGATGAAGACAACTGTACTCGAACAATAATTTTTAAAAAAGGAAAAAATTAATGATATTTTTAAAACATTTTCTTAGTGGTATCTCTAGTGCCCATAATAATATGCATCTTATATTCTATTTCACATTTACAGTAACTAAATATCAATGAAATACAGAAACTGTACTCCAATATAGCCCCTCCCATTTCCCTCTTTTGTGCTATTATTGTTATTTATACAGTGTGTACTTATGTTAAAAGACAAATAATCCTCTGTTAAAATTTTATACTCTTAATTTTAAAGAAGTTGAGAGAAGGAAAAAGTATATGTTTATAAGTTTCTTTTAAACTTTTTATATGCCATTTCTGTTCATTTATTTCTGTGTGTTTGAGTTACCACTTGATATCATTTCCTCATTCTAATACAGCTATGTCCTCTCTGTCTCATTTATTCTCTTATTGGCAAATGTACAACATATATTATACAATAAATTTTCAAATTAAATAAACATATCAAATACATTTATGAGATATGAAATATATTATGCATTTGATGTTAAAATTAAGAGAAGAAATGAGAAAAATATGCAATTACATTGTTTGTTATAATTATCTACATAATTACATTACTAGTACTCTTTGCTTTTTCTTGCAGATTCAAATTATTTTCATATCATTTGCTTTCTTTCAGGATAACTTTAGTATTTCCTGTAAAGTATGTCTACTAGTGACAAATTCTCTCAGTTTTTTAAATCTGCAAATGTCTTCATTTTGCCTATATTTTCAAAAGATATTTTTGCTAGCTATAAGATTCTTGGTTGACTGTTTCTTACACTGAACAATTTAAATATGTCATCCTACTGCCTTCTAGTCCCTTTTACTTCTGATTAAAAGTTACCTATCAGCCCTAGCCCGGTGACTCAGTTGGTTGAGTGTCATCCCATGCACTAGAGGGTTGTGGGTTCAATCCCCAGTCAGGGCATATACCTAGGCTGTGGGTTCGATTCCTGGTCAGGGTGTGTGCAAGGGGCAATCAATGTTTCTCTCTCACATCTATGTTTCTCTCTCTCTCTCTCTCTCCACCCCCCCTTACCCTCTCTCTAAAATTGATGGGCATATCCTTAGATAGGGATAAAAAGGAGAAAAAAGGTTAGCTATCCATCTTATTGAAGCTCCCTTGTGTATGATGAGTTTTTCTCTTACTGTTTGAAGACTTTTTTTGTTTTCTTTTGTTTTTCAACACTTCTACTCCATTGCATATTGATGTGGTTCTCTGCATTTATCCTACTTGGACTTTCTTGGATGTGCAGAAAATAATTTTCAATAAATCTAAAGGGTGTTCAGCCATTATTTCTTCTAATATTTTTCTTCCTCTTTCTTCTCCCTCTAGAGCTCTCATTATGTGTTTATTGGTATGCTTAAAGGTGACCCACATTTCCCTGAGCTTGTGCTCACTTTTCTTCATTCTTTTTTCTCTCTTTTCTTTAGATTGCATACTCTTTATTTATGTATCTTCAAATTCATTGATTCTTCTGCCAGCTCAAATCTACTGCTGAGCTCCTAGTGAATTTTTCATTTTGATTATTGTATTTTTCAATACTAAAATTTCCATTTGGTTCTTTTAAATCATTTTTATCTTTTTATTGATATTCTCTATTTGATGTCATGACACGTTCCTTTAAATCTTGAGACATAGCTTCCTTTGTTCTTTGGACATATTTATAATGGTTAGTTTTAAGTCCTTATTAAGTCTATCATTTGAGTTCTTCCCCAAAGCAATTTCTATTGCTTGCTTTTTTCCTGCATATGTGTTATACCTTCCTGCTTCTTTGAATCTCGTATAATGTTTTATTGAAAAATGGGCATTTTAGATAATATATTGTAGCAAGGCTACACACTAATTCCTCCCCTAGCTATCTTTTAAATACTATAAATAGTTTATCAAATAATTCAAATAGTAAACTTTATTGGCTGATCCAACTTATACATTTAAAAATCCTCTCTCATTTATTGTTCTGTTTTTAGATATAGCATAGTGTGGAGGAACATGCAGGAATCAATGATATTTGTGAATAAATGAATTTTATCCACTGGATAGAAGGTGGGCAAGGTGGTGTGACTGGTGGAGGCCAGCAGAGCCACAGGACTTAGGTGAAATTGCCGAGATAGCTGATTTTCTTGCTGTGGCCTTTATCCCATTACATATTCTTAAGACAGCAACCTTTTACAACTGTCATTTCTGTCACTCTTCTCAAAGTCCTCCAGGGGCTTCCCATCACACTCGGAATGAAAGACGCCTGCTGTCTCTCTGCCTTATCTCCTGCTATTCCTTTTCTGCTTTGCTGTTTCCTTTACACTGTCCTGCTGCTGAGATCCTCTTGCATGGTTCATTTTCGTGTTAGGCTTTGTTTGCCTGTATTGTTCTTCTTACCAAATCCACATGACTCTCTCTCTCACTTCCAGTATTGATTCAGATGTCACTATACCCACAATTTTCTTATCTCTCAACTTCGCTTTTCTCCTATGTATTTATTACTATCTAGTATACTACATAATTTACTTTTTTACCTTGCTTATTATTTTCTCTTTCACTAGAATATGAGTTCTTGAGAGCAGAGTTTGCCTCTTTGGTTTCTGCTTATCTTCTGTTCATAGAAAAGTACCTGTCACATAGTAAAATGTGTGAATAAATGTGGCAGTATGTGTGTTTGAAAAATAATATTTCATTCACTTAACTAGTACACACTGAGCATCAACAACATGCCAGGAACTCATCTAGGCACTCAAAACACGTGGGGATACCCAGATACCCTGTTCCAATGTAGTTGTAGTGAACATCTAAACAGAAAATACAATTTTTAAAAATCCTTACCTGAGAATATGCTTTTTAAATTGATTTTAGAGAGAGAGGAAGGGCGAGAGAGAGAAAGAGAAGCATCGACATAAGACAGAAACATGCATTGGTGCCTCCTGTATGTACCCCAAACAGGTATTGAACCGCAATCTGACTATGTGCCCTGACGTGGGATTGAACCTGAAAACTGTGTGTGCATGGTGTGTGTATGTGTACAGAATGACGCTGTAACCACTGAGACACCCAACCAGGGCAGAAAAATACAGTTTTTCAGGTTTAAGCACACCCTGAAGAAACTTAAAGTAGGATAAGGGGTGTAAAATATAGGGAAAGATAAACATCTTTCCCTATATAAAGAGAATGAGAATTAGTGATAAAGAGGATTAGTTCACGGAAGCTGTCTTTACAGAGGTGACATCGGATGTGATGATGACGGTGACGATGAAGATAGTAATGACATGATGACAATGATGAGGAAGGCAGTTATGAGAGAGGTGGCTAAGGTTAGGCAGAAAGTTACTGGGCACTGAATGCAGCTCTGTACCATTTCCAATATGTAGTGCTGATTCCAGAGAACAAGTCGTCTCTGTATTTAATTTGTTAAATGCTTCAGTGAAAGATTGTGCAAAAATGTGAGAATAGCACCATTAGTATTGTTCCTGGTTCTGTTACATTTTGTTCCTTTCCAAATTGTTGTTTACTGTTTCAAAAAAATATCGTTTATAGTTTCTGATATGGATCACAATGTATTTTAAGTAAATTTATGATCATCACTATTTCTCATGGAATTGAAAATCCCCCAATTGTCAAAGAAACTAAAGAATATATCCTCATTTTAATGAAGACTGTGACCTAAAGCAAATTGGCCATGTCTAATTTATTTTCAGCAATCAATTAAAATTTTCAGCAGGGGACCAGCCAAAGAAGTTCCAAATTATGTTTTTCCTTGACATTAACATTATTATTCCTTCATCTGAGTAGCCAGTCCTGTTCCTATTCTCACCCCTACACTCATCCCCCCAAAAAAGGATTTTAGTGGTGGGAGTCCTTTTCAATATACCCTTGAAACTTCCAGACATAAAGCAGAGTACATATCTGAAGTAAGCAATCCTCTTACTTACCTCAAGAATAATGCAATTTTCACTTCTATTGTAAGTAGCATTATTCACCAAGATTAAAAAGAAAATTGCAAACCTATTCAATTTTTCTTTCTAAATTCTTTCTATATTCAGTAATTCCAGTCATATTTCTTCTCTTTATTTTTACCACAGATAGACCCAGTGGTAAGGATTTTTCTAACTAATAATTCTATTTCATAAGACTCAAAAATTCACATTTATCTTCAAAGATAAACTTTCTAGGGTTACGTTAACTATTTACTGACCTATGTCAATATTTTTTTAGAATTAAAGTTGCAGTGTTATTTTTCTGGATAACGACAAAAACTTAACACAGATAATGAATTTTGACTTTATGGTATTGTATGAGGTCATGGGCTGGGCACTGAAGAACAACAAGGACTTGTTTTCCACAACCTTTCAAATGTCTGGGTATCTGAAGGTGACAAGGACATAATCAAAAACCAAACAAGCAGGATAGGCCACAGGTGGCATGATTTTAGTGTAACATGAATCTGGCAAATATTGCATAGCTAATGCAAAAGAAAAGATATGAAAGACAAATGATGTCCTTCTTAAAACATGAACTTTAAAATACACCTCAGCCCTGGCCACATGGCTCAGTTGGTTAGAGCATCGTCCATGCACCAAAAAGTTGTGGGTTCAATCCCTGGTCAGGGCACATATAGGAGGCAACAGACTTATGTTTCTCACATCAATCTCTTGCTCTCTCTCTCTCGCTTCCTTTCTCCCTAAAATCAATAAACATATCCTCAGGTGAGGATTAAAAAAAAAGAAGATATTGAATATATCCCACTGTTCTTCCATTTGTTTCTAATAGTTACAGAAAATATCTTGAAATACTAATTTTTTGCTCTCTTTTTCTGTACTTCTTTAAAAGTTATTTCTTCCATCAATAGTCAGCAGCATGCAACTTCCTGGAAAATACACAGAATTTTTATAGAGGATTGAAAAAAGAAAGGGTCAATGTTAATTTAAAAAAAACTTATATGTTTAAATCAGTGATCCTCTTACTCTTGAAAAGACAAAATCCCTTGAAAATGTATAGTCACAAATAACATTTTTTCTATTAGGAATCCATTTCCTATATGGAAAGAGCACTATTAAAATAGTAATGGGATTTATTAATAAATAATTTTAATTTGGCATAATTTATTGAAAAACAAGGCCTCTTCACAAATAGGGGTCTCCATCCCTCTGTAAACAAGTTCTCACAATAGTTTCCACATTTGGATGTTGATGATTTCTCTGTGACAGAGTCTTCCTCAGAGCAGCAGCATCCTGTGCCCTGTTTGCTTATGCCGGGGTGGGGGCTGAGGGATGAATTGGCATGTGAGGGGTTGATAGGCAAGAAGGACCCTTCCTGCAAGAGAAGGACATTCAGGTGAATGAAGCAATACTTCTCAATCTCCACACACGCAGAAGAGTTGTTTTCTGTAAGAAGCTACAACCTACTCCATAAATGGCCCAGGAATGGACATAGGGTGGTGTCTCCCAAAGGCAGAAATGCCCATGTCAAAGCATATGGGACTTAACAGTGATCATCATTCGTCTCTTCAGCAGGAAGGTGGGCCGTGTGCTAAGCTAGTAGCATAGTCACTAACCTGTAGCCCACGGTTTTGTCTTCTTTATCTTGCCACATCTATAATCGACAGTTATGATGAGGCCAATTTAAATTGTAGGCTTTCATGAAAAGTTTATCCAGAGATTCTGTTGCACTCTATCTATGGCCTTTGATATGGGTTGATCTGTCTCCCTCAAGAAGGTGTGTTGAAGACCTGTCGGTAGCTGTGAATGTGGCCTTATTTGGAAATAGGGCCTTTGTGTATTTAATCAAGTTAAGATGAGATCATTAGGGTGAGGCCTTCAGCATTGTAACTGGTGTCATTGCAAAAAGGAAGTCAAGTGAAGAGACTTGGAGAGGGAGGATGCCATGTGACGATGGGGCAGAGATTGGAGTATGTGTCTACAAGCCAAGGAACTCCAAGGATGGTAGGCACCACCAGAGCTAGGAGAGCCTGGGACAGATTGTCCCTCAGAGTCCTCAGAAGGGGTCAACCCCGCTGACACCTCGATTTTGGACTCTAGTTTCCAGAACAATGAGAACGTAAACTTCTGCTGTTTTAAGCTACCCAGTTGATGGGACTTTATGTTACAGAAGCCCTAGGAAATAAACACAGCCTTAGAAACAAACCACTTGCCCTCCCACGGCTTTTCCACCAAGGGGCTTGGGTGATCGCAGCGCTCCTTTCTGATCACACTGTAGCTGGTCCCCTTGCTGTTTACTTTAACTCATCCCTAGCTAACTTCAGGTCCTCATTACAGAAGAATAGCGTCATGTCTTCTCGATTCTGACTGCATTATACTTACTCTCGGCTATAACATGACACTTTCTACCATTTCTCTTCTTTGAGGAAATGACTTTCTCACCAAGTCTTATATCAATCTGTCATTACCTTATTCTTTTAGAAGGCAAGGATACCTTCAAAAGGCGATTGACAACTTCCAAAATATTTTATGAGCATATTATAAAAAAACCCAAAGCCACTTGTGTCCAGAGAGGAAATTGGTCCATTGGATTTACATTTTACATTTTAATCCTGCCCTACGGCATTGATTTTTTATGGAACTTGGGCCAAATCATTTAATCTTTTTGTACCTCATTTAATAACATGGACTTACCTTACAAGGATGTCCTGAAGATTAAGTACTGTTGAACTGAATAACACTTGAGAACTATAGGATAAATGTAAAGGTTAAAAAAGAATGATCCTCCTTGACCAGAGAGGGAAGTTCAGGTCCTGATTAATTCACATTACTATTCAGTCACTCACCATTCTCAAAGGATTCTTCTTGTAAAAAAATATAAATTTTAAAAACTACCAAAAAATCAGGCTGTTTATTAAATGTGGTGCATAGAAAATCACCTTGCAAGGTAGTATTGATATATCTGTTGCTGATTTTAAATTATTTATTTCAGTCACTATATTAAAATGTTAATAGCAGAATAAAACAATGTTTCTGCTTCCATGCATTGCCTATTTACATTACTTTTATTTTTTATTTTATTTATTTTTTTATTTTTTATTTATTCATTTTTATTTACATTACTTTATTGCAGCATTTCTTAGAGAAAGAACTGACAGAATGCCTCATGGTTCTAGGTCATAATATATTACAGCTCATAAAGCTATAGACAGAATCTACATTTAGAGTGTCTGAAATGTCTCCTATGTTTGAATTATCTAGATATATCATTTGGGGAGGAAAGTGGGTCATTACAATACATTTCACATCCTAAATTACATGGCTTAAAATTGTTTACCTTCAGGAATATATAGCTTGGGTCACTGAGATCCTGCCCAGATAATGGAAGATATTAATTACGTTCTTTAGATATTTCATTTCCTATGTAGTTTGTTCACTGCTGTTTCATTCTGTGCTCTGGTTAAACACCATTGCTTTATTTAATTTAAACCCTGACATTAACTTTTTTTTTTGCTAACTTATATAATTGTATAATTGGCAGATGTCTCTTTCAAGTACCTGGGACCCAGAACCTTGAGGGGAAAATGGTACATCTAACTGGTGTTCCATTCCCCCATTGGTCAGAGGAGGGCTGTAAGCCGTAATGCCTGCTCTTCGTAGTGCTGAGTCTACATTCAGTGGTAGGTACAGAATGACTCTGTGGGACCCAGGGGCCTGCCTTCTCCTTTGACTGAGCTTCCGTGCTTCTTGATGACATAAGAACATCTCTAGATTACTGTCTTTTTCTGGGTTGTTGCTGAGAGGCTGTAGTCGGTAGGCTGAGTCCTAGTGGAGATGTAACTTAGCCTCCTGTCCCCTATTCCAGGAGATGAGCAAGTCTGATTACCTGTCAGGACTCAGAACCTTTTCTGGAAGCAATCTGACTGGAGGTGGGAGGCCAGCTGTCCCAACCTTGGAGCTCTGAGTGGACAGTCCACTTCACACCACCTCCTACCCTCGTCCATCTGCCACCTCGGAAGGATTTTGCTGTGAGAGTCTGCTTGCCATGCTGTTCCCTGAAAAAATATACCCCTCTCTTTTATACACTTTCTGAACTTGACAGCGAATTGGGTCCTCTTTCAGATCTTTAATCAGTAAATAGCCTGAGAATTCTTTTTTTATTTTAAATTGGAGAGTGATTACACTTTCTCCTCAGTAATCTGCATCTATTCTGCCTATTAGCAACAGCATTTCGGATCTAAACCCATAAGTGAAATCTCCTCTTTTCTTTAAATGCATGGTCAAATATTTACAGTGGGAGTTCCAATCACCACCAGGAGTCCAAGCATGACTTTGTTGAGTTCTCCGCTGAAGGGTTTCACAGGCTGTAACCATGGTGTTGGCCAGGGTGGTGGTCCCATGTGAAGCTCACCTGGGGAAGGCTTTGCTTCCGGGTTGACTCAGGGTGTTGGCAGAATTCAGTTCCTTGCAGCGGTAGGTCTGAAGACTTCAGTGTCTTGTTGGCTTGCTGCCGGAGGCTGTTTGCAGGTCTTTGCCGTGTGGGCCTCCCTGCACGACAGCTTGCTCCTTCAGATTCAGCAAGGGAAAGGGAGAGACTCCAGTAAGACAGGTCCTACAGGCAGGTTCATAATTATGTACACATAATCAGGTCAATATCATCATCTTTGCCATATTTTCTTGTTTAGAAGCAAGTCACAGGTCCCAGGGGGAGGGGGATATCTCTGGGCATGAGCATCAGGAAGCACTGATCACATGGGGACCACACTACAGTCCGGTCACCAGAGTTTGAGAATCCTGGAGAGGAATACAGCTTAGCAGAGCGTGACAGGTAACTTTCATTTTAATATGTGTTAGATGTCCCTTTGATTAGGTTGGATCTGCTACGAGAACTTTTTATTGGTCACCTCTATCTCCTTGGCCCTCACATATCTTCTCTTAGCTAGGCTTTGTGCTGTCCACTCCCTGGGCCTCGCTTTTTTTTTTTCTGGACTGTTACAGGGCGAAAGTCGGCTTCTCACCCTGGGTGAATAGGTCAGTTTGTTGGAGCTTTGTCCCTAAATGCCAAGGTTTCAGGTTTGATCCCTGGTCAGGGTACATGCAGGAATCAACCAATGAATACATAAATTAATTGCATAAATTCATTTATGAATTGGTTCTCTAGAGAGAACCATACAGCTATGAAATCTGAGGCTATCCTTGAAGAGTATCTCTGTATCTCTGAATGCATAAAGAATCGAGGTATTGGTGAGTAGGACTAAAGTTCTTTGGGCTTAATATAGCATTGAGAAACAAGCTGAATGTGACATTATAATCAATTATTAATCAATCACTAGCAGTAACAATTTTTAATTAGAGGGCAATCACTAAGATATCTTCTGTTACTTTTTTAAGTTTCACTACTCAGATTCATCCATTGTTACCATTGTGGAATGGCTTGTTCCTAATGTTTGCAGAAAATGATTCATCAACATCTTTTTACTTAATTTGGTAGTAGGCATCTTTTTCATTTTTTGATTGTTCAATTACAGTCATCCCTCTTCCCCCCCATTACTCTTCCCTGCCCTACACACCCCCAACTCCTTCATTCAATCCCACCCACTCTTGTCTTTGTCCACAGGTCCCTTACACATGTTCCTTGGCTTGCCCCTTCTCCTTCTTTTGCCCATCACCCCCTCCCCCCACCCCTCTGATCACTGTCAGTTTGTTCTGCTTTGATTTGTTTGGTGGTTGTTTTATAAGCATATTGTTTTGGTCATTCATAAAACTAGTAGAAAGAAAATTCCTTGTAATTATAAAGTAAACAAATCTCAGATGGAAAAAATAAATAATCAACTTCAATAAAAAGTTATTCCTGTATCACATATGTCCCAGGATAATTAATTTTACTCCTACCTTGCACTTCAAAAAATATTCTTTCTAGAGACAGTACATTTTGTAAAGGCATTCTGTTTGGAGAAATCCCTATGGTTTCACCAAAGCCTGAAGATAAAAACAAAACAGAAACCCAAAATGTGTCATAGAAACATCATTTTAGGTGTACTATAAAAATGGGAAGTATTTTATTACTTAGTTATACAGGGAATTTTGTCTCCAACATTTTTAGTTGTTAGTCCCTATGGATAGTCAATAAGCTGTGTATAAATTGTAGAAAAGGAGTGACTAAGAAAGGAGGGAATGAATTTACCTAGCACAAATTTTAAAACTAGGCATTTCAGCCATCCCTAAATGAAGTAATAAAGCAATGACCTTCCCTGCACAGGAGTTCATAGCTAACACAGAGGAAGTTTTCTAAAAACACTTGGCCTTAATTCCTTTGCTGACATTGCTGTTTTCTGATATATCTCTAAAGGTAGTTTTGTTTTTTTCCTCTCTCTGTACATGTTCCTAAGCCTCTCCTCACTTTTCAGCATCTGTTTGGTTGAACTATGTGAAGTTGCTATATTTGACAATTTTTGAAATATATTTTATTGATCATGCTATTACAGTTGTCTCATTTTTTTCTCCCCTTTATTCCACTCTGGCATGTACCTCCCCCGCCACCATCATTCCCTTACCTTAGTTCATGTCCATGGGTCACACATATAAGTTCTTTGGCTTCTACATTTCCTATACTATTCTTTTTTTTTTTAATATATTTTATTGATTATGCTATTACAGTTGTCCCATTTTCCCCCCTTCATTACCCTCCACCCTGCACACCCCTCCCACCCACATTCCCCCCTTTAGTTCATGCCCATGTGTCATAAGTTCTTTAGCTTCTACATTTCCCACACTACTCTTGCCCTCCCCCTGTCTATTTTCTACCTACCATCTATGCTACTTGTTCTAT
>PVKU01001931.1:87817-258515 GCA_004027475.1 Anoura caudifer | reverse complement strand
TTCTTCATTTCACTTATTGTAGCCTTCATTTTTTCATCTAATTTGTGAGCAAAATCAACCAATTCTGTAAGCATCCTGATCACCAGGGTTTTGAATTGTGCATCTGATAGGTTGGCAATCTCTTCATCGCTTAGATAAATTGGCTCTGGGGCTTTGATTTGTTCTCCGGTTTGAGCCATTTTCATTTCTGGGTTTTTTTGTTTGTTTGTTTTGTCTAGTCGTGGCTGTTACGTAGTGAGGGGTGGAGCCTTAGGTGTTCCCCAGGGCGGGCAGCCTAGTCGCTGTATGTGGGGGCGGGGTCCGAGAGGAGATAATGGCAGTTGCTTTACTCACTCTCAGATTCCAGTCCCTTTCACCGCTTCCCCTTTGCCTGGATTATCTGCGCGTGAATGTGGGACCACCCGGTCAGCCAGCTGCCTTGTGTGGCCTCACTGGTTCTGCACAGTTGCCACCCTGTGCCCGGGGTCTGCTAGTCGCCACCTGTGCACCTGGGGGCTGCCAGCCGTTGCTGCCTGCGTGCCCGGTCCGCACCTCCGCTTTTTCCTGCCGTGACTCCTCCCCTCTTACCGGTCTGGATGAATCGTTGTTGGACTTCCAAACAGTTCGATTTTCTGAGTTCTGGTTGTTTTCTTGTTTCTAAATCTTTGTTGTCCTTAATTTTGGTTGTGAGAAGAGGCACAGTGCATCTGCCTACGCCTCCATCTTGGCCGGAAATCTCTCCTTTCTTCCTTGAAGAGCATTCTCTCACAGTTCTCTCACCTTCGGTATATCTGTTCCTTTTCAGTCTCTTTTGTTGAATTTTCTTTGAAAGTTCTCCTCTTAGCGTAGAGCTTTATACAAGTGTAAGTGGGATCACTGGCATTGATTTATTGATGCTTAAATTCAAATAATGAACAGGAGGTTTGTTTTCTATATTGAGAGGAGGACACACACATATATACACACATCAAGTAGAACAAGCAAGTGATTCAGAATTCTCCTCCTGGCTCCTGGTTACTTTGGTAGCACTAGAAAAGTAAGCAGAAGTGACTATGTGATAGTTTCAGAAACACCATGGACCCTGGAACAGGAAAGGAAGAGTAAGAAGAAGGCAAGCTGTTGGTTTCCTGGATTCCATAGTGTTACAGGCTGAATTATGTCCCCCCCCCAAAAAAAAATTTATATGTTGAAGTCCCAATCCCCAGTTCCTCAGAATGTAATGATATTTAGAGACATAACCTTTAATGAGGTGATTAAGTTAAAATGAGGCTATTAGGGTGGGGCCCTAATCCAGTAGGATTGATATTCTTATTATAAGAAGGGGAAGAGACACTACACAGGTGCGTGTGCCTAGGGCAACCATGTAAAGAGGCAGCAAGAGGATGGTCATCTTGAGCCAAAGAGGGAGGCTGCAGCAGAAACCAATTTTACTGACTCCTTGATTGTAGTTTTCCAGCCCCCAGAACTGTGAGAAAATAAATTTCTGTGTTTAAGTCACCCAGTGTGTGGTATTTTGTTGTAGCAGGCCTAGTTAATTAATGCATGGTGGAAGTGAAATTCTTGGATAGTCAGTTTGACACCCGAAGCTGAGAGGCTTATTGGTAAAAGGGATTATACTGTAATAAAATATTCCTGCTTGGAGTAAGAAAAATCCTTTTCTCTTGAATGCTTTTCTCCCAATCAGGAGGTTGGAATTTTCTATTTCCAGAAGAAAGAAGAGTGAAGTAACTCACCTCAATATGCCATTTGCTTCTTTAGTTGGGGCCACTAGCTGTGTGACACAAAGAGGGTTCTTTGTGACAGTGATATAGCAACTTTAAATATTTGTCTCAGCAAAGAGCTAAAAAGCAAAGTGAAACAAAACAAAAAATGCCCAATGTTTGAAGAGCTCACATGCCTTGCTCCAGAATTTTTTTTTTTTTTTTTTTTTTACAATTCAGAGAAGTTTCTTGCATCAGGATTTGTGCTAGCTTCAACAGAAGATATACTAAAATTGGAATAAGGCTTTAAATTGGTTTCATGACAAAGGCTATAAATTATACTAGGTGACTCAAATTATTCATGAGAGAGAGGAGATCTTGATTTATGCACTAGTTTTGTGTAAATTTCATTTTTGTAAAGTAAATCACTTTTCCCATTGACTCACATTACAATTTGAGATACACTTTATCTTCTTTTCTGAGTAATCTTCAATTGACAGCAGCTTTTTGCACTTCCACACAAGCATTTAATGACCTAAATGCAAGCGCTTCAATGAAGCATAGCTATTTACAGAAATGGCAAGAGAACCATGTATTCGTCCAACACACACAACTAATACCAACTATTTGGCAGGGGCTGTAGATTCAAAGACATGGATCCCTTAGCTTCAAGATGCTTATTTTCTTTGGTAGATTGAAAAATTCCTTTGAGAAGCAAATGATCAGCCCCTAAATGCAATACCTCATAATATGCATATAATGGTTGTTCTTAAAAATTGAATTATTTAACATTACAAAGAATTTGCCGTTGTTTGCTCAAATAAAATTGATGTCATGTGTATTCACCAGTGTTTCTGTGACCATTTTAATGTTTGGGGGAGACAGGGATTCTTAACCTGAAATTTTAAAAATATTTTAAGAATGTTTATGTGCTTTATAAGGTCTATGGAACCATGTAAAATAATATGCAAAATCAAATGTATATTATAATGGGGTTAATATCCAAAATGTATAAAGAACTTATAAAACTCAATTCCAAAGAAACAAACAATCCAATTAAAAAATGGGCAAAGGACCTGAATAGACACTTCTCCAAAGAGGACACACAAATGGCCAATAGCCATATGAAAAGATGCTCAATGTCACTAATTATCAGAGAAATGCAAATTAAAACCACAATGACTTATCACCTCACACCTATCAGAATAGCTATCATCAATAAATCAACAAACAACAAGTACTGGTGACGATGTGGAGAAAAGGGAGCCCTCATGCACTGTGGGTGGGAATGCAGGCTGGTGCAGCCACTGTGGAAAGCAGTGTGGAGATACCTCAAAAAATTAAAAATGGAACTGCCTTGTGTACCAGTGATTCCATTACTGATAATTTATCTGAAGAAACCTGAAACACTAATTCAAAAGAATATATACACCCCTATATTCATTGAAGTGTTATTTACAAGAGCGAGATTGTGAAGCAGCCCAAGTGTCCATCAGTAGATGAGTGGAGCTGTGGTGCATTTACACAATGGAATACTCCTTGCTCATAAAAAAGAAGAAAATCTTACCCTTTGTGACAGCATAGATAGACCTGGAGAACATTATGCTCAGTGAAGTAAGTCAGT
Source organism: Anoura caudifer (assembly GCA_004027475.1). NCBI lineage: Eukaryota > Metazoa > Chordata > Mammalia > Chiroptera > Phyllostomidae > Anoura > Anoura caudifer. Next base: position 255,212 of record PVKU01001931.1, on the reverse strand, counting down.
CAGAGTAAAGCAAAAACCATATGATTTCATTCACATGTGGAACCTAATGAACAAACTGAACTAACAAGCAAAATAGTGACAGACTCATAGATAGAGAGCAGGCCGACAGCTTGTTGGAGGTCAGGGGCTGGGTCAGGATGGGGAGTGGAGGAATTGAGAAAAAAAAGAAAAAACTCATGGACATGGACAACAGCTTGGTGATTGCCAGGGAGAAAGGGAGTCGGGGGAGATGGAGGAGGGTATGGGGGAATGAATGGTGATGGGAGGAGACTTGACTTAGGGTAGTGAACACACAATACAGTGTACAGATGATATGTTATAGAATTATGCACCTGAAACCTGTATAATTTTCTTAATCATTGTCATCCCAATAAATTCAACAAAAAGGAAAAGAAACAATAAAAACCAAATGTTGTGTACATGTGAATTTTTCTGGGGAGAGAGTTCATTACTTTCATCATCTTCTCAGAAGGATCTATGATCTTAAAAATGACTAGAATAAGAAGCAATGAGTGTATTATCTCAGTCCAATTTCTGCAGACAGTATTCTCTTGAATCTAGCTTTGATGCAAGCACACAATTTTGAGAAAATAAACTACAGTTATCAGAGAGTTCCTTTCTAAACACAAAGCATTTATTGAGCACCTAAGATGTTCATTGCATTGTAATAGGACTTGCAGGGTCAATAGGCTATGTTGAGAGAGAGTTGAAGAAGCCATAGCTTTTTTAAAAAATGACTATTTGCCTTGTGTGGCGATGGGTAAGGCTAGCTTAGAGGAGTAAGATCAGGATGGACAGGTTCCATGAACAGCTAATAGCTCCGTCAGGGACTATATAATATTTGTGCCAAAAAATCCCATTAAACATGGACGGCCGGTTATATAAGGGATTTTTTTAAATATTGTGCTGGCCTGTAAGTAGTAAGCAAGTTATTGACTTGAAATGCTTTATTGCATGGAAAGCATTACCAACAGAGAGTATTTTCCATTTTCTATTTGTGTTTTTTCCTCATTATTTCTCTTGGGCTAATACTGTTTAGACACAATGAATGCATTAATAGTACCCACCCTTGAATGCTCTTTAGAAAAACACAAAGTATTTATTGATTCTTTATGGGGTTTTTTAACCTAATGAAAGCTAGTTAGAATCAACAACCTTAACAATAATGTGTTGTATTCTCCCTGCTGCTAAAAAAACAGCAGGAAAACATTTTTTAAGCAACAGAGTCATGCTGCAAGTTAGAAGTAAATGAGCACTTTCCAGCAATAAGATCTGCTGAATAACTGCATTTATATCCTTTCCTTAATCCCTATTATGAAGATCACACAATAAAGAATCTCTCTGTATAATGAAGACTGTCGCTAACTTGAACACGATCACACAAAGCTGGATGCCATCTGTTGGAATAATGGTAGAACCTCTAATTTCACAATTGTTGGGAGCCCATCATTACTTTTCTATTTATTTAAAATATATATTCAAAAACCTAACGCTTCAAGCTTCATAATAAGGCTCCAGTGATATGTTCTATGAAAACATGTCACTCTTCTTTGTGCTCGTCAGACAATGTCTTTTACGAGCAAACAAAGAAAACCTCTACTATTGAATCCAAGACACTAGGAATGTAAAGAAAACAGATTGGCAAAAATATTGTATCAACTGTATTTACTGTGTTGGTACATAGATTAGGTACTTGGAGTCCACTGTAGCAGTGGAGGGTTTTGGGTTTTAGAGAATCTGTTTGTGTTGTAACATCTTGATCTTGATTTTTCAGGAAGTGTGAGCACTTTCACCTCTGGCCCTTTTTAGGCACCTGGTTATCCTGAAGGCATGGCAGACAGAGAGGAGTCAGTTATCTCAGAGAATGTAAAAAATGGAAAATATTTGTTGAGATCCAAGGGCCTTATCACGTTGCTGAGTGTAGCTTCTGGCTGTGAAACCAGAGAAAGCTGATTTGTCAGTTCTCTGAAGGGAGACTATCTCCACAGGCTCAATTCTTCTTGGTTATTTGGTTGAAATATATTTCAGTTATGAACACAGCTTGAGGGGTTGGAGGCCAAAGTGGTTGGGAACTTCCATTCTTCGGCAAACAAATTCAGGTCCAGAAGGCAAGCACTTCAGCGGTTTGCTCACATCACATGGACCTTGGGAGTAGCAGAATTGGGGGTAGAATTCAGGCTCACAGGACTTTGAGTCCAATATTATTGCCTTTGTGTTATGGTGCTAAATTAGGTTCCCAGACCCAATTCCAACATGGCGGCGGTGGTGGTGGTGGTGGTGTGCTTCTCCCCAGACCAACAAACAATTCTCAGACACCTTGCAGGTGTCTGAAAATTCAACTCAATTTTGACACTCTCTACTGGGAGATAGCATCAGATTCCTTAAGTGTTTAGTTCTATAACACTTCTTTCTATCCCTCCCACTCCCCTTCACACTTCAGATGCCTGCTGTGAGCCCAGGCTTTCTGTGCTTCTGATGAACTGGCTACACAGATCAGAGGTTCCAGTGACCACTTCCAACTCAGAATGCCAATTGCAAGTCTAGGTTGCTACCTGTACTTCTGACTGACTGGCTGTGAGTCAGAGGTTCCCAGAGCCCACTCCTCACATTTCATTAATTTGCTAGAACAGCTCACAGAACTCAGAGAATCATGTGACTTATTAGATCACTGGTTTATTGTAAAAGGATATAACTCAGGAACAGCCAGATGGAACAGACGTATAATAGGGCAAGTTATGTGGGAAGGGGCGTGGGGCTTCCGTGCCCTCTCCCGGCACGCCACTCTCCCAGCACCTCCACGAGTTCACCAACACTGAACCTCTGCAAACTCTGTCCTTTTGGGGCCTTATGGAGGCTTCATTACACAGTCATGTTTGATTAAATCATTCACCTTTGACCTCAAGTCCCTCTCCCCTCCCTGGAGGTTGGGGGATAGAGGGAGATGGGTTAGGATTGGAAGTTCCAACCCTCTAATCATGGGGTTGGGTCTCCTGGAAAGCTATCCTTATGTGTTTCTCAAAGTTACTGCACTCACATAACAAAAAATACTTTTGTCATTTTCAATACTTATAATACTTATAAGAATTGTGGATGAATGACAAAATATATATTTCTTATAAATCACAGTATCTCATGTGCCCATCTTCAGATATCATCCTATTTCTTCTGAGCAGATATAAACCATATCCTCAAAGTTGCCCAGTCACAAGATTTTTCACAGCACATGTTTTGGGCTCTGTAACTGCAAGTTTGACCATTTGACCTTTACACCAACTCTCTCTTCCCCCTCTCCTCCATTTTTATTTTATTTTATTTTATTTTATTTTATTTTATTTTATTTTATTTTATTTATTTATTTTTAAAGATTTTATTTATTTTTAGAGAGGGGGAAGGGAAGGAAGAAAGAGGATGAGAAACATCAATGTGTGATTGCCTCTCGTGCACCCCCTACTGGGGACCGGGCCAGCAACCCAGTCATGTGCCCTGACTGGGAATCAAATCATCGACCCTTTGGTTCACAGGCTGGCACTCAGTCCACTGAGCCACACCATCCAGGGAAGATATTTATTTTAAAATTCCTCTTCCACTTCACTTGTCTTGTCTATCCTTCCAAGGATAGTCAATAGAAAGGAGTAAAGCGAGATGAAAGAAGAGCTTAAGCAACCAATTTTAATGCTTTCATTCTCCTTTTCAAGTTCTAAGGGTAAAAATTTCAGAAGTAATTAAAATACTCAGGTTCTCTCCCTCTTAGCTATAGAGGGGACTCCCCAGAGCTTAGCTGGCTGGTTCCATTGCTGAAATTCTCTTTCTTTTGGTTTCTTCATCCCTGACGTAGAGATAATACTGTATATCTCAGTAGAATGGCAAGGAATCAATTGATAATTGTCAACAATTTTTTCTTGGTCATAATTCCTCTGTATATTAGGTGTGAGTTACAGCTTAAGCACAACAACATCATCTGACAATGCCTGAAAGAAGTGTATTCCGCACAAAATGCATTTTCTTACTCTCTGAGAACTTCTCACAAAGGCTGTTATCTTTCACAGCCCTGCTGGTTGTGCAGTTGAAATTTCGAACCTGTCATCTGGGTGTTCTGATGCAAAGATGCTCCAAGAGTCAGCAGGCTGGCAGAATAAGGGGAGCAGGGTCCGGGAGACATATGGGGATCACCAGTATATACCCTCCCATGTGCTGGTGTGGTTTGGGTGCTCAGCAGTCCATCGCCGTCCCAGGCACAGCTGCCTCCCAATTGGGAATATTCTTAACCGTTCTTAGCTGCAGATGTTGAGGTGGTGAAATATCACAATATACACATGCATTTATTTTTCTAATATTCCTTGCTTCCCTGTTGCTTTATATGTCCTCCCTTCCACACTGAGCATTGGTTCCTGTTGCTCATTTGGCATTGCTGGCTTCATAAATATAAATTTTATGGTTTACTTCCTTGACTCTATCTTAAATGCTTCCCACTCTGTCAGTTTCCCATGCAGTTTTGAGCTGCAGCCAGTTTTCTTTAACAAGGTGTAAGTTCCTTCACAGTCTGTTAAAACCCGCTATTTCTTTACTGCCGTCCTATAGACTCTTATCAATATTTCAAGTCTTGTGATCACCAAGTTGCCCAAGAATAGCATCCGCAGTTAAATTAACAAGGCTAAAATTACAAGATCTATCAATCTTCATGCTTCATGATGTAAGGAGGTCATTAACTGAGGTCAGGAGAAACTTTCCCCTGACAGCGAGCTCCTTCAGAATTAGTGCATTATGGGAACATTTACAAATTAGTCTCATTATACTTAGGAGCCTCTGGTATGAACCCCTTGTCACAATCATGATTCTGGGAAGGCAATTAATAGGTTCTTGTGAATTCTCTGTAACCTCCAGCCTTATTTAAAAAAGAAATTTGGATGAATTTTTGCTATTTCATCCAAAAAGACTTTTCTTTCCCCTCTTCTCCACAGCTGTTAATCCAGTGGCCAAGGATTCATCCTGAATCGTGGGTCTTGCTGTAATTCTGTAAGTAATGTCAGTTAACACAGGGTGACAGTGCTATTACTTGATGTATGTCTTATGCCTTTCCACTCATTACTGCTCAGAGTCACGGAATGCTAGAGCTGGGTGAGACAACAGAAGTCATCTGCTCCAGCGTTTTCCAAAGCCTGTTCTGTGGAGCACTACTCCTGTGCGATGCTATAAGGTGCAGTGTGGGGGGTGGGAAGATCTGTAACATCACACAACTTCTCAGAAAATTTGGATCCAAGTTTGGTTGGATCCGTAGGTGATACAAATAATGATAGGGTGCGGTATTTATTCCCTTGCTTCCTCATTGCCATTGTTGCCACAGGACATCTGCAACCCTCCTCTGAAGGCTACAACTCCTGGTCAGTCTGCTCCATACACCTACTCCCCATAGCTAATTGTTGTGGAATGTAGTTTTGGGAACTATGGGCTCTCTTGCCCTCTCATGTCTAAGGGTGGTATCAGCACCCCACTATTGCTAGTTCTAGAATACTGCACCATGCCCCCTTTTTGGTATACCTGATGTTTTTTAACAACTCCTTTATTTAATTCTCTTTAAATTACTCAGTTTGAGTGTCCCATCTCTTTCTTGCCATGACACTGACTGGTATAGTCCTTGGCTTATCAATGCTGTTTTGGGATTAGATTGGCTTTTGCTCAGGCAAAGTGATGACATAGCTTTGAAGGATACTGTGAGAACAAACAGGGTAGTTAAAAATCTCTTTGTCAGACTGCTGGAATGGAAACCAAGTGAAGGGGCCTCTGAGCTCTGGCAGGGCCAGTGACACTGGTAATTGGGAGTGGTAATTTTTGGCCAGCCTAACTCTGAACTAGTGACTACTCAATTTGGAAGCTCAGATAATTATGTGCTAATGCTGAGGTTGGCAGTAGTAATTGGACCTACTTGCCTCTATAGCATCAAAGTCTTGGATAGATTTTATATGAGAGTTTGGATCTAAGGCAGAAACATATATGCATAGGCAGCACAAGAGTGTGGGGGTGTCCGACAGCTCCCTTCCAGTCCAGTCTCTGACTTCTGGATTTAAATTGACTAGTTGCTTGGTGCCTGTCCAGGTAGCATTTGACAGTTGATGCAGATTGCAGAAATAAGCAAGGAATAAAATAATTACAAATGATAATGTTGTCAAAGATATAATCAAGGGACAAAATGAGACAATGACAGAGAAGAGACCCTTTAGATGGGGTGCAGGCAAGGCCTCCTAAGCATGTGGCCTTTAGGCTCAGAGGGAAACGATGAGAAGGTGCCAGCAGGGAAGAGTTGTGCAGGCAGAGAGACCATGCACAAAGGCACCGAGGCAGGCGAGAACTTTGGAGGGACTAAGGGACCGAGGGACTGGAAAACAGCAGGTGTTTGGAGCAAAGGCAGCGAATGGTGTGGCCTGGAAGGGCAGTGGTGAAGACTATGGCTGAACTGTCTGGGTTTGAATCCTGGATCCAGAATCTAAGTCTGTGACCTTGGCAAAGTCCCTTAATCTCTCTGTACTCAGTTTCCTCTTCTGTATAACAGGGAGAAAAACAGTATTTACAATTTTTAATATCCATTGTGATTATCAAGTATATAGCTGTAAAGTCCTCAGACTTTGCACATAGTAAGTCCTCTCATTAGTGCTGTTAATATGAGGTGGCATAGACAGAGGTGGACAGTAATGGCATATGCATAGGATTTCATGCAGAGAGATAAGCCACAGCTAAGATACTAAAAACAAAACAAAACAAAACCAAAAAAAGAACAATTCTTTTCAAAGCACGTCATAAACTTATGCCTCATAATAAAATGTGTAGTGTATAAGTTACCGATTTATTTTTAAAGACAAATGATGCTTTCTTATGTTCTTTTGAATTCATCATGGGCAAATAAGACCCTCTTGTATCCTTCACAGGCCGATAATCCACTCTGGTACGTATAGATCATTTTTTCTCAAGGAGATTTGAAAGAACAGAAGTATGAGGTACTATTGATTATTTTAGCAAGTGCACCATGCCTGTCATTTTATCCTACTTTTATACCTCATCAGAATTTAAAACTATTTTTAGCTCTACCTGGGCATAATTATAGGTGATCTAGAAGGATTGTGGAAAGAGTAATGCTGGACAAGGTCTCGGGCACACTGTAGCTTGTATGCCAGTAGGATTCATTGCAAGCTTTTGTAAAAGATCTTTATGAGTACAATTTAATAGTATATTTTATTTTCTAATTTTCCCCAAATTTTGAAGGGAAAAAACCCACACATCATTTTCATATGTGTCTCTACTTACAAAGGTGGCAAACAAGAATGTGAGGGAGACAGAAAGATAGAGAAAATGTACTGAAGTCATGTGTTCAGAAATCTGCTCTAAAGAGATGGAGGAACAAGAAATAATATTTTGGTAAAACATCCAAATGTGGCCGCACACCAGAAGTTTTCCAAAGCCTTTCATTTTTTTTTTCTTGGTATGCTTTCTGCACACAGTCCTAAAAAAGTTATTCTTCCAATTGCAAAATGACCTCTTCGGGATAGATTTCAGAACTGGTGTATATTCGGGCCAACTGCCTGATCCTAATTCAGAACTTGGGATGCATAGTTTAGAATTTTGCCTATGACACTTTTTTTCAGTCTTGGCCAAGAGAACTCAGTCTAAGAGCCTTGACCAATTGGAATAAATAGAGTTGAAACAATGCCTTTTAATGCCATGCATTTTGAAAGTGCTTGTTTAAAACAATACATGTTAGAGATAGTCCACATTGTCAGGAATCGGTGACTGCATTTCTCAATACTTTTTAGATAAATGGGGGCAAAGTGTAAGATTAAACGATGTGTTAAATACTGAGGTCTGACATGCTTTTGGGCTTTGCACACAGGCAGTCAGGATGCAAGGCACCAGTTGGCTGGGTCCAGCAGAAGGGCTATAAAATTGTATTCTTTGATGTTTTCTAATCTTCTTATCTTGCCTCTTTCCATGCCCATTTTATCTTACTGTTGTTTTTCTGCTGCATTCAGTGTTCTGTGAGGTAGGAAATAAACCGAAGACCTTCGGAGGCAGTGAAAAGCACTTAAAGCATTTCCTAGGTTTACCTCACATTTCTAACCTCAGAGAAGATGGGTAGTCTAAAGTTCACAGCTAGCTACTGAACTGAATATTTTTATTTTTTCCTATAAGTGAATACGATGTCCTAGTGATTCACATTTTAGGTTTTTAAAAAGCATTATACTTTAGGGTAACCAATTCTCTTGGTTTGTCTGGAACTGAGGGGTTTCTTAGCTTGTGGGACTTCCAGTGCTAAAATAGGGACAACCTGGGCAGTTGGTTACCTCAATAACATCATGATTTCATAGGATTTTCTTCCCATCTTCCTTTTCCCTCCTGGTCTTTCTCCTATCTCAGAGCTTCTAGGAAGTGGTTTTGCCTTAGTTCCATATGTTTCAGTATGTGGGAACTTCTAGCAGGTGTTGCATCTCTTTCCCACAGCCATCTGGTGCCCTACATGTTAGGTCAGTGGAATTTGAGATCGATACAGTGAGCAATTCTCACAGCAATTTCACATTTCCCATATCCTTTGAAATCACTTCATAAGCCAAAGGCAGGTGTTAGCTCCGCTTGAACAATAAGAAAACAGAAACTCATAGAGGTTGCTGGTAACTTCCTGGAAAGTTACATACCACTAGACTTAACCCCAGGTCTGACATTAAAGGCAGTGGTCCTTTATGTTCACAGTGCTTAGTCTTAGAGATTTTGTTGTTGTTGTCATGGACAGATGGAGGATAGTCTTAGGATAAGAGTCAGAGCTATTTCTGGGGCTGGTAAATGGATAGTGGAAAAGAACATTAGCCTGGAAATCATGAGACTTGGGGCATATTCCCAGGCTCTGGCCTTTTAAGTGTTGCCATTGGACAAGTCCTCATACACATGTGCCTCGTTTCCTTCACAATATGATGATGAGGTTGGACTAGATGAATTCTAAGAATCCTTCTAGTTCTAATTTATATCCTATTTCCTCTTTACTGCCTGTTGCCCCTTTTTGGATCTCCTTGAAAATCATTTGAAGGTATTTTGGATATAAAGTTGGAGGATGATGGGAAACCCAAAGATGGCTTGCAGTTGTACTGGCAGGGTTAATGGTCTAAGTTAGGTCTTTTGAGTACCTCCTGCATGTCCCAGATCTCCACCTTTGGGGGATAACTTGGTTAGAAAGTTTTTGCTAAGTAATCTCTCAGTCATACCTCTCAGTATGGGGCCAATTATGTTGAGGTATTAGAAGGAAAGGGAAGCAAAGAAGGTCAACATAAAAACCAAGAGCTACTGCCTTCAGAACGAAATGGAAGGTCCATGTCCTTTGGTACCACGAGTTGGAAACTGCAAATTTAGGCTAGATATTCCACCTATAATAAAGGTCTAAATTCTAAGTGAACTGAGATTGTATATGCTTCTTAAAGTTAAATAGATCTCCACTGAGAAGCAAATGGTTCTTTCAACACACTCCCTGTAATCTCCATCACTCTCTGAGAAAAGTTTATACTAAGGAACTATTGGTATATAGCAGGACACAGTACTATATCTTTAGTGTACTTTGTAAGTATGGGTTTCTACATCTGTGCACAGGAGTTAAGATAACACCTAGGGGTTTTCTAAAGGAGAGTTTGCAGAGCTCCAGAAAGGGGGAATTGAGACAGTTGCCCTTTAACTTCCTCCTTCCTGAGGCATCTGTGAAAGGAGGCAGGGCAGTAATTCGGGGAAGGAGACTGAGGCTTCCTTGAAGCTTACATACAGTCACCCCAACTCAGCCCCTATGATGACAAGACAGGTGTTGTGGTGGGGGAGTGGGGTTCCTTTCCAGAGTCTCCTATGATTGCTCTTGGTGTTCATTTTAGGGGACTTCTGATCCCACTCCTCCAAGTTCACTGCAATTACATAAAATACCTGTTACTCCTTCCCAAACCCCAAACCCAATTTAGTGCTTGCAGAAAAGTTTGGAATACTTACTGGAAGCCATCTGTGGGTGATTGATAGATTATGATTTAGACTTTCAAAGAAATAAGAAAAGTGGCTTAGTAGATGGACAGAAGTTTGTGTCAGGCATCTTGGACAGCATGGGTGTCTTGGGTCCTGAACAAGTTCATACACCTCCCTAGCAGTCTGCTCATTGGGAAAACTCATGTAATTAGATGAGAGAGGAAACATTCTATCTCTTATTCAGAACTCATTTGAATTTTGTTGCTTGTTGCTCTAGCCAGTCCAAATTCTCCATTTCTCAGAAGCAGAACCAGTACCAACAAGGGAATACTGTTTGTGTTTCATCAACACATAGATATAAAAATGTTTGAGGTAATATCTCCATGCCCTTCCCTGCCCACCTTCACTCCCAGAATTCCATGGTTCACAGACCTCTCCTCTAATTGCTCAGGCTGAGATTCTTGATAAGCAGTGAGTCATTTCCCAGGAGCCAGACTTATCAGTTTGTGTCCCAGCCCTGAAGGGGATGCCAGTGGAGACTCAAGCTGTATGCTCTGTTTTTGGAAAAAGAGCTGCAGGGCAAAGCCTGAAGCTACTGCTCTCCGAAGGTATGAAGACATTCCCTTTGGCATCTCAGCTAAACCAGTAGTTCTACTTTCAGAAGCTGCTTCAGTTCATCGTTGTACTACAGTTCACAAAAGGAGTTATTTTCTAAGTCACAAAGGGTTTAGTGAGTTAAGAATGGTTCCCAGTTTTGCCACTGCCTCATGATATCTGGTGGAGAATAGATTTGGTTTGGACGGGGCGAGGAGATTCTAGTTTACAGAAACGTTTTGGTTACATTGCAAGATAAAGGATGAATTATCATCTTCATTTAACCCACGGATGCCCAAGGACCTTAGAAGTCTCAGACTTCCTGTGCCTCAGATTCTCCACAAGAATGCAGGAATCTGAAGTGTGGCCTCTTCTGAAGTGTGGTCACACCTAGAATTGTACTGCATTCATTGACTGAGGGGCTACCGTGAACTTCTGGGGCAGGTACTTACTCCAGGTTCTCTAACCCTCACAATAAATCTAAGAGCAGGTACTTTTATGCCCTTTTTACATAAGAAGAAACTGAGACTTGGAGTGTCAAGGTTGTATAGTTGAAGATCATACAGCCTTTAAGTGGTGAAGAGATCATTTAAACCCAGATCTCTTTGCCTCCCAGATCTGTGGTGTTCACTTGTCTCTCTAAGGTCATTTGAACCACAAATAAAAATGCTTGCTAAGCATCTAACAAATGAATAAGATGAAAGTTCAATGATTAAGAAGAAGGGAGGAAGGGGAAAGGGATTAAGAATTTCTTTCTCCAATTGAACAATGTCTAGTAACTATGCTGCCTGAGAATTAACTTGTGCCCCCAATTTGTCGAATATTTGATGGTGGTGATCGCATTTCTCTGAACCCACTCCTCCTGTGAGCCACCGAGCAATAAAGGGCAGCTGGAAAGCAGTGGCAAAGACATCATGCCTCTGCTTGGAAATCTGTTTGGTCACCCTCCTTGCGTTGGGTACAGATGATAGACAACACGGTAGTGCATGAGCTCTGGATATGAGGTGTGAGGATGGGAGTTTCAATCCCCCCTCTCTTATACACATTGGACATCCTTGGGCAGGTCCCTTACACCCTCTGAGCTTTAGTTTCTTCATCTGTATCATGGACATTACATTGCAATGTTATATATAGGGAGAGACTATTGGAGATTAAATAGAGTAATGCATTTGACAGTTTGTAAAACAATGCTTGGTGCCCGGTAAATCCATTATGGAACCTAAATAATGCTTCTGGTAAATGTGTTATAAATGTTAGTTTTTCAATGTTCAGTAAAAAACAAACATTCCAAGTCTGCTCTCATCTTGGAGTTTTGTTGCTTGCTTTTCCCTCCTCCCAGGCTATTCTCTCATATCTGTGTCAAGTTGCCATGTTTCATCATTCAGGTCTCAGCTTAAATGTCACCTTGGTTTAAAGATCTTCCCTGCCCACCCTACGTAAAGAGAAACATTCTGGCAGTTTTTGATTTTACTGTCTTCATAGCACTGTTATCTAAAATTAATTTTGTACTTGCTGTTTATTCTTCTGGCCTCCATTAGAGTGCCAGTTCCTGAGCAGTGGGGACTTGTCTGTTTTGCTTATGGTTAAGCACCCAGGACCAGACCAGTGCTCTCCCACAGGAATGCAACACAAGCCACCTACACAGCCTAAAGTTTTTTTTGTAGCCACATTAAAAAGCAATGAGTAAAAATAATTCTGATAATGAACTTTATTTAACCCAATGTATTTCAAATATTATTATATCTACACATTATCAGTATAAAATTATTGAGATTTTTGGCATTTTTTTTCATTCTGGATCCTGATAATCTGCTGTGTATTTGACACTTAATGCTCATGCAAAGCCCTCAATGGTCACAGGTGCCTTGCGGCTGCAACACTGGGCAGTACAGGCCTGGAGAAGCAGCATGCCACATATTCTACATTTGCTGAAGATTGTGTGTGGTTTTCCATCTTTGTGTGAATTGCTCCAAGCCCTTTGTTTTTAAATTACAAAACTTCAGAACTAGAATGTTGGAGATCATTTATGTGCTTCCTCGCATCGTATATGAGGAAACTTTGACCCCTGGAGGGACAATGTTGGTGTCTTACTGAAGGTGAGACACCTTCTTATAAGAAGGTGGCTGAGCCAGGCCTGAAACTCATATTCTCTTATTCAAAAGTGAGCACCCATTTCAAATATGCAGATCTAGAGATTTAAAAAACACTCTGTGTAATATATACCACTTATTTTTTCTGAACATATCAAATGATTATATACAATACTCCTTGACATAAATAGGTGTAATTCCCAGAGTTTGGCATCAAACAAGTGATCAGGTTTTTTAGCTACCATTGTTACGAGATGTGTTTATGCATACCTTGTTTAATTAAATCATTTAACCTAAATCACTCTGAAAACTTTTTAAGAACTTCAGCTTTAGCTTAAAATGCAAAATTATTCATTTTCTTTCCTGGATTTTACATTCCACGATGTTAAAAATTCAAATGTCACTCACACCTGCAGAGCACGTGGCCACCTTATTCACATTCCTTTCTTGAATTACTGGGAAGGTGAGCAGCTGCTTTTGAGACGGCATAATATTGATTAACAGTGTCTACAGGAAATCAGCTCAAGACAATTAATTTTTACAGCACCAGTCCTGTACTTTCAAGCGTTCTATTAAAATTATGCATTGTTAATTGATACTGCTGGGAATTACGAGCAAAGACCAGTTTGCCAGAAAAAGAAAGCAGGACACAACTCTGTTGCATATTCATATTGAGTTTCTACTTAATAATCCAGTGGGGAGGGGAAATCAGAGCTGAGATCTATCAAATCCGATAGAGATGAAAAATTATTGTCTCTTTCCTTTTATTTTTAAGTCACAGACATTAGGGATTATGTTCTAAGATAATGAGTTGTCACTTCTGACAACTGCGACATGGTGCATACTTTTGTTAGTCTTCCACTTTAGAACCTCTAGGGGCAAATAAGTCTGAGTCCCTGTGCTGCATTATGTTCGCTGATTTAATTCTCTTTCGGTGTCTATCTATTTGTATCTCTAGAGCACTGAAGAACGTGGCATCACGACCATCTCCCTGTGCGCTGCCTGGGGAAAGAGACTGAAGAGTGACTTTCACAGCCACTGCGCACATCTCCAAGGCCTAACCCACATGTTACAAAAATGATCAGATTGAATGTGGATCCTAGGAATGTGAATTTCTTTGGCTTAGAGAAAAATTCTTATTCCTTTTTTAAAGCCTGCTTTCCTTTCCTTTCCTTTCCTTTCCTTTCCTTTCCTTTCCTTTCCTTTCCTTTCCTTTCCTTTCCTTTCCTTTCCTTGTTTCTTTCTTTCTTTCTTTCTTTCTTTCTTTCTTTCTTTCTTTCTTTCTTTCTAAATTTATTTTTCAATTGCAGTTTACATTCAATATTATTTTGGATTATTTTTAGGTGTACAGTATAATGGCCATTTACATACTTTACAAATCCCCACCCCCACACCTCCTCTCCCCGTAGCTCATATATTTCCAGTACCAACCTGTTAAAGTCTTTCTTTAAATAGCTCCAGCAAACCAGGAAAAAATATATCTCTTAAAATTTGTGGAAGTGGATTAAAATTCTGGACGCTTTTGCTGAATTAAAAATGTGAGTTGGGCATTTTAGTTGCTTTAGATTTCAAGCTTTGCTTTTGTATTTGAAAACAGTTACTTCTCATCATTCATCTATTCTTCATTTGAAACAAGACCTTTGGTCTTAGTGAGATTGGAAATAGGGGCTGAAGATGGATGAGAAATGTAACTGGAGAGGAATCAGCCTCAGACTCCCCACAATTTAGAGAGTGCTCATTCAGAGGCTATTCAGGGTGCAGTTAAAGCTCCAGGCCACGGAGTGTTGTGGACAGGGACCCCTCCGTACCGCAAAACCCCTTGCTAGTTGTGTGGTCTTGGCCAAGTTCAATTTCTTCATTTGTAAAATCAGGATCATTGTGGCTCCTATCTTAAGTGGTTGTAGGGTGGTTTAATGAGAAGATACATGTAAGACTTCTGGAATGTTTTAAATATCCATAAACATTAATGAATATCATCTTTATTGCAATTCTCATTGAGTGAAATTATCTTGATCCCAGAGTAAAAGCAACTGATGTTTGTGTATTGAAGAAACTGTGTATTTTGATATATTACAATGCAACACAAGTCTTTTGCCACTTTTAAATTTTCTTCATTAATTTATTTTTAGTACTTTTATATATCGAGTTTTGAATGTGCACAATATTTGCAAATAATAAAGTCATACTTTAAAGTAATTCAAAACGTGATCTTCCACTGACTCCTTGATTTTCCCATCCCAACATTTCTGAGATTTTTAAGAGACTGTGTTGTGATTCCATGTCATCCCAGAATGACAGCCCTAATATAATTGCAATCTTAGGGTCAAGGCAGGAAGTCACAAATTTGTTGTTGTCTGCAGGCTCAGTCTAAGATTCCATCTGTACAGTGCCATGACAACCAGTTAGAAAGAGACAAATTTCGTTAATCAGGCAGTTGTTTTAGCTACATGAAACCAAACAACTGGTTTCAATCTTATTTTCTTCTGCTTCATTGCATTGATGAGATCCAACCCATAGCTCTGACATCATGTGTGTGACCTAAATCACATTCTTGTACATTCTGCAATTGGCTTTAATTGAGTATTTAATGGAGTATTTGCTTTATTTGAAAGACCTTTCTTTGCTCAAGTGTATGTGAGGAGAATTATAATCCTGTGCTTATGTGTGTTAGGAGGGGGTCTGCTTCCATGCTGGAAGGTTAAAGTATTATTCCTGTGGTTGGGTGGGGGTGGGTAATTTTAGGTCAGTTTCCCCCGGATTACTTTCATGGCAATGAAAGCCTGCTTGGATGATGGCTGTTTGTGCACATTTACTTCTTGTTATAAGTTTTATCCAGATTTATCCACAACTATTTGCTATATGCTGTGTTAGGTAGGAATGAGCGTTCTGAAGTTGGATAGACTATGCTGGGTTTGAAAGGAGAAACTCTTAGAAAGACACTTCATTTTCATAAACTCTTGTTTTCTCACCAATAGAGTAGTGTTTGGTTAGGAGAAAATGAGGGAATTCAGTGGCTATTTTTATTTTTTCTGTGTTCATACCAATAGCATCGACATGTGGAACAAACACATAAATATTATTTTCCTTTAAAAAAATTCTTCTGTTCAAAGTGGAATGGAAGCTGCTCAACAGTGTCTGACATATAATTTTCAGTTAAGGAATGGTCATCTCCCCTTCTTGTGCTAGATGTTTGAGTTCCAAGAATTCTACATGGACCTTCTAATCTCGTGTGAAAGAATGAGTCAGGAATGCGCCTGGAGATGGGCTTGGGGATGACTCTGCAGTTTTCTCTCCCAGCAACTCCAGGACTTGGTGGCAGTGACAAATGGAAGTCAAAGCAGTTTTCAAAGGCTTCTTTAAAACAAGCCAAACAGTTCCTGTTTGATTTGGCCATTTACTGTCATTCTTGCATGAAAAGAAAAAAATGTTTGGCAAGAACGGACTTCAGAATGCTTCCAAAAGGGAGCTTCCAAGGGGCAGTGTGTCACTGGGCAGTCATTCAATCCACCAGGGGAACATCATTTAAACTCTGCTTGAATAGTGTCGTTTCTCTGCAAATGGTATTGCTGATAACAGCTGTTTAGAGTCACACATGGGTTGCAGGTGCATTCACAGTCTTATCACTGTTTTAACTTTTTGTTTTAAAATAATTTCAGACTTACAGAAAAGTTACTGAAATGGCACAGATAGTGATCATTACCCTTCCCACATAACACTGTGTATTACCACGGACAACTGCATTCTTATTAATTCCATACCTATCATGAAACTTGCAATATTATTGGTAATAATATTTTTCATTCTTTTCAAAATCCTGTGAGTAGGTAATGGCAACAGTCCGCTTGGGTGGAGGCAGAAGCCAGTGCATTTTCTGTAGAGAGTTTAACACAAAATCAAACAACTAAGAGTCATCTGTTTGTTGTTATAAAGTACCACGTGCCAGCAATTGTAAAGAATATCAACAGCAAAAGATTCCTTTCTGTGGGGGACTGCCTCCCAAATTGATCACCTCTTTGTTTTTCTTCCCAGCTTTATTGAGCTAATATCTCAATAAACATTGTGTTTGTCATTAAACATTATGCAAGTTTAAAGTGTACAATGTATTGATTTTGATACAGTTATATATTTCAAAACGATTATCACCTTAGTGTTAGTTAACACCTCTTTCACAACACATAATTACCATTTCTTTTTTGTGGTGAGAACATTTAAGACCTACTCTTTTTGTAACTTTCAAGTGTGTCATACATTATTATTAAATATGATCACAATGCTGTGCATTAGATTCCGGAACTTAGTTACATTATAACTGAAAGTTCGTGCCCATTGACCAACATCTCCCCACCTTCCCCACCTCCCAGCCCCTGGTAACTGCCATTCTAATTCTGTTTCTTTGAGTTAGGCTGTTTTAGATTCCACATATAAATGATGTCATATGGTGTTTGTTTGCTCTGTTTGATTTACTTCGCTTAGCCTAGTGTCCTCAAGTTCCACTTCAGTTGTTGCAAATGGCAAAGTTTCATGTTTTTCTCACGGCTGAGTAATGTTCCATTGTATGTAGCTATATATGTATGTAAAGAAGATGTATCTCACTTTTCCTGTAACTGGACACTTAGGTTGTTTCTATATCTTGTGAACAATGCTGCAGTAAACATAGAATGCAGGTATCTCTTTGATATCCTGTTTCCATTTCTTCTGCATATATACCCAGAAGTAGGATTGTGGGATCATATGGTAGTTCTGTTTTTAATTTTTTAAAAGAAAATTCCATGCTGTTCTCCATAGTGGTTGTACCAAATTACATTCCCACCAACAGTGTGCAAGGGTTCCCTTTTCTCCATATCCTCACGACCACTTGTTATCTTTTTTCTTTTTGGTGATAGCCATTCTAACAGGTGTGAGGAGATATTTCACTGTGGTTTTGATTTGTATTTCCCTGAGGATTAGTAATGTTGAATATTTTTTTATGTACCTGTGGACATTAGTATATCTTTTTTGGAAAAATGTCTATTCTCCTTATCAGATCTTGAATATGAACCTTTTATATATGCTTTTCACATATTTTCTCCCATTCCATAGGTTGCCTTTTAATATTTATTGATTTATTTTTTGCTGTGCAGAAGCTTTTTAGTTATATAGTACTACATATTTATTTTTTCCTTTTAGCTTGTATTTTTAGTGTCACATTAAAAAAAGGTAATTGCCAAGACCAATGTCAAGGAGCTACACCCTTATGATTTCTTTCAAGAGTTTTACAGATCTTATGTTCAAGTCTTTAATACATTTTGAGTTCATTTTTTTCAGTGGATTTGGAGGAGGGATCAAATTCATTTTTCTTCCTGTAGCCATTCATTTTCCAAACACCTTTTGTTGAAGAGACTATCCTTTCTGCATTGAGTAATCTTGGCTCCCTTGTCAAATCAGTTGACCAAATAAGCAGAGGGCATGACTATTTTGATTGCTATAGCTTTGTATTATAGTTTAAAATCAGGAAGTGTAATGCCTTCAACTCTGTTCTTCTTTTTCAGGATTGCTTTGACTATTCAGGGTCTTTTGCCATTCTATATAATTTTAGGATTATTTGTTTTCATTCTGTAAAAAATGCCACTGGTTTTAATTTGCATCTCTCTGATAGCTAGCGATATTGAGCATCTTTTCATGTGTCTCTGGATCCTCTGTATGTCCTCCTTGGAGAAGTGTCTGTTCAAGTCCTTTGCCCGTTTTTTAATTGGGTTGCTTATTTTCTTAGAGTGGAGTCATGTAAGTTCTTTATATATTTTGGAGATTAAACCCTTGTCTGAGGTATCATTGGCAATATGTTTTCCCATACAGTTGATTCTCTTTTTATTTTAATACCATTTTCTTTAGCCGTACAGAAGCTTTTTATTTTGGACAGTCACCAGAGGGGAGAGGGGAGGGAATTTCAGGGGAAAAGGGGAAGGATTTGGAGCAACAAGTATGAAAGACACATGGACAAAAACTAGGGGGCTGGATATGGGTGGGAGGTGGGGAGGGTTGGGGCGGTGGGCTGGGATGTGAGTAAAAGACAGATAACTGTACAAGAACAAAAATTAAAATTTTAAAAAAGGAAAAATATGCCACTGGCACATTGATAGGGATTGCATTGAATATATAGATTGCTTTGGGTGGTATGAACATTTTAATGATGTTAATTCTTTTTATCCATGAACACAGTATATGCTTCCATTTGTTCATATCATCTTGAATTTCTTCAGTGTCATAATTTTCTGAGCGCAGGTCTTTTACTTCTTTGGTTAAATTTATTCCTATGTATTTTATTTATTTTTTTGGATGCAATTGTAAATGAAATTGTTTTCTTAGTTTCCTTTTCAGATAACTTATTATAGGTATACAAAAATGCAGATGACATCTGGATATTATTATGTATGGAATACTTTATCGAATTAATTCTACTTTATGGAATTAATTTATCAGTTAATAGTTTTTTGTGGCATCTTTAAGTTTCTCTATATGTAGTATCATGTCATCTGCGAATAATGAGAGTTTTACTTCCTTTCCAATATGTGTGCCTTTTATTTTTTCTTTTTCTCTGGTTACTGTAGCTAGGCCCTCCACTACTGTGCTGAGTAAGAGTGGTGAATGTAGAAGTCCCTGTCTTGTTCCTGATCTTTTATGTTGAGTATGATGTTAGCTGTGGGTTTGTCATGTATGGCCTTCATTATGTTGAGAAATGTTCTTTCTATTCCCATTTTGCTGAGAGTTTTTGTCATAAATGTGTCCTGGATTTTGTTAAATGCTTTTCTGCATCTATTGATGCATGATTATATGACTTATATCCTTCATTTCATTTATGTGGTATAGCATCTTAATTGATTTATGGGTATTGAACCAACCTTATGTTCCAGGAAAAATCCCACCTAATCATGGTGTATGATATTTTTGATATATTGCTGAATTTTTTGTTGAGAATTTTTGCATCTTGTTCATCAGGGATATTGACCTAAAATTTTATTTATTTTTAGCATCTTTATCTGGTTTTAGAACTACGATAATGCTGGCTTCGTGAAATGAGCTTGGAAGTCTTTTGTCTTCTTTGATTTTTTGGAATAGTTTGAGAAAGACAGTTTTTTTTTCTTTTATTATTTGGTAAAATTCATCTGTGAAATCATTAGTTCCCAGAATTTTGTTTGCTAGGAAATTTTGATTACTGCCTCCATTTTATTAGTTGTAATTGCTCTGTTCAGATTTTCTCTTTCTACCTGAGCCAGTCTTGGAAGATAGTGTGCTTCTAGAAACTTACCGATTTTTTACCAATTGTCCAATTTGCTGGAATATAATTAACCCTAATATTTTCCTATAATCATTTGTATTTCTGTGGTGTCAGTTGTTACTTCTCTTTCATTTCTGATTTTGTTTATTTGGGTCTTCTCTCTTTTTTCTTGATGAGCCTAGTTAAAGTTTTATCAATCTTGTATATCTTTTCCAAAAAAACCCCCAGCTTTTAGTTTTATTTATCTTTGGTATTTTTTAGACTCTAGCTTGTATATTTCCACTCTGATCTTTATTATTTCTTTCCTTCTACTTACTTTGGGCTTCATTTGTCATTATTTTTCTGGTTACTTTACGTTTAAGATTAGATTGTTTATTTGAATTTTTTAAATTTGTTGAGATAGGCCTGTTTGCTATGAATTTCCTGCTTATGACTGCTTTCGTTGTGTGCAATAAATTTTGGGTTGTTTTTTTTTTTCATTGTCATTTGTCTCAAAGTACATTTTGATCCTTCTCTAATCTCATTGTGAACCCATTCATTGCTTAGTAACATGTCAGATAGCCTCTATGTATTTGAGTGTTTTTCAGTTAGTTTCTTATAATTGATTTCTAATTTCATACTATTGAGGTCAGAGAAGATGCTTGCTATGTTTTAATCTTTTTGCATTTATGGGACTAACATGTAGCTCATTTTGGAAAATGTTCTATAGGTGCTTGAAAAGGATGTATACTCTGCTGGTTTGGGGTGAAGTACTCTAAAAATATAAATTAAATCCATCTGGTCTAATAAGGCCACCATTTCCATGTTGATTTTCTGTCTCGATGATATATCCATTGATGTCAATTGAGCATTAAGTTTCCCTACTATGACTGTACTATTGTTGAGCTCTCCCTTTATGTCTGTCAGTATTTGCTTTATGAATTTAGATGCTCCCACATTGGGTGTATAAATGTTTACAAGGGTTATATCCTTTGATTGGATTGATTCCTTTATCATTATATAGTGTTGTTCTTTGTCTTTTGCTATAGCCTTTGCTTTAAAGTATATTTTGTCTGATGTTTTTTGTTTCTGTTTGCATGAAATATGTTTTTCATCCCTTTACTTTCATTTGTATGAGTCTTTGGCTCTGAAATGTGTCCCTCCTTGATAGCGTGTGTATGGGTCTTGTTCTCTTATCAATTCAGCTACCCTCTATCTTTTGATTGGAATATCTAATTCATTTACATTTAAAATGATTAATAGTAGGTGTGTAATTACTATCATTTTATTATTCATATTTATATTTAGTTCTTCTTCTTCTTAAAAGAGTCCCTTTCACATTTCCTGTAATACAGATGGTGGTGAAGAACTTCTTTAACTTTTTCTTTTCTGGGGAGCTCTTTATCGGTCTTTCAGTTCTAATTAATATCCTTGCTTTTAGATAATCTTGATTGTAGATTCTTCTTTTTATTCACTTTGAGTATTTTTTGCCAATCCCTTCTAGCCTGGAAAGTCTCTATTGAGGAATCCGGTGATAGTATTATTGTGAGAGCTCCCTAGTAGATAATTGTATTTTTATTGCTGATTTTAAGATTCTCTCTTTGTCTTTAACTATTGGCATTTTAGTTACAATTTGCACCAGTGTGGGGCTCTTTGGGTTCCTGTTGTTTGGCCATCTCTGCTTTTTCTGGACTTGTGTGTCTATTTTCTTCACCAGTTAAGGGAAATTTTTAGTCATCATTTCGTCAAACAGGTTTTCAATTTCTTGCTCTCTTTCTTCTTTTTCTGGTATTCCTGAGATGTGGATGTTGGTATGCTTGATGTTGTCCCAGAGATACTTTAAACTATCCTCATTTTTTTATTCTTTATTTTTCTTTTACTGTTCTGATTGTTTTTTTTTTAACATTGTCTTCCAAATCACTGAGTTAATCTTCTGCTTCATATAATTTGATGTTGAATCCTTGTAGTATATTCTTTACTTCTGATAGTGTATTTTCATTTCTTTTTTTATTGTTGTTCTGTTACAATTGTCCCAATTTCCCCCCATTCTTTTCCCCTGCCCTGCCCACCCCTTGCTTCCATAGTCAATTCCCACCCTGTTCATGTCCATGGGTCATTTATACTTGTTGTTTAACTAGGCCCTTCCTCTATACCCCCACTTCCCCTCTTGTTACTGTCAGTTTGTTCCTTGTTTCCATACCTCTGGTTCTGTTTTGCTTGTTTGTTTGTTTTGTTCATTAGGTTCTTGTTATAGGTAAGATCATACAGTGTATGTCTTTGTCTGCTAGGATTATTTCACTTAGCATAATACTCTCCAGTTCCATCCATGCTGTCATGAAGAGTAGGAGTTCCTTCTTTTTTCATTCTGCTGCATAATATTCTATTGTTAAATATACTATAGTTTATTAATCCACTCATTTACTGATGAGCACTTAGGCTGTTACTAGCACTTGGCTATTGTAAATAATGCTGCTATGAACATAGGGGTGCGTAAGTTCTTCTGAATTGGTGTTTCAGGATTCTTAGGGTATAATCCCAGCAATGGAATAGCTGGGTCAAAAGGCAGCCATTTTTAGTTTTTTGAGGAAATTCCATACCATTTTCCACAGTGGATGTGCCAGTCTGCATTCCCACCAACAGTGCACTAGGATTCCCTTTTCTCCACATCCATACTAGCACTTGTTGTTTGTTGATTTGTTAATAATGGTCATTCTGACTGGTGTGAGGTGATATCTCATTGTGGTTTTAATCTCCATCTCTCTGATGGCTAGTGATGTCAAGCATCCTTTCATATGCCTCTGGGCCCTCTGTATGTTGTCCCTGTAGAAGTGTTTGTTCAGGTCCTTTGCCCATTTTTAAATTGGATTGTTTGTCTTGCTGGCGTAGATTTGTATGAGTTCTTTATGTTGTTTTGAGATCAAACCCTTCTTTGAGTTATCATTGGTAAATATGTTTTCCCATACAGTTTGTTCATTTTTCATTTTGGTTACATTTTATTTAGCCATGCAGAAGCTTTTTATTTTGATGAAGTCCCATTTGTTTATTCTTTCCTTTATGTCCCTTGCTCTAGGGGACATATTGGTGAAAATATTGCTACATGGAATATCTGAGGTTTTCTTGCCTATGTTCTCCTCTAGGACTTTTACAGTGTTGTGACTTATATTTAAGTCTTTTATCCATCTTGAGTTTATTTTTGTGTATGGTATAAGTTGGTGGTTGAGTTTCATTTTTTTGTATGTAGCTGTCCAGCTCTCCCAACACCATTTGTTGAGGAGGCTATTTTTACTCCATTTTATGCTTCTTCCCCCTTTGTCAAATATTAGTTGACCATAGAGACATGGGTTTACTTCTGGGTTCATTTCTGGGTTCTCTATTCTGTTCCATTGATCTATGTGTCTGTTCCTATTCCAGTACCAGACTATTTTGATTACAGTGGTCTTATAGTATAGTTTAATATCAGGTATTGTGATCCCTCCTACTTTGTTCTTCTTGCTCAAGATTGTTGCAGGTGTTTGGGGTTGTTTTTTGTTTCATATAAATGTTTGAAATATTTGTTCTAAATCTGTGAAATATGTCACTGGCATTTTCATAGGAATTGTATTGAATCTACATATTACTTTGGGTAGTATGGATATTTTAATGATATTGATTCTTCCAATCCATGGACATAGTATATTCTTCCATTTGTTTGTATCTTCTTTAATTTTTTCTTCAGTGTCCTGTAATTTTCCTAGTACAGGTCTTTTACCACCTTGGTTAGTTTTATACCTAGGTATTTTATTTTATTTTTTGTTGTTATAGTTAGTGGGATTTTTTTCCTAGTTTTTGTTTCTGCTATTTCACTGTTGGTATACAACAATGCTTTCAATTTCTGAATATTGAGTGTGCATCCTGCTATTTTACCAAATTCACTTATTAGGTCAGGTATTTTTTTTGGTAGAGCCTATAGGGTTTTCTTTATACATTATCATGTCATCTGCAAATAATGACAGTTTTACTTCTTCCTCTCAAATTTGAATGCCCTTTATTTCTTTTTCTTGTCTGATTGCTGAGGCTAGAACTTCCAATACTATGTTGAATATTCTTGTCTTGTTCCTGATCTTAGGGGGAAAACTTTTAGTTTTTGTCCATTGACTATGATGTTGGCTGTAGGTTTCTTGTATGTGGCACTTATTTTGTTGAGGCATGCTCCCTTTATTCTCACTTTGCTGAGCATTTTTATCATAATGGATGCTGTACTTTATCAAATGCTTTTTCAGCATCTCTGGATATGATGTAATCTTTGTCTCTCATTTTGTTTATATGATCTATTAAGTTTATTGACTTGCAAATATTATACAATCCTTGCATCCCTGCGATGAGTCCCCCTTGACCATGGTGTATGATATTTTGAATGTGTTGCTGGATCTGGTTTGCCAATATTTTGTTGAAGATTTCAGCATCTATGTTCATCAGTGATATTGGCCTGTAGTTTTCTTTTTATGTTGTTTCTTTACCTGGTTTTGCAATTAGGATAATACTGGCCTCATAAAAAGAGTTTGGGAGTCTTCCCTCTTCTTGAATTTTTTGGAGTAGTTTGAGAAAGAGAGGAGTTAGCTCTTCTCTAAATGTTTGATAAAACTTGCCTGTGAAGCTGTCTGGTGTGGGCTTTTGTGTGCCAGCAGTTTTTTTATTATTGCTTCAATGTCACAACTAGTTATCTGTCTATTTTGGCTTTCTGCTTCTTCTTGATTCAGTTTTGGAAAATTATGTTTCTAGAAATTTGTCCATTTCACCCATGTTGTCCAATTTCTTGGCATATAGTCATTTGTAGTGATTTCTGACAGTCCTTTGAATTTCTGTGGTATGTTTTAATTTTTCCTCTTTTGTTTTCTATTTTGTTTATTTCGGTTCTTTCTCTCTTTTTTTTTTGATGAGTCTGGTCAAAGACTTGTTGACTTTGTTTATCTTTTCAAAGAACCAGCTCTTGAATTGTTCTTTTAGTTTCTATGTCATTTAATTCTGCTCTGATCTTGATTATTTCCCTCCTTCTACTTGCTATGGACTTTGTTTATTGTTGTTTCTCCAGTTCTTGTAGCTGTAGGGTTAGGTTGTTTATTTGAAAACAATCTATCTTTTTTATGTGGGCCTGTATTGCTATAAACTTCCCTCTCAGGACTGCCTTTGCTATATCCCATAGGTTTTGGGTGGTTGTGAGTTCATTTTCATTTGTTTCCTGAAACTTTTTGATTTGTTGCTTGATCTCATTGTTAACCCCTTCATTATTTAATAGCATGTTATTCAGTATCCATGAATTTGAATATTTTTGAGTTTTTTCCTTGAGGTTGATTTCTAGTTTTAAGCCATTGTTATCCAAGAAGATGCTTGATTTAATTTCAATATTAATGAGTTTGTTGAGACTTGTTTTGTGACTTACCATGTGGTCTATTTTTGACAAACATTCTATATGCATTTTGAAGAGAAGGTATATCTTGCTCCTTGGGATGAAAGGTTCTGTGTGTATCAATTAAGTCAATTTGATCTAGAGTATTGTTTACCTTGAGTGTTGTTCAATGCCACGATATCCTTGTTGATTCTTTGCTTGGAAGATCTATTTATTGTTGACAATGGGGTATTAAAATCCCCTACTGTAAGTGTGTTGCTGCCAGTATTTTTCTTTCAGTTCTCCAAGATTTACCTTATACACTTAGGTGCTTCTATGTTGGGTGCATAGATATTGGGTTATATCTTCTTGATGGATTGTTCCTTAAGTATTATATAGTGTCCTCCTTTGAATCTTTTTATTGCTTTTGTTTTGAAATCTATTTTGTCTGATACAAGTATTCCTATCCCAGCCTTTTTTTTCAGGTCCATTAGCTTGGTGTATTTTTTTCCATCCCTTCATTTTCAGTCTGTGTAGGTCTTTTGTTCTGAGGTGGGTCTCTTGTAGACAGCATATATGCCGGTCATGTTTTCTTATCTATTCTGCTACCCTATGTCTTTTGATTGGAGCATTTAACCCATTTCCATTTCAGGTTATTATCGATAGGTACTATTCGTTGCCATTTTTTGTATTGTTCTTGTGTTCCTCTCTCTTTTTTCCCCTCATCATCTTAAAGCAACCCCTTTAGCATCTCTTGCAAGGCTGGTTTGGTGGAGATGTGTTCTTTTAGCCTTTTTTTTTCTCTTTTTTTTGGTCTGGAAAGCTCCTTATTTCACCGTCCACTTTAATTGAGAGCTTTGCTGGGTAGAGTGTTCTTGGTTGTACATATTTGCTCTTCATTACTTGGAATATTTCTTGCCATTCCCTTCTGGCTTGTAGTGTTTCTGTTGAGTAATCAGCTGATAGCTCTATCGGGCTCCCTTGTATGTTACATGCTATTTCTTCCTTGTTGCCTTTACAATTCCCTCTTTATCTTTGAACTTTGCGAGTTTAACTGTGATGTGTCTTGGAGTGAGCCTCTTTGGGTTATCTTGATTGGGACCCTCTGTGCTTTCTGGACTTTTTTCTCTAATGAAGTTAGGGAAGTTTTCTGTCATTACTTTTTCAAACAGGTTTTCTATGCCTTGTTTCTCTTCTTCTCCTTCTGGTATTCCTATGATATGGATATTATTACATGTCATGTTGTCCTGCAGCTCCCTTAAACCATCTTCACTCTTTTTCAGTCTTTTTTTTTGTTGTTGTTGCGCTGTCTGTGAGTTTTTTTTTCTACGTTGTCCTCCAGCTCACTGAGTTGATCATCTGCTTCATCTAAACTGCTTTTAATCCCTTCTACTGTGCTCTTCAATTCTGAAATTGTATTTTTCATTTCCTCCTGGCTCTTATTAATAGTTTCTATGTCCTTTTTCATGCTAATGTAGTTTGAGGTAAGTTCCTTGTAGCTTTCTTGTAGTTCTTTGTAGTTGTCACTGAGCTCACTGAGCTTCCTCATAACCATTATTTTGAGCTCGGTGTCTCATAGTTTACTTGCCTATATTTCATTTAGCACTTTTCTGGGGACTCCTCCTTTCCTTTGATTGGTAGTTGTTTCTTTGTCTCTCCATTTTAGCAACTGTTCTTGTTTGTTTCTGCTTCTTAGATTGATCTGCTTTGACTCCCTGTTCTCATGTGTGACCTTCTATGGTAGAAAACCTGCGGGGTTCAGTGGTGCAGTATCATTGATGTCCTGAACTTGATGCTTTTGGGATGCCCTTTATGTCATTTATGTTAGCTCTCTAGTTGTAATTGGATTTTGATTGTTGTTGGGTCAGTCTTTGGTGGTGCTTCCCTCCAGCTGGCTAACTGAGGGTCACTCTGCCTGCCATTGTGCAGGTAAACTGCTTTTTTCTTTCTGGATGTGCCTCTGGTGATGTCAGATGGTGTCCTAGTATGGCCATAGGCAGCCTGTTTGAGAATATCAGGGATCTATAGTTTATGGCCAACTCCTTTAGTTGTGAATGTAGTCACTCTGTAATTAGCAATCAGGCTTAAGCACCACAGGGTGAGGCAGAGTAATTCCTGCAGGTGGAGCTATTGCTTCCCTTCAGGCTGGTGCAACTTGGAGGGGAGTGATATGCCTGAGCAAGATGGCTCCTGCATTATGGGGGATGACTCAGCACCAGGATCCTGGCAGCTGTTCTCTCAGTTTTCACCCCAAAGCCACCATATCCAGTCTCTCCTCAAGTGTCTACAGGCTACTCTGGCCCCACTTTGCTGGAGCCCAGGGTAAGTGGCTGCAAATGAGATTTTATGCATTGGCCCTTTAAGAGGCTGTGACTCCAACTGTCTGTCTCTGGCAAACAGAAACCTACTGCTTTTTACACCTGGTTGTTATCTGGGTTATATTTGGGCTCTGGTGCTGTATGCTGGGGAGCCCAGCTTAGGGTTTAGACTCCACACTTTTCAGGGGAACTCCCCAGCCAGTGAAATACTCCTATGGCACTTCAGCTGCCAACCTTGGGAGCCCAGACACATCTTCTCTGCATTCCATACCAGTCATATTGTGGTGAAGCTGTTTCTTCTGTCTAGTCATGGTTTAAGGCTTCTCTTCTGCTATCAGTTGGTTGTTTATTCCAGATGCTTTCCCTTCAATTTAGTTGTAATTCCAGATTGGTCCTGAGAGGAGGTTAGTGTAGCTTCTACTTACTCCTCTGCCATCTTGGATCTCTCCAGTTTAGCTTTATACCACATGACTTTTCCTTTTGTCACATGTACTTGGATCAATGTGGACACCTGAATTCAGGACAATTCAGTTTTATGCAGGTCAGCAGGACAAATCAGATTCTATCTCAGAAAATTACATTAAGATATTCGCACTACAACTGCAAGCCCATAAATGGATCTTGAAACAAAATGTCAAGGCTGGAATAATTGTATTTAACCATGTGCACAGTAATGAGAGAAAAATTTTTTTAAAGATTATTTATTTGTTTAATTTTTAGAGAGGAAGGGAGGGAGAAAGAGATGGAGAAAAACATCAGTGTATGGCTACCTTTTGTACGCCACCTACTGGGGACCTGACCCCAACCCAGGCATGTGCCCTGACTGGGAATGGAACTGGTGACCTTTGGTTTGCTGCGGGTCGGTGCTCAATCCACTGAGCCACACCAGCCAGGGTGAGCAAATTAATTCTTCATGGAAAATCTTTGGACTGAAAATATTTGAAGAGTATCTGTGGCATGTGCACACAGCAAATCCTACCAGGAACATCCACCATTTTCTTTTCTCCTGCTCTGTGTATTTTCATCTCTTACTAGTTCTTTTTAATATTTTCTATGATTTTTAAATGTTTATTATCTCTTTGTTGAAATTCTTACTGAGTTCATTTGTTTTTCTAAGTTTATTGAGCATCCTTATAAACCAGGGTTTTGAATTTTGTTTCAAGTAGACTGTTTGCCTCCATTTCCTTTAATTCTTTCCATGGAGTTTTCTTCTCTTTTTTCATATGGGACGTATTTCTTAGTCTCTTCATTTTGGCTGCCTCTGTTCATTTGTTTCTATATGTTAGGTTGATCTGCTGTGTCTCCCAGTCTTGGTATGGTTGTTTTAAAAAGTAGGTGTCCTGTGGGGCCCAGTGGCACAGTCTTCCTTGTCACATGAGCTGGGTGCTCCAAGAGTGTCTTTTGCATAGATTGTGTGTTCCCTCTTTTCGTTGAGCCTTAATTTATGTTTTCTCATCAGTGATTGGGGTTGACCCTCAGGCAGACTGAATGTGATGATTGTCCATAACCATATCGGAGGCTGACCCCACCAAGCAGGATCCTCTGTAGTGGAGCTCTGGTGCCTGACAAGACCACCTTTTGAATATATTATTTGTGGTGCTAATCAAATGGTGCTCTCCTGTATTCCGAGGCTGGTTACTGTATGTGTTTGGTTCTGGGGCCTCTTGGGAGGAGCTCTGTTGTAGGTTAGGTCAGCTGCTGCCTGTGACCAGCCTTGGGTCATAGTAGGTAGGGGCTACAAAGCAAATGTGGTTCGTAGCTGCCTATGCTGGGCCAGGAGGCATGTGGGAGAGGCCATGCTGTAACCAGAGGCAGGTTGCCACCCACTGTGGTCCTGGGGCCACTCAGCAAAAGACTCAGAGCACACCAAGGGCAGCTACCACCTGCCTGGGGCCTGTAGACCTTGGGGAGTTTTTTTTTTTAAATTTATTTATTTTTGTTTTTGTTTTTAATTTTAATTGTTGTTCCTGTACAGTTTTCCATCTTCTACTCCCATCCCACCCACCGCCCCAGCCCTCCCCAGCTCCCTCCCATTTCCACACCCTCTAGCTTTTGTCCATGTGTCTTTCATACTTGTTGCTCTAACCCCTTCCCCTTTTCCCTTGAAATTCCTATCCCTCTCCTCTCTTGTTCTCAATTTCAGTGTCTTTGGTTATATTATGCTTGTTTGTTTGTTCTGTTGATCATCAGTAAATGAATGGATCAAAAAAACTATGGTACATTTACACAATGGAATTCTATGCAGCAGAAAGAAAGAAGGAGCTCCTACCCTTTGTGACAGCATGGATGGAACTGGAGAGCATTATGCTAAGCAAAATAAGCCAGGAGGTGAAAGACAAATACCATATGATCTCACCTTTAACGGAACCTTGGAGGTGAAAGACAAATACCATATGATCTCACCTTTAACGGAACCTTGGAGGTGAAAGACAAATACCATATGATCTCACCTTTAACAGGAACCTTGGGGAGTTTTTAAGAAAGCTTGCAGCATGGCTAAGGCTGAGTGTGAGTAACAGCCTCTGAAAGAGCCTAGGGCAGTGTGTCAGTTGGGTGGAGTGTGGCCTCAGGGAGTCACCGGAGTGAGTCGAGCAGTGCTTACCCAGTTAATACAGATTGGGATTTTGCACCTGCCTGCCCCTGTGGGCTGTGTGGAGGGAGGGCTCAACAGAAGGACAATGTGACCCTTGCCCTGAAGCCACACAGTTAAGTTTCTCTATCTCTCTTGCATGCTTTCCCTTTGCTGAAGATTAGGGCGAGTGCCTGTGAATGAGTGTGTCTGTGTGCAGGCCCTTAAGAGGGCTGCTGGGTTTCCAGTAGCCCTCTGTCTCACCAGGACACAAAGCCCACCGATTTTTATAGCCAAGTTGCCTTGGGGATCCCTCTTCCTGGAACTGGAGCCATGGGCTGGGACTCCTCCCTCCTTAATGGGGACCTCTGCAGCTGAGATATCCTTAAAGATTCTTAACCCCCACACATGGCTGTGGGGTCAGCCTGTTTCACATCTCCTCTGCCTCTCCTACTGACTTCTTTATATCCTTAGTTATAAAAGTTTTGTTCAGTTAGTCTTCAGGTGGTTCTCCAGGTTGATTGCTGTACAACTCTACAGTATTTACTATAGATCTCTACTGGGACTGCTATCATATTATGTCACAACTTCTTAATTATCTTTTTATCACCCAGACCACAGGATCCTTGAGGACAGTAACAATGTTACCTTTGTATTTTCAGTGCCGAGTACAAGCCCACATGAATGAGGTAGAAAACTCAAAATTATTTCCTTTATGTCTTTCCTTGGAAGTACTTTGTTATTAGTAATATATATGTATACCTTTCTGTTGTGAAGAAATTTTGTGAAAGAGCATATTTTCAAATGACATAATTGCATATTATAATCAATGATTTAAAAAATTGTATGGAACCAATCTTAAAACATAAAATCTGGAGAGTCTAAAGAATCTGGGAACCATTAATTGACTAGCATTAAAGTGATGTATTCTTTAGGACTCTGTGTAGGACTCCTTGTAGCATCATGATGACAAGCATCAGCTTTGGAGCTCAAAAGACCGAGGCCTCATCCTGGCTCTGCCCCTCCTATCACAGGCAGTGGTTGGGGGCAACCTGTTTATCTCTAGCACTGAATTTTCCCACATATGAAATGAAGGCTGTGAAAAGTAACTGTATAAACATAAATG
Organism: Anoura caudifer; assembly: GCA_004027475.1. Classification (NCBI taxonomy): domain Eukaryota; kingdom Metazoa; phylum Chordata; class Mammalia; order Chiroptera; family Phyllostomidae; genus Anoura; species Anoura caudifer. Next base: position 223,956 of record PVKU01001931.1, on the reverse strand, counting down.
GTGTGTCTGTGTTTATTAGTAGTCTCTGGCACATATAATTTCCAATGATCATTATTTCTCAAAAATTTGACACATTTATAAATATTTCAGAGATTTATATAGCACAATTTATTTTAGATAATCTAAAGTAATTTGATAAGGTATCTTAATTATGAAACAAAGATACAAGCTTTTATGAGATCAAGGAGAAAAATGCAACTTTGCAGTAGAGACTTTTCCATAGATATTATCCTGATTTTGGGCCGCTGACATGTAAACTTTGCTGTTGATTGCCATGCTAGGATGTTAGTCTGAAGAGATGATTTTTATCTTGACAAGGGTTTGAAACCCAAAAGCTGCAAACATCAAGATTTTTTTAGAAGTGTTACCTTGTTTGTACTTACCGTAAGGCTGATTCAAAAAGACCATAGAAGCCCTATCATCTGATGTGACTGGCATTGGTTAATGAATTTCAGTAAATTGAAAAGGGATGTATGAAAACAGTATTGTTTTCATGAAAATTACATATTTTAAATATTCATGTTGTTCACCAATATTTTAATGGGAAGTCAAGGTCTTTTTTTAGTGTATCTACACTAATTAGATTACTCAGTCACTTTTCTTGCATACACTGTAGTCACAAGGCATTATCTACTATTTCTACTAGTTTCAATTTGCTAAAAGCAGAGGTAGACATTAAGGAGTTGTGAAACAGTCCAAAAGCAGAATCTGTCCAGGTTTTTATGAACATTTCCCACTCTTTCATGGATGTCTTGTCCACAACGACTTTCTCCAAACTTGCCTTTGTCAGTCCTTTCAAAAATATTCAACTAGGTTTTCATAGAAACCAAAAACTTTCCAAAAAAACCCCTAAAACTTTCCACATTCATATTTCATCATTTTGTGTAATATTTAATTAAATGTTATAATTGCAATAGCAACAAAACTAGCATAAAGTGACATGAGAAAAACATAGGGAACTCAGAATAAACATAAAACTTACGTGTTGACATTCTAGAGAGTAACCTGTTAGTGGTAATTGTCCACTGTAATGTCTGTCAGATGTTTTACAGAGGAGGGGAGTCCATGGCTGGGCTGGCTAGGTGGAATGGTCAGGAACATCAGCTGGATTTAATCTTGAGAGCTTAGCTTTCTTCTACAAACTGAATTTTGCTAATTAGAAATGCTGTGGTATTCTGAGCTTCTGACCCTTAAAATGTTTTAAACTTTTATAACCTTCTGGTTAGGTTATTTCAAGGCAATTCAAGTTAAGATGTTGTTTGGTGTTTGAATTTATAGTTCAGCAACCTATTTCTCTTTTCATGATCTCCTCTAATCCATGTGCCCCAACAAAAATGCTAGTTTAATTTTAAAATTTGAGATAAATGAAGGGACTGGACAATCATATCCTGTGCAAACAGTGTCTGTCAAACACTTGCTGAGGAAAATCACCAATAACGTCCTAATGCTCGGCTGCACACTCATCTTCCTAAATCCTTTCTGAGCAGCCAAGCTTTTAAGAATACCTCCTGACACTTTTACCTAATTTGATGTTGAAAGTTTTAGTGCATGCCACAGAGAAATGATCTGTTGTTAATTCACATAAGTCTCTTTTGGCCTCCAATAGTACAAATATTTTCTCAAATAGAAACAATTTAATATTCTTTGTTAGGAAATCTATATTTTAAAAGATTATGAAATAAATGTGTTTAGTATAGGAGAGAGAAAAAGACGGCCTTTATTTGAAAATCTTGATATATTTGATCCTATAAATTCGTAACTCCTGCTGATGCCGATGAGAGCTAAATGCATGCCGAGAGCCAGAGGTCACACTTGAAGTGTTGGAAATTTGGAACTGCCTTGCAGAGGGTTATGTAATCTAAATCTTCCTGATATCACTTCCTTCTTGAAGAGCCATGTGTCTGGGGAAGATAAAATTTTGCATGACTCCCTATAATGTGATAGATTAGGTTGGTATAAGTTTACAGATTTTCTTTTTACTTTGCAGGATTTTGAAAGCCGGGAAATTTTACAGTTCAAGAGTGAAACATGGGGTGACAGGCGGTGTATACTGGTGCATGGCAATTGGTGAGAGCTAAGTAGCAGCTTCCCCTTGGATAGGGCCTGCTCACTCCATTCCCTGTAATTCCCCTTGCTCCATTGCCGACGTGTGGCCAATCATTTATGTTACCTCTTGACTCCTATAGGCAGATGAATTTTCAGTTGCTGCCATGGACTTTAACTATTTCTTGATGTAAGCTTTTCATACAGTGATATACTGGTCTAGAAGAATTAGGTTCTTCCAGTGTAATAAATTGTTCCGTCTGCTGTCTGCATGAACGCTTTCAGGCTGTCCCTTAATCTACAACAAATGCTCACCACAGAAGAAGGTGCCTCCCAAAGACATTAAGAATCCCAGTTCAGCCAGATTTTACAATTTATAGCTACAATGTGAATGCAACATCTTGCAAACACACCTTCAGATACATATCTCCCCGAGCCCAAGTTACATGTGGTCGTTATTTACATTTTGACTGCCCTACTCCTGGGTTTCTTGATTCTTCAAGATTCATGGGACTTCTTGAGATGATACTGAATGAAGTATAAGGGGAAGACCAGAATTAACTCTCAGTTTTTGTCTTGATTTCCTGAAACATCTGAACAGGTTGTCCTTTGTTAGTGTCCTTGTCCCCAAGATTTGCTGTTGGCATTTCCCCAGTGGTTTGACATAAGGAAGAGTAGGGTTGGAAATCATTCTGGAAGGAGAGGTTACCTGGGGACAAAGACATGCTCAGGATGGTGGGGAGGGAGGTCAGAGTGGGTGTGGCAGGTAGAATTAGGCCTTGGTTGCCACAGGAAAGATAGAGCTGAGGGCCACAACTAGGCTGGAGAAGACTTTAGAAACTAGAAAAAAATAAAAAGAAAGAGTTTCTTGGTCTCTTGTTTTTATATTCACTGTTTAGTTTGGAAATTTACTTCTACCAAACAAAAAAAAATATATGACCACTGTATTCCTTAGGGTCATATGAAAGCTAAAGAGAAAATAAAATAATTTCTCAGGAAATGCACATTTATTCCCAATAACAGAACACTTCACACAAATTAAGGTTTTATTTTTAGTCATTAGCAAATGCAAAGATAAGTGGGCTAATGAGAGACTTATGCTTAAATGACTTCTTCATCCTGAAATTCTTGTAGTGCGCAGGCGGGTAGGCCTGTGTGTGGGAGATGTCGGCGTTGGCAAGGAAGGGCGTTACCTGCCACCTGTTTATGGGTCCCTGACTGGGAATCCTGGCAGGTGCGTGTGATGACAGAGAAATCTGTGCACGAAAGAGGCTGGGGAGGCGGGGTGCGGCTTAACTGGAGGGAGCACAGTTATGTGCAGCTAAACAGCCAACTTTAAAATTCTGATACAAAAAAAAAGTTTTTCTATATATTATTATTTGGATCCTTTCCCGGGTAAGTGCATGAGCCATACATTTTTGACCTTGGCTCTAAAATATGGATTTTCATCTTGAAAGAATTTGGGGCCATAAGTTATAGATTTGAGTTGAGCTGAGCTGGAAAGGAGTTAGAGATCTGCTAGTCCATTTCTTTATTTTATGGATGAAAAAATCATTCTCAAACTTAGTCATATCTAAACATCTTTTTTCTCTAAAAAATTTTTATTTTCTAGTGCTATTGAGATATAATTGACATATAACCTTTTGTAAAGTTAAGATGTACAATTTATTGATAATATATATGTTATATATTATAAATCAAAATGACTATTGCCATAGGGTTAGCTAACACTTCTATCATGTCATGGAATTATGATTTTTTTTGTGGTGAGGACATTTAAGATCAACTCTCTTAGCAACTTTCAAGTATATGATACAGTATTATTAACTAAATAATATAAATAGCACTTTACAAATATTTGATAAGGACAAATTAACATATAACATTATATTAGTTTTAGCTATACAATGTAATGATTTGCTATTTATATGTATTGTGAAATGATCATTAACAGCAAATCTAGTTAACATCTGTCACCCTACATAGTCATACATTTTTTTCTTGTGATGAGAACTTTTAAAATCTCACATTCTTAGTTACTTTAAAATGTGTAACACAGAGTTATTAACTACAGTCACCATGCTGTACATTATATCCTGGAAGTAAAGTAAACCTGAAAGTTAGACTTTTGACCCCCTTTTGCCCATTTTGCCCACCTCCCAACCCCTGCCCCTGGCAGCCACTGATCTATTCTCTGTATCTATGTGCTATGCTTTTTTTTTAAGGTTCTACATTTAGTGAGATCATATGGTATTTGTCTTTCTCTGTTTGACTATTTCACTTATTATAATGTCCTCAAGGTCTATTCATGTTGTCATAAATGACAAGGTTTTAAATTCTTTTTTATGGTTGAATAATATTCCACTGAACATGTGTATGTGTGTATAATTTTATTCAATCCTTAATACATTGAAACATATTAGGTAATATGTCAGTTTTAATTAATTTTCTTAAAGAGGAAACTTCTGGGGAGCTCTTTTTGCTCCTGTTCCACTCTGGATTTGTACTTTCTGAGCATGGGCATGGCCCCTGGCCTCCCCTTCTTTACCATCATCCTAGGGCACATTTTGCCTTTTTTTGGTGGGATTATCAGTTAACTTATTTCTATGACTTTCTCTTTCTTGTTTTATTTTTGGTGGAGAACATTATTTTTCTTGTACCTTCTAGAGTAGGAGGCCATAGCAGGTAATTTTCTCAATGCTTTGCATGCTTCAAAAGTCTTTACTCTAACTAACATTTAATTGATAATTTGGCTAGATGTAGAATTTTGGAACCAACTTCTCTGCCTAATCTTGAAGGCATTGTTTTTCTGGGTTTTAGCTTCTAGCTTGGTGTTGAGACATCTGATGCCCATCTGGCTCCTGATTCCTTCTGTATGACAACTTTCTCATTCCAGTAGTTTTTATTGCTGATGCATTGATGATGGGCCTTTGATGGGTCTTATTCATTGGACAGGGTACTAGTTAAGCCCATTAAATCTGGAAACTTTTATCTTTCAGTTTTATGAACATAGTATATATTACTAATTTGGTCATTTACCCTTTTAATTTTTTTCTGTGCTTTTTCTATGGAGTCTAGACTCTCTAATTTTCTGATCCTTTTAAAAATTTTTCCTGTTTTTGCCTTTTTGTTTATTTTCTGGAAATTCTCAACTTTCTCTACAAATGCTTCAGTTGCATTTAAAGAATTCCTGCTATTGTAGTCATAATTTCCAGGGGCTCTCTTAAAATCCTTCCTTTTTGTGCCACCTTATTCTTTGACAGATGCGACACCTACTCTTATCTCTGATGCTATAATAATAATAATTCTATACATTATTTTCTAATAATATGTTGTAATTTTTTGCCTTTCACTTTTAATGTATTTTTTTAGTTTCTCTCATGTTAGAAAATGTCCCTATGTTTCTGGTAACACCGGTTTGTTTTTCTCTTCCTAGCGAGGACTTTGACGTTTGTGAGCATGAGTGAAACTTGTGAACTGCCAGCCTTGTATGTTTATGATTCTTTATTGTGTTAACAGGTTTCAGGAGGGAATGAAAGTAACTGCGTATGTTCAATCCACAATATTTAGCTGGATGTTCTGTTTGATCTACTCTTACAGTGGGCAATGTTACTGGGATCTAATAAGGCTTTGGAGCTTGTTTCCCAACTATCTTCCCCTTACCAATACCCATCCCCTTCTCCTTCATTATCTATGTACATCCCTTCTGTTATATCCATGTAATGTTCAGGGGACATTTGTCCAGTAAATCTTCTCTTCTTTATCATCTTGTGCAACTTGAAAAAAGTCATTGTGGGCTACAGCCCAAGAAATTGTTGGATCTGTAACTGTCAATCTTTGCTTAAGGCTAGAGCTTTAGGTGAGGGTGAATTCCCAGGAAACAGCAGCATAACTCATATTTGAATGAAGCTTGTCTAAGATGTGTATTTTCTCTGTAAGGCACATCATAGCCATCTTGCACTTAGGAACACTAGACAGCACTTCAGCACTATGCTTGGGGGAAATTTTAAACAGTGAAATTACTAAGAAAAAGCACAAAAATGTGAAAAATGTGGCACTAAATAAACTGTGAAAAGGACACTGTTTATAGCATGAGAGCTGATGCAGGAGGGGGAGCCTTGCCTTGTTCACCTCAGCTGGGGACTTGTATGGACAACTGAAGTGTTTAGCCTGCTCTGTGCATGGATGTGCGTGTTCACACAGCACCACGGATATTGATTTTGGGGTAACAAACACATTTTAGCAAGTAGGGAAATCTGCAAATAATGAGGATTGATTCTGTGTGTGTGTTATGCGCAAATGGAAAACAAAATAAAATTAATTTCCAAAGCTTGGGGATCTTTTCAACTTCACACGTGCATGAGAAGTAACAAGTCTGACCTTGATATTTTACTCAATGGAGGCAGAGGTCCTATTCCTATCAGTTATGGTAGCTACTAGCTAACATTTCACATGAGAGTCCAGATGTTTTTTTTTTTTTTTCTTTTTGTTTCTATAAGTTCTGTTTTGTGGAAGAAGCCAGGTGAGTACACAGTTACCAATATTCTGGGTTGATAATAGGTAGGCATTGTTGAAACAGTTGAAGCCAGCCTCTCTCCTGCCCAGGGCTGAGATTTTAAACTCTATCTACTAAGAGCTGCCTGAATTGCCAGAACCATCTGCTGTTGAATTATTTAGTCTGGCCACATAGGCAGGTTTTGATCTGTTTCATTTCTTTGTCCTAGTTCATGACATTTAAAAAATCTGCTTGAATAATTTCTATTCTTGTCAAGTGGCATAGTGACTCACCTGTACCTGGAAGGAAAGACCAAATCGTGTTACTATGAGGGGAAAAACTGATATAGATTAACATGGGTGTGTATATTCACCCATATTGTGGATAAGTAAACTTGCAAAAGCAGTCAATATTTGGTAAATTTATTTGAACTGTGTAAATAAATTTGCAGCAACAATGCACTTAAAAAAAACCCACTGAGTAATTTATATTAAAAATTATTTTCTGATTCAATCTGAGTGTTGCCACAGAGATGCGGGTATTTTATGATGCTGTGCCAAGCATCATGTTGTACATCAAATGCTTTTTCCACATCTATTGATATCGTGTGATTTTTGTCTTTGCTTTTGTTTATGTGATGTATTACATTTATTGACTTGTGAATACTGTACCATCCTTGCATCCCAGGGAAGAACCCCACTTGATCATGGTGTATGATCTTTTTAATGTATTGCTGGATATGATTTGCCAATATTTTGATGAGGATTTTAGCATCTATGTTCATCAGTGATACTGGCTTGAAATTTTCTTTCTTTGTTGTGTCTTTATTTGATTTTGGGATTAGGATGATGCCGGCTTTATAAAAAGAGTTTGGGAGTCTTCCATCTCCCAGTGTTTGAGGAGGATGAGAGTAGGGGGAGAACTGGATGGTCTCCAAACCTTCTTCAGCTCAACTTCCATGAATGAGAGAGAAGTGATTGAGAGCTGATCCTGGCCCTGGGAGGACTAATTATATAATGTTAGATGGCTCATAAAGTAACCTTAATTCTAAATGATATTGATCTTTGGATTCGTCAGGACTTTGTATTTTTCAAGTAGAGAAAACCTATTCAAATGACATTTTGCCTGCAGATTTCTGAAGTATTATTGACAAATAAAAATTGTATTATATACTTAGGTTGTACAATGAGATTTTTAATATACAATGTGAAGATTTATAATACGTAACACATATGAAGTGCTTATCGCAGTGAAATTAATTAACACATCCATAACCTCACATAGTTACTATGATTTGTGTGTGTGTGTTGTGTGTGTATGTGTGTGTGTGTGTAGTGAGAGCACTTAAGGTCTACTCTCTTAGCAAATTTGAAGTACAATATTGTTAACTATAATAACCATGCTGTACATTACATCTCCAAACTTACTTATTTTATTTACTATTTTTTCTCCACTCCCAATTGCTGTCAACAACCATTCTAACTCTCTGTCTCTATGAGTCTGACTTATTTCACCTAGCATAATGGCCTTCAAGTTCATCCATGTTATCACAAATAGCACAATATCCTTTTTTTTATGGCTGAAATGTATATACATACACACACATCACACATCTTTATTCATGCATCCACAGATGGGCACTTTGGTTGTTTCCATGTCTTGGCTATTGTGAATAATGACACAGTTAACATACAAATGCAGATATCACTTTGATATTCTGTTTTCATTTCCTTTGGTTATATACCTATAAGTGGGATTTGCTGGATCATACCTGGTAGTTCTATTTTAATATTTGGAAGAGCCTCTATATTGTTTTCCACAGTGATTGTACCAATTTACATTTCCACCAACAGTGTACAAGATTCCCTCTTCTTTATACGCTTGCCAATACTTATCTCTTTCTGATAATAGTCATTCTAACAGGTGTGAAATGAGATCTCATTGTGGTTTTGATTTGCAATTCTGTGTTGATTAATGATGTTAAGCATCTTTTTATGTACCTGTTGGTCATTTGTACGTTTTCTTTGAAAAAAATGTTTATTTGGGTCCTTTGTCCACATCTTAATTGAGTTAGTTATTGTCATTGTTTTTTTGCAGTTGAGTTGCATGAGTTCTTTACATATTTTGGATATTAACCTCTCATATGTATAGTCTGCAAAGATTTTCTCCCAATCTGCAGTTGCCCTTTCATTTTGTCAGTTGTTTTCTTTGCTGTACAGAAGATTTTTTTATTAGTTTGCCTAATAAAAATGTTCTATGTAGGCTTTAGATGTGGTTGGATCCAGGGCTTCCAGTGATGTGATTGAGTCCATTTCATTTTCTCTTTCCCTCGGATCTGCTGTTTTCCCTATTGGTTCTACCGTTGTAATTCCAAATTAATTTATATACTAATGTCACAGCAAATACATCAGGTATGAATTATTCTGTCTTCCTCAAATTTTATAGAAATCTCAGAATTCAGCTTCTTTGTTTCCTTTTGGGCCAGGTGCTCATCTGTGAATCCATCCCCAGAGTCTGGGGAATGTGGTACTATGACGGGTGGCCACCCATTACATGAGTACTTGTGGAACCAGGGATGGAGTCAGTGCCGCCTGGATTATTGGAAATAAAAGTAGTGTAGGGGTTTTTCGTTAGGGAAAATCAGAGTGCTTTTATGAGAAAAAAAGTAAATGAATGCTGGGCAGGCAAAATAAAAAAATAATTTTGGATTCATTCAAACCATTGATATTCTGTAAATTTAAATTGAGATTATGAATATAGAAGTTCTTTTCAAACAATATATATACATGTAATATGTTCACATTATTGTGTATAAATAGTATACATTTATTAAATATACACATATCTGTGTGTCTATGTATACAAAGCAAATGCCTACATGTTCAGTAGACATTAGGGACAATATCAAGGTAAAGAAGAAATAATACTTGTCCTCAAGGAACATAGAATTCAGTGTGGGATATGGGAAAGTAAAAAATAATGAACTATAACATGAGGCAGGAGTGAGATAGGGTACGTGGTGAAACAGCTATAATCGATAAAACTTACAGGAATTGTCAAGAAGATAGTAAGACCAACCCCCACCAGATTTATGGCTTAAAACCAGCAGAGACCAGCTCCACTGAACATGGTAACTAATTTCACTTTATGGTAGCTCCTAGCCAGATTATAGGCTCACTGTAAGACACCAGCTTGCTAAATGACACACCCCATACTTCCATGACCAGAAACAGAAACCTGAATCTGGACACAAAGTGGCTGATGGAGATCTGATTAATCGCTCCTCTTTTCCTGAAAAGGTCCTGAAGTATTCCTCCCTCTCACTGAATGCCTTACCCCTTGATTAAGTAAACCTCAATAAAAGAAGAAAATCCTGCTAAAAGGTGTCTGTCTGTTTGTGGGGTAGCCCATTCTCAGTCCCACTGCTTCACTAACAGATCATTTTACTTTAAACTCTATGCTGGCTCATTTTTTAATTCTTTCCTGCTTAAAACCAAGAATCCATAGTGGGTCCTAGGCCTTTAGGTCCCCAGACCAGCAGAATGCCCGAATCAGGAGGAAATAGTAGCTAAATAGCAACATTTATGGGAAAACACAGACTGTTGGGATAGTTTTGTTTTGAGCAAAGGAAATTTAAAACACAAATTAGTGCCCTGGAAAAAGCTGTGATAAGCCTAAGAAGAAGGAGAAAAGGGGAAGAGAGGACACCAGAGTTGGTGATGAAGAGGATAAAAATGAGAGGAATATTAATATAAAAATGGGAAAGCAGTACCTGGATGGGGGTAAAAATGTGGGAAGCTTATTCCTTGTAGTTTTCAACCCCGGTACAGTATTAACTAAGGAAATGTTAAAACAGGGAGGTAGTGCCCCTCTCTTGACCTTCAGAAGTGGAATCTCCAGCCAGGGCCCAGCCATGCTTGAACCTGTGGGCATGCTCCGCCTGGAACTTTTCGAAATGCGTGGCTGGTATAATTCCTCAGAAATTCATAGAAGAGTGTTTGGTAATGTGCTGTCTTTTTACATCCCTATCTAAACATTTGTGATTCCAAATTAATATGTTGCTCTTTATGTGCTAAGTTATGCTTTATACTCAATATTTTATTTACATTGAATACCAAGGTTGCATAATTTGGGGATAGAAATAAGTCAGTTTGAAACTTGAATGGTTTCCTTGAAGCTTCAACTGAAAAGAATTGATATAATTTCATGGTCCATTAATACTTCATTTATCAGGATGTCACTTAACTAGGCACATTAACTACTGAGAGCTTCGTTCAGAAACAGGGAAAGAGCTCTGAGAAATCGGAAGTGTGGCTATAGTTTGCAGTAACTAAAACACCTATACTTTACTTTGGGGAGTCTTGGAGGGGGCAAAAGGGAAGAATATGGGGGATGTTTGTAATATAACAACAATAAAAAATAAATAAGCTGGTTCATAATCATATTACAAATGCATACACTCTCACTCACTGTTCTAAAAATCTAGTCTATTTGCCCACAGCAGATTAGAAGTAGGGACTCAGAACAAGAGAGATTTGGGGTAGTTGTAAAAAATCTCTTAGAATCACCAACCTGAGATGATACAAAATAGCTGAAGGAGACCAAAGGTCTATAAAAAGCCAAATCAAAATGCAAAGCAATATTAGGATACTAAGAGTACCACACACCCACATGTTCCTGATTAGGGACCTGTATTATCAAGAAACATGTTCAATACCTTCTGTTTCAAAAAGCAAAAAGTGAGTCATACACCTATATATAATTTTATAATTTATATATTATACTGTAAAATTACAATTTATATATATTTATCACATATAATTTATAGACATGTTTTTAAGAAGTTGATGCTTAAAATGGAGTAATTTTAGTTATTTGGAAAATTCATTCACCTGTAATTTACTATTCTCTGACTGTGTCTGTTAAATGAGACATCACGGCATTTTGTGAATTAATCTGCTAAGATCTGATATTTCATATGTGAGGGAAGAGGAGTATGGCTAGGAAAGAAACAGTGGTACATATATTAAGATTTTTTGCTTTGTCTGTTAAGATTGTTTTCTAGCAAACCAGCACACCAGGAACTGGTTTAATCATTTTCTCACCACCAAGGTCATTAACTGCTAGTAAAACATGCTTAACATTTTGTCACAAATGTTTCTTCCTGAGGATGGAAATGCCTTTCTTTGTGATGTGAAGCGAAGGATGCTGGGGTTTGGACCTCAGCTGAGGCCAGAAGGTTCCCTGTGCATCTGAAGGCACAACCTGGCAGAAACCACAGGGTCATATCCCAGCAGGCTCCTGACTATTTCTTCCTTGTTTGCTGGAGCCCTCCATTTCTTCACGTTTGCTAAAAATGAAACAAACACATAGCAACAAGCCCGTGGTTACTCGAATGGGGTTAAAATTTAGAGGTCTTTGCGATCTCTGTAGTGATGAATACAAGAAGGCATTTCATATTCGGTGTGTAATGTTAAGGCAGCTGCAGACTGTCTGACGTTACTGTAGAATGAAAGGGTCACATTCCATCTAGATTCTTGTGCAGTGCCTTTAGGTGTACATTTAATTACAGTCTCAAGTCAGGTATGTCAACATTCTTGATGGAGGGTGACTGTTCAATTGCTGGAAGAATGGTAAATTGGATAAATGTATACGCGCATATTCTATTTCATTGTTATTGTTAAAAATGAAAATGATTTTGTTAAAGGATGGGCAATATTGACTGTGGTTAAACCTTGGCTGACTTCTAATTTGACTCGGTGTTTGAAGCTGACAATTTGGAATATCTCTGCACAGCAGCAAGTTATCTTGATTAATGGAAGGCAGTGGTGTAGCCAATGCCTTTTCTCTTGCCTCACACAAGCCTGGTCTTGTGTAGAGAAGGTGGGACATTCTTCATCAGCCTGAAATTAATTTAATTCCAGGTTTGAATTCCTGCCCTCTAGTGTTTTTTGTTTTATTGGTATATTAAAACTATATTTTATTATGCTAAATATAATGTATAATTTAAAAACAAATATTTCAATAATGGATTTGAAATTTTATCAGATATATTTTAGCATGCATTGAGATAATGATAGTTGGGTTTTTTTGTTTTTCTTTTTTAAAGCTTTCTCTTGTTAGATTGAAAGATCTAATAAGCCATCTTACATTTTTAGAATTAAAAAAACTAAGTTTGTTTTCTGGAATCACAATATCTGAATATTTCTGTTTAAATTGGTGAAAGATTTTTTAAATTTATGAGTTACTATTTTAGCATTAAATAATGTCAATATTGTCACTTCTTTTTGTATTAAACTTATTGGATGACATTGGTTAATAGGATCATACAGGTTTCAAGGGTACATTTCTATGGTACATGATCTGTATATTGAATTGTGTGTCCACCACCCGAAGTCAAATCATCTTCTGTCACCACATACTTGCCCTGCTTTACTATTTACTGCCCCTCCCCACTCCCTTCCCGCTGGTGACCACCATACTCTTGTCAGTGTCTTCGTGTTTCAGTTTTATATCCCACATATGAGTGAAATCATATGGTTCCAACCTTTTCCTGACTGACTTGTTTCATTTAGCATAATGTTCTCAAGGTCCATCTGTGTTGTCGCAAATGGCAGTATTTCATCTTTTCTTATGACTGAGTAGTAGTCCATAGTATATATATATGTACCATATCTTCTTTATCCAGTCCTCACATGTTAAATTGGAAAAGTTCATTCAGCTCTCAAGGCAAAGACTTTATCTTCCTAATGTTTGCCAGGGATTGGGTTCCTTTTGAAAGATATCAATGGTTATGGTCAAAAACTTTCCAAAAATTAAGAGTAAAAAAACCAGTTTGCTTCTTTACAAATAGTCTTCAAAAGCCTTCTCTCTTAATCAAAAACATTTCCTCTGTGGTTTAGCAGATGCCAAGGAACTCAGAATTTCAAGAGTTTGGAGATTTCTATCTCCTTTGCAGACCCACCCAATTATTCATATCACCCTTGATTTTTCCAAAGTCCATGAATGGCTGAAGGACACGTTAGTGCCAGGAAGACAATTTGCATTATTCCCATCTAATGTGGGAAATATCATGATGATTCATTTGCTTCTTCAAAACAGTTTTTCAGGGCCCCAAAATGTAAACCAGGCAATTTCATAATTGAAGCTTAATAATTTTAATGTTTATCTTAGATCCTTCATCAGAGCCTTTAGACCTCATGGCTTGTATTTGGGATTTGGGATAATGGTGTGGGGTCAAAGATTCACTTTGCACAGGGAAAAAAAATGACATTCCAAAATGGATGCTTCTAATTTAGAAAAAGAAAGGTTTTTTTGAGAAATGAGGAAGTAGTTGGTTTTTTCTCACTTTTATCCTTTGCCACAGATGTACTGCTGAGGCAGATGAAATGCCTTGTCCCTCAGGCACAAACATCACCCTTTAATGACAAGCCATTAACTTTAGTTAAAAAGTAATACTTCAGTGAGAATTCAGGAGATGGATTAAGCATTATCTGTAATCTCATGTAAAGAACCCAGGACTCAGACCTTTAGAAGCAGGCAAAGGAGAGGGAGTAAATTTACAATAGATCTTTCAGAATAGAGGGTCAGGGTCCTTCGGGGGCCTAGATAGTAAAGGAAACGAACATAGTCGGCCAGGACAGGTGCCAAAGCAGGTGCTTTTGGAGTGTTGCAGAATGTGGACTGCAGGTGACACGTTGTGTCTAAGAGTCAGCAGCTGCTCCACTCCTGCCAATTCAGGCTTCCCAGAAATATGGGGCGCAATGATCCTCCATCTATGAAATCTTTCCAAAAGAAGGTAAAGATTATATCATGTAAACTTCCCCCATGTATAAATGCTTGTCCAGATTGATAAAAACATTATGTGACCAAGTCGAGCATGACTCAGGTGGCATGGGGCCCATGGGCTGCCCTGTTGTACGTGCACTTCTAGAATGTCAGTGTCTCACACTAAAGTCAGTGTGAAGTAGGTTGTCACACACTGTTCAGGTAAGCATGCTGTAGTCCCAAAGAACAAAACCAATAAACGTATATATATTTTCATATACATAATGTATAATATATTAGTTTTTAAACATTAGGATATAACTGGCCATCTCATAAACATCATACATGACAAGAAAGAAATTGCCTCAGCATTCATGGGGACAGGACTGAGATCCAGAGATCAGGAACTGTGGCATCTCTGTCTGTCTTTCTGAGGATGCATGGTCTTTTTTCTTTTTTTAAATATATATATATATTTAAAGATTTTATTTATTTATTTTTAGAGAGGAAAAGGGAGGGAGAAAGAGAGAGAGAGAAACATCAATGTGTGTTTGCCTTTCACAAGCCCCCGACTGGAGACTTGGCCTGCAACCCAGGCATGTGCCCTAGACTGGGAATCAAATCAGTGACCCCTTGGCTCGCAGGCCAACACTCAATCCACCAAGCCACACCAGCCAGGGCTCTTTGTTCTTTTTAATTGAATTTATTTGAGTGACATTGGTTAATAAAATTACATAGGTTTCAGGCACACAATTCAATACTCCATCATCTGTATGTTGTGTTATGTATTTACCACACCAAGTCAAGTCTCCTTCCATCACCGTTTAACCCCCTTTACCCTCTTCTACCTCCTCCTACCTCACATTTTTCTTTAGCAATCACCATACTGTTGTCTGTGTCCATGAGTCTTTCTTTTTCTTTTCTTTTCTTTCTTTCTTTTTTTTTTTTGCTTATTTCTTCACCATTCTTACCTAGCCCCACCAGTCTCCCCTCTGACAGCTGTCAGTCTGGTCTCTGTATCTATGAGTCTGTCTCTACTTTGTTAGTTTATTTTGTTTATTAGGTTTCACATATAACTGAAATCATATGCTACTTGTCTTTTTCTGACTGTCATACATGGTCTTGACTTTCTGCCTTTTCAGGTGCATCTTTCCACTTCTTATTGCAGGCTGGCTATTTCCGCTGTATAGTTCCAGGTGTGCTACCTCACATCTGAGGCGTGTATGTGGTTTTGGTTAGCTGAGGGGATGACTCTGGCCCTTACACTACATGGATTTTTACCTCCTGAACCTACCAATTAGTAAGAACAATCTCTATGTTTCAGTCTAGAAAATCTGACTGGCTGAACCAAGCCTGTGGGTTGGTTCCTTTGAATGAGGAGCCTTCTGCTGGTCCAATCTGCAACAGCTGAACAAGGATTGGGGTGGCTGGGGCAGAACTGAATGTAATCCTCTGAAAGGTCTATGGGCGGATTAGATTAAGACCAAGAAGAAGTGAGGTGTGGAAGCAGATCGACTGACTTTTTATATACTACCTACATTAATGTTGACATTTTAGATGTAGGTAGTATATAAATTTAAATTAAGTAACATATGATCCCAAGAAAGTTTGAGAAATTCTTTAAAGGGTAAACATAACAAAATCACCCACAATCTTATTGCCCATAGTCAAATGCAAGCATTTTGGTATATTTACTTCCTGTCTTTTTTCCCATGTATATATCTCAAAATGCTTTATTTAATAAGGAAAAATCCTGAAAGGATGGGCCTATGCAGATTCACTTTTTTATAACAATTCATTTTAAGAAAAACTTAACAATATGACCTTTCATCTAGTAATTTCTTATTTAAGGATTTACCTTGAACAAATTCTCAGTCTAGTGTACAAAGACATATGTATAAAGGTATCCTCCAGTGCATTGTCAATCATAGAAAGGGGGAACACCTGAAATATTCAGCAATAAAAGATTATAAGAGTATAAAAGAGGCACCAGATGAAATATTTTCATCTGACCAATAAATAAGTTTTGGAGAAATATATTTCCTCAAGTAAAGGTGTTCATAATAAATTAGCAGTTTGCAAAATTACATGTGCAGTGTAAGCATATTTTGGTATAAAGTTACATATTAAAAGAACTTGGAAGACATTTACCAAAATGTTAATAATAATGATTGTCTCCAGATAGTGTGATAATGAATTCTTTTCACATTTTGCATTTCAATATTGTCCAATATTTTTTTATTGAGTGTATAATGTGCAAACAAATAAACCCAATGCACACAATGAATAAGAAAATGAATTTGGTGGCATAGAATGATGTAAAAATGAAACAAAAAATTATGGCAAGAGATATTTTAACAGTGTCTATGCCCAGTAAACGGGAAGGTTGTCATAGGGCTCCTTGACCAACGCTTCTTTTAGGAAGCTGTCCCACCTTGTGAATAAAAACCAAAGTGTATGCTCCTCCTTCCTTGTCTCATAAGTGCATCATATGGAATTGAAATGTATCCTCCTTTCTTTGATAATTGAGGCCTTTCAAGTTCTTATTCTTGGATTTTTTTTTTACCTTCAAGAGGTTTTCTTTTCTTTTTTTCTATACTGAAAATAATGTGTCTACATTTTGCAAAATCCAAAACTTATTAAAAAGTATAAAGAAGAGGAAAAAAATACCTCCTAGTTCTACAGGGTTATGCTTCTGAACCTTAGCGAGTCCAGGGAGATTGCTGTGAGTGTACACCGGGCACGCCTGGTAAGTTAATCTTTCTACTAGATGAGAAATGGAGTGAGATGTTTACATGTGTGGTTCCTTTCTTCTTTGGGGTAAGGTTCAGCAAAACAACAACCGTAGCCATAGCAGCAGCAGCAGTTCTGATTGAAGGTTCTATAGCACTGGATTCTAGAGAATCAAGAGTTTACTTCATTTGTAATAAACTCAGCATATTTTCAAAGTCTAAACACTGAAATTTTGCCTGAGCCTGATTCTTTATGTCAGATGAGATTATTTCCCTTATTTATCCCTACCACTTTGTCTTTAATTTGGATGTAGATTGTTATCAAACAGATAAACATGGCTTTTATGGATTTGGGAAGGACTGGGAAATGACCCCCCGTGCTGCTGAAACACGGGGAATGTTAAGCAGCCACCAAAGAAATACAAAGGCAGAGTGGGCCTCTCAAATGGTTTGAATTGAGGTACATGGAAGCTATTTTTTTCTTAACATTGAATTAAAATTTATGTATATATTTAATGCTCATGGTTCAAAAAGTCAAATAGTACAGAAACACTTAGGAAAAAAGCAATAATTCTTGGCTTCTGGCTATTTCCTTGTACCAGTTACATTTCTCAGAGGTAACGGCTTACATTTGTTTTTATCTGTTCATGCATTTTCCTCCATTTTTCTCAGTTAAGATGCTCATATTGCTGTTTTTTTTAATTTACCTTTCTTAATATATTAGTATCCAGGCTATTATATAAAGATTTAGCTTAATAATACTGGCCTGTTTATTCCCTCCTCACTTCTGTTCTCAGGTCCTTCACAGGTCATTTTTGCAGCTCCCAATATATTAAGCCACCATTTCTTATTGTGTCACACTTGATAGTATTCACTGACTTCCTACTAGGAAGATAATGACATCAGTGTTCTCATACTTTCCTCCACCTCTGTCTCCACTTCAAACCCTGTTCTATCCATAGGCAGTTACAACTTTCCTTTTACATCGACAAGGTTAAGAATATATACATTCTGTTCAGTAATTATAGTACAGTACTCTACATCTTGTCCACAAGTTGGTGCTAATAGTTGGAAATGAAAATTTATATTATTTAGACAAGGCATAATAGTATTTTCTATCTCAATGTCTTTGTCCTGCTGTCTGAGAGATTTTCTTGATTTAACATTACAATGTATTATGATTTTTTAAAAATTGAACAATTTTTTTGATTTTTAAGAGTTTGTTTTTTGGATTTTGCACTTTATCACAGCAGTCTCTTCTTGGTTTATGGTTGCAATATTCTCCCATTCCTCTCTATGAAGACCAGTTAGAAGTATTTTTGATCTCTCTTTCTCTCATCTCTGAATTACCTAAGATTCATATTTAATTTTTTGTTTGATTTAATTTTTTGTCTTAATTTTATATGT
Organism: Anoura caudifer; assembly: GCA_004027475.1. NCBI lineage: Eukaryota > Metazoa > Chordata > Mammalia > Chiroptera > Phyllostomidae > Anoura > Anoura caudifer. The sequence continues at coordinate 205,512 of PVKU01001931.1, read as the reverse complement.
TTCAACTTTTCTTAAATGTCATTATTAGTGGCATTAAAAAATTGATGTGAACCTTGTGTATGTGAATGGGTCTTGATGAAGGCGAAGGAATCCGGAGATTATGCTCTGGGACTCCTCAGTGCCCGAACCGTGAGGGGCTGGCTCAGAGGTACTCATTTCTACACTCACCGTCATGGTTCTCCACAGGTAACTTAGTCAACATATCCAGGGGATGTTCTTTTCTTTTATTTCTCTGGGGGACAAATATCTCACCCTAGAGTGTTCTGTATGCGAGTAGGTGAGAGGAACAATTTTTTTCTGTTCCATCTGTAGACTTTCAGTTAATCCTCTTTTCAAGCCTATTACTTTGAACCTGCTCTGCATCGTATCTATTGTTTCTGAGTCCCCCAGAGCAAATCCGTTCTCTTGTTGATTGCAGTCCACTTCATTAGTATTCTTAGTTGTGGCTTTCCCCATCTTTCTCCCATCAGACTTCAGATTTGTTCATCTTTTTTTTTTGTCATGCAGAAACTTTATAAAATGCCTTGCTCATTGGTGATGCCACTCTCATTCCCTTTTTTGTGGTGATTTTTATATCTAGCTCTTCCTTCACCATCAGTGTGATAGTGTCTCAAAGGGAAGGAGAGAAATGCAGATGCCATACTGAGATGTAAGCCACCACTGTGCTCTTAACTAAGAGATGTTCTGGACTCCATGTTCAGAAAGGCTGGAAGGTGTTGGTGTACTAGCAAGATGAATACAAAATAAGAGTTAATAGATACACAGGCTTCATATGGTATCAGGCTTCTAAGTTTTGCCCTAGAAGAGGAGAAGAATATAATTTGTAATTGAGTAAGACAAGAGATTTGTTGAATGTGAAAGGTGAAGAATTGTGATTTAGAAATTCACAGTCATGAATTCCATCCAGGTGATGCATTCAGAAAAGTAATAGATGACAACTTCAATGCCTGGTGAAGAGCAAAAATAGACAGTCACTAGTGGGGTGATGTTTTTGGTAACAGAATCAGGTGTTTTTTAATAGGTTGTCGAAACTAAGAGAATACAATACAATATACAGACTAAGACTGAAAAATGCTAAGAAACATCAGAATTTCCTAACAGAGAGAGTTAGGGACTCAAAATGTTCACAATCGATGTAGTGGCTCTTCTAATAACCCTTTAAAACTAAATACCCCCATAAATAAATAAAATGACTTCCTCTGCAAGGAAGAGTGCTACAGTTTAGAAAAGGCACATACTCTTGACTTAAGTTTGGCAAGGCATGTTCCAAAAGAACAGACTGGCACTCCCTCAGTTTATTTTAACTATACTCTTATTTTTTTGACATTTACATTTACTCATTTTCTGAGTGTCTTCTTTATTCCAGGACTGTACTAGATACTTTACATATGGTAGTAAGTATCTAGTATAACCTGTTTCTTTACAATGTATCTTAATAATTATTAATAAAATATCAATGCTATATGTTTATTCATAGAATTCATTGTAAATCCAATGAACAATCTCATTCTTTCAGATGCACCATTTTAATCCAATTATCCAACTCTTGGCAGAGCAGTACCTAGCTGTCTGCATGAAACAAAGGTTTATAAGGTACAAGCAGGTTTTGTCAAATGTCTGTTGCTATGAGGTCCGACATGTGCATAGCATTTTTACATGGACTTTTATGCACTCTATCATTTTCAAAATAAGGGATAACATTTTACCATTTCAAATTGTAAGTAATAAATAAATTCCAAGAAAAACAAATTATTCTTAAAGCAGCTTGTCCTTTTCAGCTTTTGGTGCTGGCCTTAGAATTGGTGGGCCCAGCTTCATGCGATGTATGTTCATTGGCAAGTTTGGTCATGAGATCCCCCAGCTAAATGTTCTGGAAATAGTGAAAACCACACACAGATGTGTTTCGATTCAGAACCTCCCCAAAGCCCTACAAAATGGATGTAACTGTACCTGTTTGGCAGAGGAGGGAACAGAAGCCCAGAGAAGTCAGGCACTTGGTTGAGCACATAAATGGTAGCTGAGTGATGGAGTCAGGACTCACATCAGTGCTTGTCCAATGATGGATTCACACCCACACATGGGACTGCAGAGCCTGGTTTCTTTTACTGTCCTGCCTGGATCTGCCAGACAAGATGCTGTCTGAAGCCACTGGCCTCCTTAAGAGGCCCCTCACTTTTCTTGTCTCCATGTCTTGGCCACCATGAATAACACTGCAGTGAACATCAGGGGGCACACATCTTTGTGAATAAATGCTTTTGAGTTTTTTCGGGTAAATACCCACAAGAGGGACTGCTGGGTCATACAGTAACTCTGTTCTTAATTTTTTTGAGGAACCTCCAGGCTGTTTTCCATAGTGGCTGTACCAGCCTGCATCCCCACCAGCAGTAAATGACGGTTCCCTTTTCCCCACAACCTCTCTAACACCTGTTGTTACTTATCTTGTTGATAACAGCCATTCTAACAGGTGTGAGGTGGTATCTCATTGTAGTTTTGATTTGCATTTCCCTAACAGCTAGTGAAATTGAACATCTTTTCATATATGTGTTGGCCATTTGTATTTGTATGTCTTTTTGGGAGAGGTATCTGGGTCCTCTGACAATTTTTTCATAGGATTGTTTGTTGATTTGGTGTTGACTTTCATGAGTTGTTTATATATTTTGGATATTAACCCTTTGTTGGAGCTCTTGTGTGCCAATATCATCTCCCACTCGGTCAGTTCTGTTTCTGTTTTGCTGTCGGTTTCTTTTGCTCTGCAGAAGCTTTTTAGTTTGATATAGTCCCATGGTAATGGAATACTACTTAGCCATGAGAAAAGATGAAATACTGCCATTTGTGATGTGGATAGATCTTGAGAACATTATGCTAAGTAAAATAAGTCAGTCAGAAAAAGCTAAGAACCATCTGATTTCACTCAGATGTGGGATATGAAACTGAAACTCATGAATATAGGCTGCAGTGTGGTGGCTGCAAGAGGGAAGGGACTGAGCGGGTGGGGAGTGGAAGGGGTCAGACATATGGTGATGGAAGATGGTTTGACTTTGGGTGGTGGACACACAGTGCAGTATGCAGACCCTGTGTCACAGAAAATGTGTACTTGAAACCTATGTGATCCTATTAACCAATGTTACCCCAATAAATTTGATAAAAAATAAAAATGAGACCCCTCTCTATATTTAACAAAAGGAAAATTTAAAAAATCTTATTTTTATGATTGACCCTCCAAAGGTATTCTTTATATGCCTACCTGGTGGGTTAAATGATGAGTTTTTAACATTAGCTTCCCTTCCCTTCAAGTCCCTGCCACATAAGAAAGACATGCCAGTGAAGCACTGGTGATGTTCAAAAGAAATCCTTTATCAAAATACTGAATTATGATTGCTAGGAAACCTGCCTGTCAGCATTATATTTTATAAGTCATCTAGTTTCAGCGGAAACATAGACAGGATGTAAGTACCAGCCATCAGCTCAGCTGAAAGGGTGGCCATATCCTTTTGAAATTGGAGTTTGAAACCCAGAGTCCGAGCCGTCAGGATACATCACAGCTCTGCTGTGGCGGTATTCTTCCCTTTCCATTTTCTGAGCATTACTCCATTTCCCTGACCCCTGGTTTTCTTTCTGTCTGCCCATCCGTGACAATATGAAGATCTGTTCATGCCGATCCAGGCAGGTCACTCCAGTTCTGTCTCAGCAATATGCAGGTCTCCTACTGACCCTTGATGGCCGGTGGGACCCATCACCAGAGTCCCTTCGGCCAAAGCATAACTTTGCTACACTTCTTGGGCTAGTGTGCTGGCTGTGTCCTCCCACTGAGGTGCATTGACCTCTCTCCTCCACTGCTTTTAAGCTATACCTTCACATGGAATTGTTTCTTCTTAAAATACCTTACTTTCAATAGTTTCTTCTTGTTATTCAATTTTTGCCCCTGAGGGGAGGTTTCTGGTCTTGAAATAAAATTTCTTAGATTTAGATTATACATGCTTTTGTGTAATAAACAATTTAAAGCAGAATGAAGGGTCTAAAGTAGTTTTCAATACAGAGGTAAGCATTTAACAAATATCAGTTTGCTTATATCTCCTACCATGTTCAGAGGTTCAGCTGCTGTGCTCAGTGTGTGTGTATGTATCATTGCTGTTTTTGTTTTTTTTTAAACATATTCAGAGCTCAGATTAAATTCTATAAGTACGTACTGATTACCTTACATATATATGTATGTGCATGTATGTACATATATAACAGAAATATAACATATATGTGCATGCATATGTGTTATATATATAACCTGAATTTATCTTACATATAATAAGCTACTGAATAAATGCTCCTGAGTAAGGCTCATTTGAGTCTCATGTTCCTCCTCACAAAGTCGTTGGTGGTGATCCTTAACGAGCATCATCTAATGAGGACATGGACTAGACGTGTACATCTTTTGTAGCATGAAGATGATCAGACCTGGGATTTCTGCTTCAAGCTTCAAGACTCTTAGAACTAACTGATGAATGTGGTTAGATTGTTCTTATCTATGTGACCAAAGTATGGTCTTTGAGTAGTGTATTTTTTGCACCAATATCTGTAGATTTCTAATTGATTCATAATTGCTCCTGTATAGTAGGGTGGCTGTGAGTATTGAGTTAGAATATCTAAAATACCTGAAGAAGTGCTTGACATCATAACAACCAGGTGAGTATTTAGACTCTGATGTCAGAATTCCTGCATTTGGATTCTAGCTTTGTTACTTCCTGGCTCTGCCATCTTGGCAGGTTCTGGTGCCTCAGTTTCTGCATCTGTAAAATGGAGAGAACAATACAGTTACTTCATAGGGTATTGTGAAAGTAAATATATTGAAATATGTAAAATGTTCAAAATGTCACCCTGTACGTAAGAAGCACATATTAGCTGAATTTTATCAGTAGTCCTAGAATTACCATTATTCCTGAAAGATTTGCATTTATCTATGGAGTGTAAGTAACATTCCTCTCCCTCATCTCTCCATACCATCTTTATTTCTGGACTCTCCTGTAAAAGGTACCCTTACCTTACTTACTCAGGATGACTCAGGAAATAGTTCCTATTTCCACATACTTTGTCTTGCCCAGCTATGTGTACTTTGTATTAAGGGCCCTCTCTTTGCCTTCAGTTCTTCCCTGGAAACTCTGGGGACTTCGCTTTTTGCCTTTTCCTTGCTCCCCAGACTTGTATTTACATAGAACAGTTTTCCTTTGCCTTAGTTATTCAAACATCATATGCTTCCATGAGTGACATTGGTTCCCACACTCTGGCCTGGGGTGACCCCTCAACCCATTGCTGCCTCTGATAAGAGGTGTTGGGGTGGGGGGTACATGGATGATATACTTTGCAAAATACTGGCTCTGACTCTCTGGCTTAGCCCTGGGGTCCATCTCTCTAACTCAAGAGGTCTTTATCTTTTGTCTTAGCCTTGTTATTTTTTCCTGATCTGATTAGCACTCTTTGCAAACTGGCTATTCAATGGGGAGATTATTTAAACTCTATTTTGCAGAAAGACATACTGACTCCTTGGAGTCCAAGCTGAGGTCACTCCCTCACTGTTGAGCACAATAAATTTCGTGTGTAACTCCTTTCAGGAATCCCTGGCATTGCTCTGAGGTCACCTCAGGTGCAGTGGAATACAAGCCACACTTTCAAGTGTTGTCACAATCCTCACAACAGCCCTATGAACTATGTTTATTACTTAATGGATAAAGAAATGGAGGGTCAGACTCAGAAGTCTACGTGGTCACCACTGTACTTTCAGTTGCCTGAGGATATCCTTAGGGCTTTTGACCAGTGTCTGAAATACCTCCTTTCCATGACCCCTAATAAATCAACTAGGTGGTCAAAATGTTCACTATCAGCTTCTGGGAGAACGACCCTGGAATCAGTCACCTGGGGAGAGGCCCTGAGCTGTCATTTAAAAACTTTCACTTGTAGGAAGTTGCTAAAGCAAGTGATATTAATATCTGCCCTATTTTCACAGTTACAGGAGAATTGGAAAATAGATGAGAGGTGTTTTCTCTTTTTTATCTTCCAGAGAGCAAACAAGCTCAGAGTTCCAGAAGTTGGACATTTCTTGCCCTCAGAGGGAAATGATCAGTTGCTTGTTTTTGAAAATCTAGATTCACTGAAGGGATGGATCATCCGAGAGGGAAGAGGCCCCAAAGACTGGAGGAAATAAATAGATATGACTTGACCCTGGAAGGAGAGGGAGATGGATTTCCTCACTACTTTCCCAAGATGGTTGTACCCCAGAAGGGAATGGCAGGAAAAATGTCTGAAACATCTATAGGTCCCAGCCATACCAGAAGATCCTGTGCCTGAACTTGGCAAGAGGCAGTAGAAACACTTGCCTTCAGATGGCGCGCGTGTGTGTGTGTGTGTGTGTGTGTGTGTGTGTGTGTGTGTGTCTTGGATACTAAGCATCTCAAAGAGTCATGAAGGTCTGAAGGCAAGTTGCCACGTTCCTCAATGTTGAGGATTAGGTATGCCCTCTGTGACTATTGAATAACCCCCTAGAGAAGGCAAGCCTCCCTAAATATGTCTGAAATTTAGGTTATCAACATTGAAACATTGATTAGTGAGGAGTTTAGCACTGGAGTGAAACTGATTTAGAACAAATTTAAAAAGGTGACATTTTCTTGCTTCTGTGTTTCAAGTACATTGACACCCATTAGACATTGATCAATAAAACCCAGCCATTATCATTTGATTTTATTATTCTGTACAGTTGCAAACTTTGTTCTGGAATTGAGGGCTGAGGGACTGGGGGAAGAAGGAAGGATACAGGATATTGTAAAGGAAAGCAGGTAGAAAACAAGAAGGGAGGGAGAAGTGAGTACCTTTCAGGAGAACAGGTAAGGGAGGATGAGCAGGCTTGCTGACAGACTGTGAGCTGTGGGTAGACCTGTGTAATGTGGTGGTTGTGTATAGTCTGTGACTGTACACAGTGACTAGGGATATTTACAAAGGGTGAGATAAGAAATTGGAAAGGTAGTAGGCTTGGTACCACTTTCTGATTCTGGAAGAGGTGGAGAATTCCCATCATTGTTCAGGGCCAGAATTTCGAGATGGCTCAAGCTCTAGTTGTTGAGAGACACGATAGTTATGCGTGGCCATTGGCCAACAGCACTGTGCTGTAGCTTTAGCAGTGCCTCCAGGCTCTCAGAGAATAAGAAACAGGAAGACAAAGGACATCTTATAGAGCAGTGGGTCTGCTTTGGGGTGCCTGCCTAGTCTACTCTTTCTTCTTTTGGAACTGACCCCATTCACGGTGTTTGCTGAAGGGATGGGCTATGGCCCTCACAATACAGGTGCCTCTCCTGTTTCCTACTCCTGCCACAACCTCTTGTTCCAGAGATACATCTAATTTGTCAGAAACAAACCATATTCTCTCTCTTGGAGGCTGGTGTCCAAGACACAGGGTGTGTGCTCGTAGGATGGTGCAGGTTAGAATGCAGAAGTCATAAAGCAAGCAACAGGGCAGAGACAGGGTATGTTTTCAGCCATGTGCTCTAGCAAGTAGAGAAAGATGGCTCTCAGAGGTAAGCAGGTGAGGGTAAGGGACAACTAGAAGCAGGGAAGAGAGGACAATTGGCTTCAGAGAGAGAATGAGAGAAGCAGAGTAGACTTCTGAGTGTCTGGGTAGTCGGAAGATCTCTCCTTGAGCTTTTTTCATATCCTTCCAATTGTCATTCTTGAGTAGGCATCTGTTGCTTGCAATCTCTGGTGAAGAAGAAAAGCGCTCATTTAATAAGTGGGCTTTATAAATAGAAGACTTACAGAATATGGCTGGCTCTGCCCCAGGCCTCTGCAGATACACAGAGAAACCACACTTGTGAGATACTCTAATCCCAGGGAAAATAAATGTTTATTAAGCCAAATTTTGATGTTGGTCACTGTGTCAGATGCTTTACAAATCTCTTTCACTTAATCCTTACAAAACATAATCTTTCATTTTACATAAGAGGCCCAGGATTCATAATTATATCATTTTTTTATTCCGCCACACTCTCTCATCTGACTTATTTAAACTGGAATATTGAAATTTTTCTCTCCCTTTGGTATTGTTTTAAAATTTTACAGTTTGCTAGCCTTGATAAGTAAGTAGGGGCTATTTTTTGAACTTAGAAATATTATGCATGGTTTTCTGGAAACTTATGAATAATTTTTATCTGCATTTCTCATCTGAGACCCTCAGACTCTGAAGCTGTTCTATGTGGTTGAACTCAAGGAGAGTCAGAAGACGCTGAAGGAACCTGGGTGAATTCGGGAGGAATGCAGAGTAATTATCCTGAAGAGCCCGATAATTCTTTCCAGTGGATTATTAGCTGAGTAGCTCTCTGGAGCCACTTGGCTGGCCATGATTACATAACTTAGGAAATTACTGGAGGAATGTAAGACATTACTTATGAGACTTAAAATTTAGAGAGAAAAAATGATCTTGGAATCTGCCTTGAGGACATTCTGAATAGATTCCAGGCACACCATACTGTTCTTTACTGATTGATGTTCTGTTTAGTTAAATCCTGCTGTTTTGCAGTTTCAGTGCCATCCTATAACTTCATAGACGTTCCCAGAGGCAGCATTAGCATCTGGCCCCTATTCTCCATCACCTTAAAGAATTATCATTAAGTACTGTAAGATAATGTTTTAGAAGATTATGAGATGCTTAACTCTATCAATCAGAACTTCCTCCATTTCTTAAGGATATTTAGGATATTTTTAAGGACAATTTAGATGGAGCTTAAACTAGGGATAAAATTACAGTACGGGGATAAAAATACAGACCTTGTATTTTCCGGGGAGAAAATTGTGAGTTGAGCTTCTTCACTTTGATGCAAACTCTAAAGCCTGGTTCTTATGGGTTTTGATCACACAGCATGAAGGGGAGGCCTACTCAGTTAGCACTACAAATGACCCTTTTAAGGGATGCTTGTGAAATGCAGGGCTTTCCGTTTATCATAAGTTGCCCAACAGGTTTTCAGTGGGAACCCCCCTGAGAGAGATCCACTTTCCCATCAGATTTTCATTAAGATCTGTTTTCCTTGAACCTCTGTCTGTTACTCTGCTCTCGGAATGTCTTGAGAATCAATCATTCCATTTTATTTGCCTGAATGTCAGGCAACTGTAAAAACATACAACCAAAGGTTTGGGATCAGTTAACCATGACCCGCACACCTGATATTTGTTTTTGTGTGGGTAGGGCTTTCCCACTTTAGTGAGAGATGTGAGGATTGTAAGTGGGCTTAGTTTCTAGTAACTACAGACTCGGTTGTGTAATTATTATTTTGCCTACATTTCTTCTAGGGTCAGAATCACTCCCATGATGCACTGTCATGCTGATCTCTGAAAGTTAATGCCATGTATGGACAGCCACAGATTAATAACCTGATGTGCTAGTCTCTCATTCCTGACACTTCTCTGACTCTCCTTCACTGGGGTATAATTAAGCACGGAGGGGAACTCTGAGCAAGGTTCAGACTTTCACATGATATACTTGCAAATTGGAACTGGCCTTCCTTTCTCAAGATTCCTAACACCCTTTGGCCTCTGAGACTGATGGTCAAAAATTTTATCCATTTTCCTTTTCCTGTTGTGATAACTAAAATCGATTCAAGTATTTGCCAAGTATAATTCAGGCTTTCTGGTTAAAGGCCAAGTTTTCACACTAAGCATTATGAATTTGCAATGAATTCATAACATTTAGTATTCATGGTAATAACACTGATCATTATGAAAAGATTTAATATTCATGAGGGTTACACTGCTATTTTCTCAGGTGCCATGATAATTTTTAATAATAATTGAGCATTTCTTCATGGGCAGTTGGAATAATAGAGTGGCAGGGCATTAATACAAATTTTAAAACTTGATCTTCCATGAGAGCGTTTGATTGGTATTATTCTGTATTATTAAAACAAGCTGCTTCTGTTAAATGATTCTGCAAAGTCGAACAGATCCCTCCATAGACTGTAAACCGGTGACTGGTATAGTTCACAGTTCAAAGGGCAAGGAAAACAAAAATATCTGCAAGTCCATTTGGGGGAGGAGAGGCCAGTACTTTCAGTGTTTGTGTCATCCTTGGCCTTTGTGTCCTTAAATTTGCTTTTTACTAACGCATACACTTCAGAGTATTTTTTTCCAGCACACCATCTGTTTCTTTGCAATTGGGGATGGTTGAATAATTTCCTGAGGAATTGCTGACAAGACGTGGCCCAGGAACAGCAATCCAGCAGGACCAGATTTCTCATTAAAATCGCTAAGCTCAGCTGTGTTGTAGCAAGCACTTGATATAAGGTGGTCACCCTGGGCAGGTGAAGGTCAGCGACCGGCAGCTACCCATTAAAAAGAACAGTGAAATCTGTATACACATTGTAGATGGTCCCACATGCAGGACCATTAGGTGGGAAAGTGTCACTTGTCCAAAGGGATGTTTTTTGGTCACTTCAGTAGTAGTGTCCATCCTTGTTTACCTTCACATGGTTACTGTCTCACTCTGAGAAGTCTCGGAGCGCAGGCATCTCACCTCACACCTATTTTACTTCAGACTCCTGTCCTTTTCTTTCCCAGTACAAAGATGAACAGGGATATGTATGTTTGCTGTCCTGGAATTTTCCATGATTCTTTTAGCAGAGCCTGACCCTCTTCCCCAGTGGCAGGAGGTATCTGGAATCAGTGAGAGTCCCAGGAAGGGTAGATTGAGATACAAAGTTTACCTGTATCACCTCAATGTCCACAATAACACTATGACTCAAATGTTATTATTTTTCTCATTTTACAGATGAGAAGACTGAGTCACAGAGCATTTAATAACTTGTCCCTAATCACACAGCTATAAGTACTAGATCAGGGGTTTATGCTCTATTGCTAGTTTTATTTATCACCTACAGAGAATATAGTCTCATAATCCTATATCCCTAAGTGATGTGTTTCCCAAAAATGTATTCATAGGCACCAGGACTGTTAAAAATAAAATTCTTGCTTCTCACCTCAAACTTACTGAATCAGAATCTCTGGGTTGGTGGGTGCCTGGAGTTTTTAACAAGCTCCCCTGGTAATTCCGATGCATACTAAAATATGAGAACTATTGTCCTACAGCATAATAAATGTTATTTAATTAATTGGTTTATTAAATATTGAACAGTTAATGTCATTATAAAGCTAAGAGTAGAGTTGGATGAAATTAAAAGTAAAAATCTGAAGCTCTGGTGGAGGGGGGTGGGGTTGAGGACCAACAGAAAGAGAGCAAGGTAGGGACTCTCTTAAATAGAATAAATCACAGGAAGGTTTTATTATCAGATTTTGGTACAGTTGCAATGATGACCTTACATTAAATGATTCCTGTCTGGCTCCCTTATTTCACATTTTAGCTGAACTGGCTGGAAGGTGGACTCAAACCTTCTGTTTGCCTTTTTGCTGCAGTTCCTTACTTCCCGGCACAACTAGCAGATTTTGCAGCTCTCTGTTTGTTGGTACAGTGTTGCACATGCAAGGGCTTGTAATAAGGAGGTCCTTGTTTCAATGACATAGTTAGCATGTTGTATTGCTACTCACTTTCTTTGTAAAAATTTGTCTGAATTTGGGATGAATATACACCGTCAGCTTGATTTTCCAATCAGCCAACTTAAAAGTGGAGAGGCGACTGGGTAGTTTAAATTGTATAACATTCTAGATTGGACTTGGTAATGTCTGCAAAATAGAGCTACTTTTTAATTCATGGGTTTCTAATAACAGATTTGAACTGGCTTAAAAAAAGGAAGAGGAGGAGTATTTATTATAAAGGCACGGGGGTGTCTCAAGGAGGAGTGCTAACATGCAATTGGAAACCCGAACAGTAGTTCCAGAACTTTCTCTCTGTCTCCAAAGCTGCTCTATCACTCTGTATCATCTTCTCTTTCTTAGGCTGGTGGAAGGAGGGTACCTCAGGTGCCCATCTTCTATCTCCTATATTCAGAAGGGCTCAGACTGTTTCTTAGATTACGTTTCCAGTTACAGGGGTAAACCATCTAATCAGCGCAGCTTGCAGAAAGTACCATGGCCAAGAGGTGTGTGTAGGGGTGAGGGGAAAGGAGATGTGGAGGGTCGGGCATCTAGTAGTGAAGAGGGAGGGGAGAGATGTTCCTAAAGTTAATTCTGCAAGAAATGGATAGGATGCATTTTGTAAGTGTTCATTTTTTTTCCTCTTCTGGTGAAAGTGGTATGAGGGATAGCAATGGAGCAAGTAGTCCAGGAAATAGCTTTGCAGAGGAAAACCAGAATTTAATGGGCCCTTCAAACTCTGGTAACAGTTTCTTTCTTCCCCCTTAAGATATCCTCTCCTGAGAGTAAGTCATAGGAGCTAGAAAACAAACAAAAACCTTGGTTAGTTGTGAGAGATATGTATTTAAATGTAACACATCCCACAATTAAATCTCAATAACAAAATATTGTATGCAGAGCTTTTTATGCATGACTTAATGTCATCATCTTGAAGTAATATTCATCAAGAACATGGAGAGAGTAGTAATGTTTCCAATTTGACATTGAATCTGGTGGTGAAAGTCCATGCCTATTTCATCTATAATGACATCTGGACTTGGGCTCTGTACAAAGGATTTGTTTAACAGAGAAGAAATAATATTTGATGGCAACTTCTCTCCATCATTTCCATAAATCATAGTGGTCAATTCTCTTTATAGAGCAAAGATAAAAATTAATGCTGTACCATTCTGACAATCCCAGCTGTTCGTCTCAAAATACCAGGACTCTCTGGTAAGTAGCTCTCATTTAGAGGGAGAGAAGTAGGTATTTTGGGATAGCTTTAATGTCTTCATTCAACAAATATTTACTGCATATGTCACAGGTTAAAAACTGGTGACCTGTGGGCTGGACCGATCCTGCAAGTGTGTGTCTATATGCTTGGGGGCAGGGAATGGGAGAATATATCTATATAGAGAGGGCTTAAAAATTTTATTTAGTTGCCAACAAAGGTTATGAGATTTCATATAAAAGTCCAGATTTCCAGCTGTACTTGAAAAATCAGGAGATGTGTCAGCATTAACTTTACATATCTACAAGGTAATGTTGGCTAGAATTCTGTGTGAATAAAGCATGGGAAGTAATCATGTTGACCATTTACAGAGAGAAGCTAACAGAAAGATTGCAATTGCCTTAGCTGTTGGTCTTTGTTCCACAGAACTGAGTTATTGGCATTATTTAAGTTCATTATGTGACTCTTTTCTCACATTTGTCTTCTCTAAACAGGAGATGTTTTGGCAGAGAGTTGGCTTGAGCTCAAAAGGGGGTCATAAATTCATAAAATTGTCTCCTCTTTCTACTTTTGGTAGCCTCCCAAATAATTATGATGGAATAAATCTTTCTTCCAGGGCAATATAGGAAGTTTGTGGGAAGAGGTACATACACAGATTGGTTGTTGAATGAGTCAGATTTTAATATTTGGAGGCCTCAGCCATGGTCCTCATATCTGCTCCACCTGCCAGCAAATTGCCCATAGTCCTGAAATTTGACAGGGGTGTTCACTTAAAATGGACCATTTTACAGATCCCTCAAGTAACTTGCTAAATCCTCCCTGGGTTCCAGAGGAATTTAAGTTCTACCCCCTCAGTAAAGCGTTTCCTGCCTCCACCAGCACAGACTAAATTCACCCTAGTATACTCCTATCATACTCCTAATTTCACCAGTACTTCCCAAACTGTAACGGATTGAACTGCATCCCCACTCCCACAATTCGTATGCTGAAGCCCTAACTTCCAATTTGGCTTCATTTTGAGGTAAAGATTTTAGGAGGTAATTAAGGTTGAGTGAGGTAATAAGCATCATCTGATAGAATTGATGGCCATGTAAGAAGATATCTCTCTCTCTCTCTCTCTCTCTCTCTCTCTCTCTTTGCCATATGGGACAGACAGCCATCTTCAAGCAAGAAAGAGAGACTTACCAGAAACCGACCATGCTGGCACCCTGATCTCAGAGTTCCAGGTTTTAGAACTGTGAGAAAATAAATTTCTGTTGGTAAGTCACTCTGTCTACGGTATTTTGTTGTGGCAGCCGGAGCAGACTGACACAAACCATGTTCAGAACGCTGGATGTGAATGGGTGTTGCAGCAGGGGAAAGAGTGGATGGCCAAGTAACTTCAGAAGGTACTAAGTTAAGTTAAATAGGATTCTTTATCCTGTGAGTTCTCAGACCTTTAATTGTTAATGTGCATTATCAACCTCCAAAAGGAGGTATTTTGTGCAAGATTTTCTAACTTAATTAACTATGGGACACTTTTCTCAAGAAGTACATTTTAATATCTTGAACAAAATGAATTTCCTACATAGCACAATTTAGAAAATGCATTTATATTAATCTGACAATTTAAAATTGGCTTATGATATCTCTTAGTTTAATTGTGCACTTATCTATCATCTATCTACCTATTTATATATCCATCCATCTATCAATTTACTTAAAATTTTCAGCCCACAACAATTTAATCGGGACCTACTGAGTGTCAGGCACTGTCAAGCACTGTGCCAACTCCATGCCACTTCATCAGCCTAACAACCACATGATCACCATCTTACAGGTGATGAAACTAAGGATCAAAGTCATTAACTCAATGTTATTATTAGCAGAGAATATGAGTTGGTCTCAATTTTAAGTCTATGCTTTTGCTTTTTTCATCCTGCCCTCCCCTGCACACCCAAACCCATACAGACAGAGGTATTGCGGCTCAGAGAACATGTAGCTATTTGAACGATGGTCTCGGTTTCACACCCTGGTTTACCTGACTTTAAGACCTGTGCTCTTTCTGCTAGAACATGTATGTTCTGGGGTATTGGGTGTGCATGAGCAAACTATGGAGATGGAAAAGTACAGGACACACTTAGGGACTAACCTGTTTGGCATAAGTATTGTTTGCGGAGGGAAGAGGGGTGGCAGATGAAATTGGAAAGGCAAACTGTGACTGGATTGTGCCATTTTTGAAAGCGTGTGTATTAGTTAACTTTGTAGCAACAAACAAGTTGAAAATTTCAGTCGCTTACTACAAGATGTCTTTACTTGCTGCTCATGTTACTTTAGGGCTGCAGGCTGTCTGTGATGCTGCAGGGTTCAGCTGCATTTGGCTTGGTTTGACTCAGCTCCATGTATCTTCTCATTCCCGGACCCAAGCTAAAGGAGGAGCCACTGTATGTGATATGTTTTTCTTATGGTAGGAGCTTACTATTAAGGGTCTAGCCCTGGCTGGTGTAGTTCAGTAGATTGAGTGCAGGCCAGTGAAGCAGAGGGTTGCCGGTTCAATTCTGGGTCTGAGCACATGCCTGGGTTGCAGGCCAGGTCCCCAGTAGGGGGCACATGAGAGGCAAATGCACACTGATGTTTCTCTCCCTCTCTTACTCCTTCCCTTCCCCTCTGTCTAAAAATAAATAATTAAAAAATATTAAGGGTCTAAGCAATGTCTCTTAAGCTCTCTCTTTAGAACTGGCATGCTGCCTCTTTCACCACATTCCATTGGTTGAAGCAGCCACATGACCAACTTATAAGTAGCGTTTCGTATTTTATGTATTCCACTTGGTGGCCCTGCAGAATCACATGGCGGAGGGTGTGGATAGATAATGTTTTCACAGGGAAGGAGTGAAAAATTGAAATAATAATTTACTGTATGATACTTTACAGTTTTCAGGCCTCTTCAGAATTAAGCCTTAACTTTAAATCTTAACTCTGTCACTGGTAGACAACTTTTGACACATTTATTGGGAGGCAGAAATAATTCTTCTTGATCTGAAAAAGTGGGTGTGGGCTATATGTGAGACAGAGGGTTAGGTTGTCTAGATAAACTGTTTCCCACCCCAGATTATAAAGGGTAGGCAAGCTTTTGTGGCAGACTGGGGCTCTTCGTCCCCTTGTCACCTTGGTTTCTTCCTGCTCTCGTACTGGTGTGAAGGGGTTGTTTAAGCATAAAAACCCATTAGAACTGCCATGGCATGCTCTCAATATTAGTGAGAGAGGAGGTAGGTCATCCTGCAGGAACTCTGCTCTAAAGTCTGTGCATATCCAGCCCCACTTTACCAGGAGTAGCATAAGAATCTGCCTTGCTGTCCTGGGGCAGGAGGAGAGCCACACAATGAACCAGGGCTTCGGGTTTAAACTGGAGATTGTAAAGGAGGGAAAGAGACCAAGAAGGGGAGACTTCTGGATTCCTTTGTGAGACTGACATGACAAGAACAGAAAATAGAAGTTTTGCATCATCCTATGGATTCTGAATTTGTTTACAATCAACCAAGAGTAAGATGGTTTCTTTTGGTGTTGCATGACACTGTGCTTAAAAATGTCAGGATTATGCTCTCTCGATTTTTGACCATGGCCTCCAGGTGTGAGAAAGGCGGCAAAGCGGGGCAGCTCTGTTTCAGAGTGTGCAAGGTGGTAAACATTGCAGGTCAGTCTGGATCAGCGATTAGGAACCTCTGGACCTCTGATTAGGAACTCTCCTAGGAATGGGACTGCTAGTCTGCCAGAATCTTAGCCTTTGGGTTCTGACCCATCCCAGACTCTTCCACACATTTCTATTGAGACTAGAAGAAGTGAAGTTTAAACAGCCTTTTGTGTCTTAGTGTCTTCTGTTGCCTGGGTCACTGGAGACTCTTTACCATTGTTAGTTAAAAGCTTGATAACTGTGTTCCATTATGATATAATTAAATATTTGATTAATTGCTTCAGCCTTATTCCACAGAGTATGCAGATTTCCTGAATCAAAGACTTTGATTCAGCACAGTGTCAAAAAACATGAAGATTTAAGGCTCATCCAAGCGTCAACTCTGAGCTAATGCAGACGCCCTGACTCTTGAGGCCGCTGAATGGTAGGATTAAACAAACACTTTAAAGAGGGAGACTGCTGGTACCGCTGAACAAGAATAATAATCAAATGTGTTAGTACAGAAGAACACAAGCTTATGTCTTCATATCTATAATGTGTATTGTGGCTCCTGTTTTTGGCTTTCCCTCTTAATGGAGGGAAATGAGTTTTAATCTGTAAGAGAGAGGTGAAAGTGATACATAAACTTGGATGTGAAGAAAGTCTTTCCTCCATCGCCGAACATTTACTGATCACCGTTTGTGTATGAGACACATAAAGAGTGAGATTCCTTTCAAGGTGCACATGTATCGCTAGGGGATATGGACCTTTATAAAGTACATTGCAGCTAAATAATAATAAATGAAAAAAATAGAGGGATTATGGTTAATGTGGTGGAGCAAGACAGGAGTGGAAAAGGAAGGAGGTAGGAAACAAGCAAATACTAAAATGGTTTTTTGAAAAAGGGTCTCTAAAGAAAAACTAAATGAATGGGGTGGAAGAAGGAAAGATGCATGGATAACGAGTGTCAACTTCAAATGCATGGCATTGCGACTTACTTCAGCATTAGCTCTGAGGAGAGTGCACCACCAGGCGTAAGACTGGAGCTGGAGCAACCGCTCTGCTCCAGTTCCTGCTCTCTGTGGTCTTCACTGCCTTCACCCATCAAACCATGACAGGGTAACTCCCTGAACACCTAAAATCCGTGCTTTCCTTCATAGTGTGGATTTGCCTCTGGGAGGCTTTTGCTCAGCCCAGGACTATATTTCCCCTTCTTTGTCATCCGAGACCATGTGACTAGTTCTGGCCAATGGAATTCAAATGGAATTGATGTGTGTCACTTAGGAAGAGGTGGAGTGTCTTGTGTCCCTTCTCATGCTCTTTCCTCTTGCTGTGTGGATGTTGATGATCATGATTTCGCAAGGGCATCCCTGCAAGCTGCTTGGTTTGCGTTAGACTCAACATCAGCAAAAAATAAACTCGGATTGTTTTGAGTCACTGAGCTTTTGGGGCTGTGAATTGCAATTAGCTTACCACAGGGAGTGTCAAAATACAAACAATATCTACTCTGCCTTTCCCATGGCTGTTGAGAGTTTTAAACATGATCGATGTGAAAGGCATTGCAAAATTTTAAGTGCTGGAAAAACATCAGGTACTGTCATTAGAAAGAAAATAAGAATTTACCTATTGAAAATTAAACAGTGAATTTTATAAGAAATGTAATGAACTCAGTTTAGAGCATGTTTAAAAAGATTACTGTTACATGCTGTACCAGAACATCTTTAAATCACAGCTGAGGTCTTTGTTTTGAGTGATACTGGATGCTACAAAATAACAGTTTAATGGGCTACTCTGAACATGAACTTGAAGTTCATCACAGTGACATAGGATCTGTATTCTTTTGTTTGCTTTTTAACAAAATGTGAATTGGCTGTCTCAGAGGAGATGCAATTTGAGTTGGCAATTATTAAGAGCAGAAAAGAACTGGGTGAGAGGATTTGTAGGGCAAAAATGATGAATTGGTTAGAAGTATTTCAGGTATGAGTGATAGAAATTTGACTTGAATCATCTTGAGCCAAATAGGGACTTTACTGATAGGATGTAACTGTAAGAATGGTCAGGAATCAGCTGGGCCTCAGGGATGGGCCAAACGCCATTAGGTTCTTTCCCCGTTCTCTGTATGTTACTTCATGTTCTTACTGGGCACGGCTTCTTTTCATGGCTGCTGACAGCTCCCTGGTTCCCATCCTAAACCATCAGTCACTGAGGCAGACACTACCTACAATCTCTTTTCTGCCAAGTGCTGACATTCCAGGGAAGGGATTTACTGGGTTATTTGAACGATGTGCCTACTCCTGGAGGGCGTGAAGTCACTAACGTGGCAGCTTCTGCGTTAGTCATGTGTATGAGGCAAGAATTTCCTAGAAAGGATTTCTACGTGCAAGTTTAGCAGCTAAGGGAATTTTTAATGCAAAGTTGTTGATTAAAACAATCTCTGTGAAGATACTATTCTAAACTCTTTTTTAAAGAAAGTTGACATACCATATTCTATTAGTTTCTGGTGTACAGTTTAGTGATTCATCATCTATATACCTTATGAAGTGATCACCGTGGTAAGTCTAGTAAACTATCTGTCACTGTACAGTGTTATTACAATATTACTGAATGAATTCCCTATGCTGTACATTGCATCCTCGTGACTTATTTATTTCATAACTGAAAGTTAGTGTTATTTTTTTATCCTCACCCAAGGACATTTTTTTTTCATTGCTTTCAGAGAGAGACGGACATCTATTTGTTGTTCCACTCATTTATGCATTCATTGGTTGATTCCTATTTGTGCTCTGACTGGAGGTTGAAGCTGCAATGTTGGCATATCAGGATGACACTCTAACCAACTGAGCTATCTGGCCAGCATGTATTTTTCTAAAAGGATGCTAAAGCCAATGTTTACTTGGTCATAATTTGAGTAAATTTTTCTGTATTCTGATTAAGGAAGTTTTAGTCTTATTCTTTGTTGCCTTATTATCACCATTCATTATATTAATCTTATCACAACAGAAGTCTGCCTAGATTTGCAATGAGATAGAGAGGGATTGCATGTTTGAAAGGAAAGGCTCAAATGGATTTTCTTTCAAGGAACACTGATGAGAATATCTCAGGTGATGACTGAGTAACAGAAGATGGTCTGTTTAAGGCATAAACACAGATGATGCTTTGAAACTCTTCTTAAGGATTCTTTGCATGACTTGGCAATGGTGCTGAATTCCTGGATGATCTCTTAATCATTGCAAGTCTAGGTACTATTTCTTTCCTCACCAGAGTTACTCGTAGAAAGGAAATGTAAGATGTAAGAGAAGAACATACTGGACTCACGCCGTCCCTCTCTGAACACCCAACCTTTATACTCTGGGCTTCCCAGTTATCTAAGTAGAACTTGTGGAATGTGATTTGAGAGTCATCAAAGAGTTTTTCCGTTCTCAGTATGTCCCCTGCCTTTTTGCATGCAAAACCTTTACCCTGGAACTCCCTCAAGTTGGTTACATTACTTTCCAGTTGGGATTCTTAACCTTGGGAAGCCAATGGGGTCAAGCAAATCTGGAGGGGCAATAAATTGAGCTCAACATAGCATATTTATAATTTGTGCTGTCTTACTAAATGCGATATAACTCCTATAAAAATCTTCTAGAAAAATGGAATAGTACTATGCTTGTTTTCTTAATTAGAAAATATTGTAATTAAAGTATATTTTATTGTACTAATAACTCCTGTTGTTCATGACTTAGGTTGTTTCTCAATTCTTACCCATATAAGAGAAGAAAGTCTGACTTTTTTATAGTGAAATCTTCATTTCTCTTTTGATTATTGACTAACAATTTATTCCTAGAAGAATAACTAACGGTTCAAAGGACACATCTTGGACGTTTTGTCATGTGTGCTGCACAGTGGCCCCCTGGAAAGAGTGCTATCGTATGCTCTTAAATTGTCCTCCAGAAGTGGGAGGAGTCTTTTTTGAAAAAAATAATATTAAATTTATTTTAAATATTGACCATTTCATAGCTGAAACTTTCCGTAACACTTTTGGTAGGTTTTTACTACCAAATGAAGCTAAATATTTTTTATATTTATCAAACATTTATATTTGTGTATTTATGGATCATTTATATATCCTTTGCTCACTGTAATCTTAGGGGGCTTGCATTTCTTGTTATTGATTTGTAAAGACTATCTGTTGAGGATAATAGCTTTATCTCTTACACACCGAAGAGATTATATTTTTTCCTCAGTTAGAAAATATTTTTTATATTTTAATAATATTAATTTTTAAATAAATAAGTATAAATTTGTACTTTTTATGTGGTCAGATATATTTCACTTTTGTTTCTTTCATTGCTTTCCTCTTTGGTGTATGCTGAGGAAGATTTTTAAACTGCTTGATTTAGGTATATATATTTTTAGTGTGTTTATAGCTGTAATTTATTCTAACATTTTGAAGATATTTCATTTCTTCTGGCATTCATTATTATTGTTGAGAAATTGGCTGTAAATCTTATTAGGTTTTCTTTGAAGGTAATGTGTATTTTCTCTGGCTTCTTTGAAGATTTTCTTCTAAGTCTTTAGGTTTCAGTAGTTTGATATAGTAGTCCACTAGTGTTCTTATTATATGTCTTTGTACTTATTTTCCTGGTGAAGCTATGTCTTAATATCTTTGATGATAGGAACAACTGATAAGCCTGATTCTCTTCCAGTCAAGCTTTATTTTTTGTGCAAAAATATGGGATAACCTTCCTAGGCCCACCTATCATGCCACTGGATGGGACTAAAGTGCTAATGAGACTGGAGAGTGAATGAGTTGGCTCATGATTCCATGTCTAGGAGTGTGAGTACAGGACTCCATGTAAATGTTGTCCTGTGTTTATGCTGGGAATGGGAACAGTGTAAGAGAGAGAAAGGAAACAAGTTGTCTGATGTGTGGGTGGGAGTGTTTCACTTAGGTATGATTCTTTGCGTTACCAAAGACCTTTACTAAACACATTGAACAGGAAATTTTTTGGCTCTCTTGTAACTGAAACTTGTAGATTCAATCTCAGATTCAGCCCAATACAGGTACCCAAGTTATATAATCAGGTCCTGGGTTCTCTTTTAGATTCTCTCAGCTATTCTTCTTTATTGGATTTATTCTCAGGTCGGTTTTCTCTTATGTTGGAAATACAGGCTTTACCAACTGTACCCACATCTTCTCATATTCCAGTCTCTTAAGAAAGAGCACCTTTTTTTTTTTTTGGTAAAGAGTTGTAGCAAAATTGTGTGTTACTGGCTCCGATTTGATCTTGAACAATTATTGTGGTCAGAAAAAGGAAGTGCTCTGAGTGGCTGGACCAGTGTCAGATGACCATTCCATTTTAGGACCAAGGAATGGAGTTCAAGTCAGTTTGAAGTGTATTAGTTCATAGTGGGGGGATGTCTTTTATTTTCCAGATGAAAATTGGTTTTCTGTGGTGACCCAGCATCCACTTCTTCTTTCATTGTCTTTCTGAGTCTGAAATTATTTGGTTTTAAAACTTCCATCTTTAATGACCAAGAGTATTTTCTTTAGTGGCTCACTTGAAGTGCCGTGTGCTCCTGAAAGTCCTGTGTGCACTCATGCCCTACATCAAAGTTGCCGTCCTCTTTAAATGATCTGTAATCATCTTATAACCAGAAGCAGCTTCAATGGCCCTGGACCCTGGATGCACAGTAGGATTACCTGGAGAGCACTGAAGGAAAGATTTCTGGCTTTTCCCTAGAGAGTCTGATGTAGTCCACCGGAAGTGAAACTCGGGCACTGATGATTCTGATGTAATGCCAGGATGAGAACCACAGGTTAGACAACTCTGCAAAAATCAAACTATATATTTTCTTAGGTGGTAAATTTTAGGTTCTCAAGTGTTTGAGAGTTAATTTCCTTTAGCCACCAAATTTTTACATTCTTTATTTCACTGTTATTTGATATTGAGTTAAAACTTGGTAAAAGGGGAGTGACAGAAATGATGGTGGGAAGGGCAGGGGAGTGGATATTGCCAGACGTGTGGTGCTTTTCCTTAAAGATCTTTGTGAAGCCCCAATATAAATAGTCCACCTTGAAAACCTACTTGGATTTCCAAAGCATTTATTGACTGGGTATCTGAGCAGAGGGCACAAAAGGACATTTTTCTTCAATGTTCAGCTGTTTGCTTGTCTAGCTGAGGGACTTCAGAAGATAACACTGCTTGTGTGTATATCCAGGTCCCCCATAATATGGACTTCAGCCCTGGCTGGTGTGGCTCAGAATGAGCTCAGGCCTGCAAACCAAAGGGTCACTGATTTGATTCCCAATCAGGGCACATGTCTAGCTTGTGGGCCAGGTCTGCAGTAGGGGGCGTGTGAGAGGTAACCACACATTGTTCTCTCCCTCTCTTTCTCCCTTCCTTCCCCTCTGTCTAAAATAAGTAAAATCTCTACAAAGAAAAAAAAAATATGGACTTCAGTGTTTTTTTGCTTTGTTCATAATTTTATTTTTATTTTAAAATTACAGTTTTTATATAATATTATATTAGTTTTAGGTGTACAACCCTGTGTTTAGACATTTATATGACTTATGAAGTGATCACCTCAATAAATCTAGTACTCATCTGATACCATATACAAGGGGGGACCCAAAAAACTGGAATTTATTGATAAAAAACTGTGTATTTATTCTTACATGTTGAAACCTCAGTCACCTTCAAAGTACTCTCCATTTGATGCAATACAACTATTGAGACTTTTCCACGGCTCAAAACAGTTTTTGAACTCGTCAATTTTCATACCTTTTAGTGCTTCTGCTGTTTGTTTTTTGTTTCACCCCTTCCACATGGAGAAAATGTTTCCCTGTGAGGACTTTTTTCATCTGGGAAAACACAAAAAAGTCTCTTGGGGAGAAATGTAGTGAGTAGGGAGGGTGGGTCACAGGGGTCATGCCATGTTTGGTCAAAAGCACAGTGTGGGCAGGTACACTAGTAAATCAACCATCATGAAATGGGCAAATGTATTGAAATTTTGAGTCTTTAAAAAAAATTCACTGAAGCTGACTGCAGCCTGTCACAATAATGCCAGCTGGTACATTGGTACAGATGGGTTCCTAGAACACTCACCTAGTTGCAGAAGCCTGTACTACAAGGGGCCCATTCTGCAGAAGTTAATTTTGGGTTATTTTGTGTCCCCCCTCTTATAGTTATTACAATATTTTTCACTATATGCCTTATGCTGAACTTTACATTCCCATGACTGTTCTGTAGCTACCATTTTACTTCTAAATCCCTTCAACTTTTTCATCCATCCCCCCAAATTCCTCCCTTCTGGCAACTGTCAAATGGTTCTATCTATGAGTCTGTGTCTGTTTTTCTGTTCATTTATTTTGTTTTTTAGATTCCACATATAAGTGAAATCATCTGGCATTTGTCTTTTTCTGTTTGACTTATTTCATTCAGCACAATATGCTCAAGATATATGTATATATGTGTGTACATATACATACATACACACATACATGCCATTTCTTTATCTATGCATCTATTGATGGACACTTAGGTTGCTTCTATATCTTGGCTATTATAAATAATGCTGCAATAAACAAATGGGTATATATGGGTTTTTTTTGATTTAGTGTTTTGTTTCTTTTTTCAGATAAATCCCCAGAAGTGGAGTTGCTGGGTCCTTTCTTGTCTCTTGTTATAGCCTTGGTTTTAAAGTTTATTTAGTCTGGTATATGTATTGCTACCTCAGTGTTTTTTGTTTGTTTCCATTTTCATGAAATAATTTTTTCCATTTATTTACTTTAAATCTATGTGCCTTTTAATCTGAAGTCAGTCTCTTGTAAACAGGGTCATATTTTCTTATCCATCCAGCCACTGTATGTCTTTTAGTTGGGACATTTAATCTATTTGCATTTAAAGTAATTATTGATAGGTATGTATTTATCACCATTTTATTATTAATATTTGGTATTTTTCTTCTTCTTAAAGGCTCTAATGTTTCTTTTAATACTGGTTTGGTAGTGATGAACTCCTTTAGATTTTTCTTGTCTGGGAAGCTCTTTATCTATCCTTTGATTCTAAATGAGAGCTTTCTTGTATAGTGTAATCTTGCTTGTAGGTCCTTGCTTTTCATCTCTTTGAATATATCATACCAATCCCTTCTGGCCTGCAAAGTTTCTTTTGAGAAATCAGCTGACAGTCTTATGGGAGCCTCCTTGTAGGTTAACTGTTTTTCTTTTGCTGATTTTAAGATTCTTTCTGTGTCTTTAACCTTTGGCATTTTAATGATGGTGTGTTTTGGTGTGGGCCTCTTTGATATCATCTTGTTTGGGACTCTCTGTGCTTCCTGGACCCATATGTCTATTTCATTCACCAGGTTAGGGAAGTTTTCTATCATTATTTTTTTCAAATAGGTTTTTGCTCTCTTCTTTTTCTGGCACCCCCATGATGTGAAAGAAAGTTGGTATACTTGAAGCTATCCCAGAGGTCCCTTAAACTTTCCTCATTTTTAAAAAATTCTTTTTGTTTGTTCTGATTGGGTGTTTTCTGCTTCCTTGTCTTTTAAATCTCTGATTTGATCATCTGCTTCATCTACTCTACTATTGATTCCCTGTAATGTATTCTTCATTTTGGTTTGTATACTCTTCATTTATGACTGGTTCTTTTTTCATGTTTTTTATCTCTATTTTCATTTTTCCTAACTATTGAAGTCTTCACTAAGTTCCTCTACTCTTCCCCTAAGTTCATTGATCATCCTATAACCAGTGTTTTGAACTATGCATCTGGTAAATTGCTTGTCTTCATTTGTTTAGTTCTTTTTCTGGAGTTTTGTTCTATTTTTTCATTTGGGACATGTTTCTTTGTCTTCTCATTTTGGCTGCCTTCCTGTGTTTGTTTTTATGTGTTGGGGAGAGCTGCTACTTCTCCTGGTCTTGGTAGCATAGCCTGTGTGTAGCTGTCTTGTAGGGCGCAGCCTCCCCAGTTACCAGAGCTGGGCCTTGCAGGTGCACCCCCATGTGGGCTTTATGCACCCTCCTATTTTGGTTGAGTTCTGATTGCTGTTGGCACATAAATGGGAAATATTGACCCCCAGGTTCATTAAGATACTGTGGAGGATCTGCTGTGCAGAGGATGACCCCACAGAGCAAAACTAACTTCAGTGGACTCAGGTACCCACCAAGTTCACCCCTTGAGTGTGTTGCTCATGGATGTGGTTGGGTGGTGCTTTGGCATGGTCTTAGGCTTTTCACCATGTGAGCTGGCTCTGGGACCTCCTGGGAGATGCAGGACCAGGTCAGCTGCTGCCTGTGTCCTGCTTGGGGCCAACCAGCATGAGCTATAAAGCAACCTGCAGGTGTCTGCTACTTGTGCTGGGCTCGGAGTTGCCCATGAGAGGCCAAGATGTGAACCAAGGCCAGCTGCCACTTATTCTGGGCCTGGGGACATGTTGCGAGAGGTATGGGATACACAGAGGCCAAAAACTCCTTGTTTGAGAGATTTTAGAAAGTTGGCAGCAGGAACCAAGACAGGTTATTTGTATGGAAAAGCCACTGGAAAGGGCTTGGGTGGAACAGAAATTTGAGCTGGGCAAGGTCTCAGGGAATCACCAGGGCTAGGTGAACAGCATTAGCCAGTTTGAGGAAGACTCAGATGTGGTACCTGCACACTGGTTTTGTTGGAGATGGCTCAGGAAAGGAACAATAGCCTCTGCCAGCACTTTTACCTGGGAGACAGTCTGCCCCTTCAGCTCTCTCCCTGATGCCAAAACAATTTTCTTCTCTGTATGTCTGTGGCACCTTTCTAGCTGCTGCTCCAGTGCTGGGGCTCAGAGTGAGTGAGTCTGAGTAAGTCCATGCAGGCCCTTTAAGGGGAACATCCGGGATTCTAGGAGTCATCTGTCTCACTCAGTCACAATCTCTGCTGGTTTTGCATAGCCAGAAGTTATGGGGACCTCTCTTCTAGCGCTAGAACCCTGGGGTGTGGAGTCTGGCCTGGGCCAGGACCCCTGGCTCCTCAGGGGGACCTGAAAATGGAGATATGCTTTTAGATATTTAACTGCCATATCTAGGTGTTGGACCAGCTCATTCCACGTCTCTTCCCCTTCTACCAGTCTCGATGTGGCTTCTTCTTTATAGCCTTAATTATAGGACTTCTGTTAAGGTAGATTTCAGGTGGTTCTTAATAATGCTTGATCTGTAATTTAGTTGTTAATTTTGATGTGGTTGTGGGAGGAGGAGAGCACAGCATTTACCTATGCTGCCATCTTGACCAAAAGCTGGACTTCACTTTTAAACAGGTTCCTTTCAAGCCCTGTTTGAAAACAGTTCACTACAACTGTTTAAAAGAAGAAGTGTTTCCAAATGAGCATTAAAATAAATAAACCAACTCAGAAAAATGGTGACCCAGGTAGTGTGTGACTTACATGTACTTCTTTGCCACATTAGGCATTTGGGCATACATATGTTGAGCTCTAAATGTTTACAAAGGTTTGGACATTGTCTACAAATGATAATAGGTGAATATCTTGTACTTTAAAAAATCAAATTCTACATTTTTTCCTCTGCCTTAAATTCACAGCCAGTAGCATAATCAAGTGAGTCAAATGCCACCATCCAAAAAGCGATGCCTTTCCTCCAATACATTTTTTCTCTAACATCCATACACTTAATTTTTATTTATGTATTAATTTTTCCTGAGAGTAGAGTAGACTACTTTGAACCTGCCATTCTTCATTATCTGGGGAATGAGGTGGAGAGGGAAGGACTGGAACTTTTCTTTAATTCTACCTTTCTTCAACCAATTTCTCTGTTTTTAGCCCTGTTTCTCATTCTGCCCCTGGTATTACCTCTGTCTCAGAGTCTCTCTAGTTCTGTACTGATTGGCAGCATTTTGCACTGTATCCCCTATGGCAGATCCTGGACTGTGAATTATTTCACTGTTCTATCCATCAATGTGCTTCTATCCACTTTACAATTCCAGAAATGCAAAGAACTGCCACCTTCTCCCATTCTTTCTGGTCACAGATTTATATTCTTTTCTGCTGATAGACTCTTTTTGGGTAGGCTTTTGGATTGGAAAGGGAAGTTTGCTACCTGTATCTGAAACTGTTCTGCTTTTCTTTTTATATTATGGGGTTGGGCAAAAAGTTCATTTGTTTTTTTTTTCCCATAAGATGGCTCTAGTAGTGCTTAATTGTCTTTAACTTCATCCGAAACAATTTTGTGAAATTATTGTGTGAAAGCTATCATATCAGTGTGTATTTAAAAAAAAACAAACCTTATAAAAATTGTGAGTTTTTGTGTAGTCATTTTAATATTGAAGATGGAAGAAAATATGGAACACTTTCAGCATATTATGCTTTATTACTTCAGGAAAGTAAAAATGCAACTGAAATGCAAAAACAACAACAACAAAGATTGGTGCAGTGTATGGAAGGTGCTGTGACTGGTCAAACGTGTCAAAAGTGGTTTGCGAACTTTTGGGCTAGTGATTTCTTGCTGGAAAATGCTCCACAGTTGAGTAGACCCATTGACGTTGATAGTGATCAAATTGGGACATTGATCGTGGACAATCAACATTCTTCCATGCAGGAGATAGCCGATATACTCAAAATTTCCACATCGGTAAAGTTCTTGGTGAAAATGAAATATGTGTCTTTTACTTTATGAACTTTTTGGCTGACCCAATATATCAAGGGCCATCTGATTATTCATCTTCCCATTTAATGAAATATGCTATAACAGTTTATTTCAGAAGTAAATTTACTCAAATTCATTATGTTTATATACAAGGATATGGATAAGCAAAGGCATTACTCTTCAGGAGAAAAAAAATAAAACATACTGTTGCTTCTATTGCCAAAGTCTCCTGAGGCCTCAGAAAATAATTTAAAAACCAAATAGGTGAAAGGTCTTATAATATATTTTATAGCATTTTATTAGAATGATAAATGAGTATAGAATTAAAAGAATGAAGCTTTTGGCAGATTTTAGGACATTCATCTAAGAATAAATTACTTTGGAAATTTGGTTACTTTAATATTTGTTACCAGCTATTGCCTGAGGCAAATGCCAAGTAGTTCCAAAGATGAATTATTACCCACAGCTCTTACAATTTTATCTTTCTTGTTTAATTAAATATGTCTCCCATATCTTTATCAAGAGGAATAAAATGAGATTGTTGTATATTTAGTCCATTTTAGCTTATTTTTCTGGTACTTTAAAAAAGGCAACTCTGTGCCATATGCTATGCACCAGAATGGCTGTAAATAATCATAAAATTAAATGCCAGAATTTACCGCTACATGTGGTTTCTCATTAAGATTTGATGTGGCTTCTCTAAACTGAGAATGGTCGAAGGGTTGATTTCTTGTATTATCAAGCTGTTTTCTGAGCTTTCTTGCTGGCCCACCTACCTGGATATATAATTAACTTTAACTCTCAAAGGCTTCTGGTAGATTTGGGCTATATCTTTAGGAAAATGAGAGGTTATTCTCTGAAACACATATGTGCTGTAGGAATAACAATTCCAAAGTATGTTCCGTGGCTGTTCCCTAATATGATGGTGACCATATGTTCTGGATATTCCCTAGCAATCCTATGTCATGTACCCTGATTCAGGGATTGGAAAATACAGCCAATACCATATGTAACACTTACTAAGTAGAGAGAATAGATCAGGCTGCTATTGCTAATGAGCTAAATGTTTTTTTTAAGATGAATCCCAAACCAACCCAGACTGCATCAGTCATTATTTAGGTTCATGCCTTTAATTTTATTCTTTAAATATGACTGTATTCTAGAGAATTAGAAATTTCCATACAGGGAAGACTATGGTCCTAGAACAACAAATCTGTTTAGAGGGGAGATAATATAAATTAAAATTAATATGGGTTAGATTTATGTATTTGTAGATCTATGGCTTTGATAGCCACCTTCTTTAGATGCATTTTTCATTTTAGAGAATTAGGAATTTCCATATAAAGACAATGGTCCTGTGTTCATAAATCATTCAGAGAAGAGATTACATCAATTAAAATCAAACTTTTCTATGTGTTTTGTTCTGTCATAATAGTACAAGTAAAGATCAATCCCACTGAGGAGTGTATTAATTTTTTATACCTTCCACTAGATTTAGTTTCAATTCTATCACCAAAAATAATAGGGACAGTTATTTCAATAACAGATATATTTAAATGTCATTTGTTGTTCAAGATACTGCGCTGGGGACAGGGGCACCTAAAAGTAAATGTGAAACTCTAGTAGTTTGGGAAGAGCACAGCTTGTGGTTCAGTGTTAGAACTCAGACAAATGTGACCTTGTCACTTATTAGCTATGTGACTTGAGCAAGTTGAATAACTTCCCTTGAGCCTCAGTATTGTCATTTGTAAACTGGAGAATATAATACCCCACAGGTGGTTGTACAGGGTGAATGAGGTGATAGTAATGAAGTGCTCAGCACAGATTATGTAGTAATTCAACGTGCATTGGCAAAAGCAGTCATTATCATTATAATAATGTAATTTCTGTTAAATTGATCGATGATATTTATCAACATCAGGCTGCGCTACTATTTGGCAGAAGGGATAAGAGGTATTTGCCTTGGTATGATCAGAATTACATCAGGATAGGCATGGAGTTGAGGTGTGGCAAGAGGAACACAAAATTATATCTCTGCTTCCTAATGACTGGCATCAGTTCCTTCCAGAAACTCTATTCCCATACATTTCTCCCAGTCTTTCTCCTACTGGCCCACATCCAGAAGTGCCAACCTTCTTCAATAGTCTATGCAGCATCCTAGAGTACTAAGGAATTGACCTGATTGTTGGTGGGGTTAGTCTTACCCTGGCATCAAACATAAATTTAGGGGCCTGAGCCAAGAATAGAGCAGAAGGACAGAAAAAGATTTTTTTCTTGATTTTAAAATTGCTTTATATAAGCAGCTTTACAATGTAGTAAATTTTATCACACTCCATGAATTGGCTCTAGTGATACAGATAAACTTAATGAAGTGAGTGCTATACTGGAACATATTGGCTGTGCTGAGTGTGGGCTGTCTATGAAACGTTCGACCACAAGGCACAACAAAGGAGAGGATCTGCATGAGAAGGAGAGCTGAAGTGCCAAGAGATAATGGGGCATCCAGTCTTTCTTAGAAAAACATTTATCTTTACTTTTGTGGAACCTAAGACCTAGAGTGCTGATTAGAAGAAAGGATGACCATATACTCATTCTTCTGGCATATTTCTGAGAGACACATAGTCTTTGATGGGAAAGTTCTACAGACCTTTTAGTCCAGTTGTTTTCAACATTTTTGTTTTAAAACTCTGCCAGTTTTGTCAATCTGAAATCCTCCATAGAGCCCATGTATATGAAATAGAAAACAACTATCTGTGTGGGCGTGGACATGGAGACCTTGGGCCTGCGCACTTGGTTTTCCACCTCCCTTGCTCCGTTCATGCGTGATCTTTGCTTTTGTGATGTGTTCATGTGGGATTCCCTAAGGTTTTACACACCATAAACTATGGAGAGCTCACTGAACCCTTTATTTTTATATATGAAGAAGCTGAGACCTGGTAAAAGAAAATTATGTTTAAAATCATGAGCTAATTAATGTCAAAATAGGTTATAGAATCTGAGTCTCCTAACAGCTAGGCCATTGCACTTCTCTTTCAGGAAGCTACCTCATTCAGCTTACGTCTGTTTCTGTCAGGAGCCTCAGCAGAGAGAAAACAGCCAAGTTCAATTTCTCATAAAGGATGCTGCTGCTATCAGTACTATTACTTACTACAGTTATTGCAAAATGGAAAAAGGAAAACAAATCGGTACATCTTAATGAGAATGCCAATATAATCCATATATAATTGGATCCTATGTGCTTCTCTCTTCATAAACACATTTTTTAATTCACCAAATTCTGATTGTACCATATATATGTGTATGTATATATTCATACACATACACATATATATAAAGGAGAAGCTTCTTCAGATAATCAAAATTTGATTATGATTATAATCAAAATTATAATCATATATATACATATATATGATTGTACCATAAATGTGTATGTATGTGTATACACACATATGCATATATATAAAGGAGAAACTTCTTCAGATAATCACCATTTTTAATTGCACATCTTTTCAGAAGAAGGTTGACTTTAACTACCTTATTATAAAGGAATCATTCCATGATGTTTTTTCTGAAGTTGACTATGTGGTCCCAGGAAGAGGATAACAGAGAAGACATGAAAACATTACTTTCCAGGCACTTATGCCAAATGTAATAATTGAAGAAATAAAATAAGACAGTATTTAACATTGAAGATTAGACAGTATTGTCTAATCTTTGCTTTTGCTCCCAGCAATATAAAATAATTACCTTTATTGTGAGGTCAGTGAACAGATTCTGTTGACTGATTGACTTCTATATACGTTCATCAACATACTAAGTTTGTATTGTTGCATAAAAAATTACCAAAAACTTAGTGGATTACAACAATCCAAATTTATTATCTCACAGTTTCTGTGGGATGAGTCTAGATGCAAATTAAATGGGTCTTCTGTTCAGGCTGTGACCAGGCTGAAATCAAAGTGTTGGCTGAGACTTGCAGTGCCCTTGCTTTCGAGCTCGCTGGTTGTTGGCAGGTTTTTTCTGTATGGCTTCATGACTGAGGGCCCTTTTTGCTTGTGAGCTACTGGTGGGGACAGCTATCAGCTCCTAGAGACCACCATCCTCTTACAACATGGCAGATTTATTTCTTCCTGGCCAGCAGGAGAAGGACCCTCTGACATTCTTTTAAATGGTCCTCTGATTTGGTTAATTGCCAGGATAATTGCCTTTTTGATTAACTCAAAGTTGACTGATTACTCAATCACAGATATGATATCCCGTCATAGTCATAGGTTTTGCTCTGATCATTGCTTACTGGGAAGAAGGTGCAGTTTGAGCTTCTACACCAGAGAGCTGGAATCATGGAGGCCAGCTTAGCCCCTGCCTACCACATTCAGATTTGCTGGTATTGCCAGAGTAAATGAATATCAGGTAAATTATCAATTAAAGCAAGTTTGTTCTCAACATCTTCCCATACCCTTAGGAGGATCTCGTTAACCCAAAGGAATAGATTGCCAAGAGGTTTTTTTTTTTTTTTTTTTTGGTGGGGGGAGGGAAGGGCACAGAGGAGTATTGCAGTGACGTAGAGGGAAGAGAGGAAGGGCCCTTCTCAAACTGACTTAGAATACAAAGTTTATCCCTCAGCAGATTTCTCAAAAACAGGGAACTTAGTACTTTAGTAGCAACTAATGCGTTAGTGTTAAAACTGTTTTTCTACTAGTTATAATTGTTATCATCATTAGCATGTTTGAAAATAAACAAATAGAAAATGTTCTCCAGAGTCACGTTGCAGGGTTTTACTCTATCAATTAACACAATTCAGTTGTAGTTACCAACTGACAGGGATAAAACTCCAAAGACAAAAGACTCAGTAACTTTATGACTGACTATTCTGAGTTTTCAAAAAAAGGAGGGAGACTATTTTGCAAAGAGTAAGTCATCATCAGAATTATTTATCAAAGAATAATTCATTGTGTTAAAAGATAAACTAAGGCATATTACACATTCTAAGAGTTTATTTGAGCAGAAATCAGTTTGAATTGGGCAGCATCCAATCTAGCAGATAGAAGGGTGCTCTGAGGAGCTGTAGAAAATGGAAGACTTTAGGAGTTCCGGTCAAGGCGGTAGGGCAGGTACATACTGTGCTCCCATCTTCCCATGACCACATCAAAATTACGACCAAATTATAGAACAGTCAACCTGGAGAACCATCTGAGAACCAGCTGAGCAAAAGTCCCATGATGAAGGATATAAAGAAAAAGCTGTGCAGACTGGACTTTTTAATGCTTCTTAATAATACTGGACAATTTTTTTTTGTATAAAATCCTTGCACATATTTTGTTAGTTATTCCTGAGTACTTTATACTATCTGTACCTATTGTGAATGGGATGTTTTCATATATGATATTTCCTAATTCATTATTGTGTGTACATATATGGTAGTGCTATTGATTTTTGTAAGCTCATCTTGAGAAAACTTTCAATGCCAACTTGCAATATTTACTAACAAATTTTTATTAGTAAGAAATAAAATTTTACATTAAAAATGAGACTTTTATAGGCAGAAGGGAGCAGGAACAAGAAAGTTACACCAGGCAAAAAAGTGACTGGATATTGCAGAGTTACTCTCCTTTAGGGAGATGCCCTGTCAGGCAGGTGCCCGACTAGTGCTGAGTAGGAGCTTCCCAATCAACCGGTTCAAGATCCCAGTTTTGAGAGGGATGAAACTGTAAGTCTTAGTTTGGTGACTTGGTGGCTTGGCATAAGAGACTCCATTTGGGGCCTATTGTTTTGTTTTTAACAATTGTCAGAAAAGTATTGGCTTCGTCTCATACAAAGAAGTCATGCAATTTCTGGAAATTTTCTCTTTGATTTGGTTTCATGAAAAATTACTTTCTACCTGTTCCAAATTTCCCTTAGAGTTTCACGTTCGTTGAATCCTTTTTTTTTTTTTTTTTTGTAAACTCTTTCAGAGTGGATTTTAAGTCACTATGGAACTGTATCTGTTCATTTCAGTAGAAAACGTTTGTGAATTTCTATGAATTGGCGTTAAGTTCAGAGTGGTCACAAGTTATGAAACTGCGGTTTCAGATCAGAGTGCCAGGATTTGGTTGGGCTGTTGTACAGATGCTCGTGGGTTCAAGGTTGCTGAAACTGCTCTGGGATTTTAATGAGGCACAGGCTCCTGGACACCAGGATTTTGATTCTACTCATAATTCTGAAGTCCGTTATGACTGTCACCACACTCTAGTACTTAGTTCTTCTACTGCATAGTATTTCTGCACAGTGACTGAATGCAGTCTCTCTCACATTCCAGTGCTTTTAGTGTCCAGTCTCTCATTAGATGAAAAAATGGAAAACCTGGGATATAAAATAAAAATTATGTCTCCATGTTAATGTTGTTTTTTCTATGTTATTGTTATTGCTCTCCTTCTCTCTCTCTCTCTCTCTCTCTCTCTCTCTCGCTCTCGCTCTTGCTCTCACTCTCACTCTCGCTCTCACTCTTGCTCTCTCTTCCTCTTTCTCCCCTTTGGGAAAACAACAAAAAAAACAACAGGCAGAGAAAAGCAAAAGGAAAGGACTTGCTCAGCTTCAAGAATCCAGGGTCAGACAAAGCCACAGTTGGAATGTGTGGTCACCAAGCCCCTCAACTTTCACAGCAACAAACCTTAATAACAGCAACCACGCTGCCTGCAGCTTCCTGGAGGGTTCAAAGGCCAGCTGCATCATTAGGGATTCAGAGTTTTCTAAACAAGACTTTTTGGCCCAGTGTCCTTAAAACCAAGGGAATTAATGACATCTTCCTAAAGATGTTTTCTCTCCCTCCATTTATTCCTTCCTTAGTGATAGCAAAGATTTTATAACTGTGAAGATAACTTAAGTATTGAGTAATTCTGATAAGGAATCTCACTCACCCTTATAATGATCTACCCATGCTCACTGGTTTGAATAATTATGCTCCATGATTAAGTTGTTTCAATGACATTTGCATTATTTTCTGCAGATAAAATACCTATTTCCAAGAGGTAAAATAGCTAGAGTGAATTAGTTTTAACTGTGCTGATATGTGGTACTAATGAACTAGCTTTTAAACTTGCCAACACATGGTCATGCAAGACATAACCTTAGGGTGAGCAATGTGTTAAGTGACTCTGACATCAGAGGGACATATGTTTCCCAGTTTGTCTTGGGCTTCAGAAAGGCAATGAGGGTATTTTCTGCAGCTGTTCTTATATATTAATTAATTCTACTTTTCCCTGCCCTTTGGATAGCGGTCCTGTTTCAGAGAAAGTGGTATGAAAGGATTCTCACTGTGGACCTTGTGTGAATTTGGGAGAAAGCCCATGCATGGCTCATCATCCATTGCCATTTAAGAATTTGCAGCCAAATCAGTGTAATGATTATATCTCGAAAAAGCTTTGCCACCAAAAAGATGATTTCTTCCTTATAAGTAGGCAAATTAGGCTCTTACATTCAGACAAATGTGTTTTCTACCCTATTCAAAACCTTCTGAAGAGCTTTATGATGTCAATGTCATTGGAAAATTTAACTGAGTTAAATGCTTAATACTAGAATTAAGTTTTGAATTCACATTAAAATGATTCTTTTTACAGAGCTCAATAATAATTTTAGATATGTGGCATTAGTCATGGGATCATAGCTAAAAATGAATAAATCAACAGGACCCTCATGCCTAGGACATTCTGTTTTCCATTATTTCACAGGTGGCAAACACAAGGCCCGCACGCAGGCCGAATCCGGCCCTCCACCTTGTTTTATCCAGCCCAGCACCTTGTTTCTACCCCGTGGCAGCGCTGAGCTCCTTGCCACTAGTTAAGGGGCAGTTACATTTACACAGTCCTAAAATTACATTCGGCCCTTTGAAGGCAACCGCGAGGCTGATGTAGCTCCTAGTGAAAATGAGTTTGACACCCCTGCCTTATTTGATTGCTTTCTTCTAGGAAAAAAATCCGCCCCCCCCCCCGCCAAAAAAAGCCTATATTCTCTGAAGTGCTACCTTCTGCTAAAACATTCCTCTTTAAAGCTTAAAATTTTCAGTTCCTGCTACTTTTTAAACCCCATGATTCACAGTAGTATAAATTATTTATTTCAAATGATGAACACTCTCTATTTCAATGACCCTCAAAAATAATTCTGTATGGAACTTAGACTAAGTGTGGAAATGGACAACAAAGGTTTGAACCTAGGACACAGGCCCACTCCCAGAATTCTCCTAATCGACCCTACAACTTTGGGTCAGCTGTATGAACCATGTGACAGTGTCATGGGTCTCTTCTCCCTCAGAGCCACCAGTTGCTCTTCCTAAGTCTTTCTACTCAAGAGGATGACCTCATACCAGAGTGTTCTTCAGCAAAAGGTATATGCTTTATTGCTGGAGCCTCCAAGCAAAGAATCCTGAAGCAAGAAAATTTACTTTCTTAACTACAAGTTATTCTGAATTAGAGCAGTGGAATTGTCGCAACTACCCCAAACAAGAATTTGTGTCCCCTTTCTGTTTTGTGTTATAAATACATGCATATGAAAGACCTTTATGCTTACGCTGAATGGATGCTCTTGATTCAGTGTCAGTAGGACCTATATTTTCGGTGTCTTCCATGCACTTAGATTCAGGTCGTCAGTGTTTACCCAGAACCTGCCTGGCTCCGTGATGAGGGCTTTGTGAACAGTCCTCACCTTAGGGACTCACATCCATTGCGACAGCTGTTCTTGCAGTGAGACATAGTTCAATATTGTGCGTGTCCTACAACAGAGACAGGGACAAATAATACAAAATGCTTGAGAAGATGAATGAGCCAAGAGTAGGTTCACATGCATACAAGAAAATCCAAGTTTGTTTCCTTCTCACAGTACTAATTTTTGGAGGTAGGCGGTCCCAGCTGCCTGGCGACTCTACAATCACCAGGAACTCAAGTCCCCTCTACCTCACCATTCCACCATCATCAACACTTGATTCCCCTGCCTGGTCTAACATTGTTGCTCAAGTATCAGTCATTAAATCTATATTCTAGCAAGTAGGGAGAGGGAGGGAATAAAGAACTTCGTGCCCTGCTCTCTGTCAGGAGAATAAAGTAGCACACAGCACTTTTGCCTTCATCCTATTCACGAAACTGTGGTCATGTGGCTGACCACATCTAGCTGTAAGCAAAGGGTGATACCGTCTTTATTCTGGAAAGCCATGCACTGGCTGCAACTGGCAAGTTTACTAACTGGTAGAAAGAAAGGATAGTTATTGGAGGAAAATGGGTATTTTCTGCCTCAGGTATTCAGATAAGGGAGAAAGAATTTTCTCTGGAAAGGAAAAGCAGACCTGGAAGGCTTCCTGGAGGAGGTAGCATTTAAGCAAGGTCTCTGAAGAAGAGCAGCAGTATGTCAAATATAGAATCAGCAGAGGCATTATGTAGCCAGAGGGAGCCGTATAAGAGTTGGCTTTTGGGAAGCAGTCAGCCTGAACAAAGAGTGTAATCATCCACCACAGACCAGGAATGGCTCTTCTTTTTAGTGCTGCCTGCCTGGGGAGAACAAAGGAAACCTTGCACAATGTTCTCAGTATCTGAGCTACTTTGTGTAATCGCGTATATCTAGCTGCTAAAGACTGAATTAGTGCATCATGCCTGTAGAGTTGAAAAAATAATTTTAAAACTATATCTATAGAAATTATTACCTGTGTATATTAACAAGTATAATCACTTGTTAAATTAGGGAAGATATTCAGAAAGTTGATTAAGTCTGGATTCTGATTATGACTTGTATCAAGCACTAAATAGTCATCTCTAAAACGTTTTGCACACACATTCATTTATAAATATGCATCATAATAGCATAACATCATGCTTAAAACAAAGAAACACTGTGTCCTTAAACAGAAAAGCAGACAACACAGAATGGGAAGTACAGCATAGGAATAGTAATAGTAATAAGAGCTGATACTTAGTGAGTACTTGCCATGGGCCAGGTGTGCTTCTAAGCATGTGGCACATACTAACTTAATCTTCATAAAATACTGTGGGCTAGGTTTCTACTACTATCTCTTGTTCTATAGACAATGATCTGAGGCTCGGAAATGTTAAGTAACTTGCTCAAAGTCCCATAGCTACTATGTAGGGAAGGATAGACAAACCCATGCAGCCCAGCTCCTTAACCACTGTCCTTGTTGGTAAACAGGAATTGGGTGTGGGACGGATTCCAGCTCCATAGCTAAGTAGTGATGAGACTCTTGGGAGAGTTATTTCATCCTTCTTTGTCTCAGTTTCTCACAGTTTCTGGGGCTTGGCACAAAGCAATTTCTTAATAGTTAAAAGGCTGAAAAAGACTGAGTTATTAATTGTAAACACTAGCCTGTATTTGGTCCTTAACCATATAAACCAAAGAACATACCTAAAGCTATTTCTGACATGGCTTTAATTTCTCTTCCAAAAGAGTAAAATTTTTACTTCAATTTGTTTACCCCAATTCCCTGAGGTCTGCCTCTCTGCTAGTTCTTGAGTTTGAGCTGCTTTTTATAGCCATCTGCTACAGTGTTGTGTAACAACAATATCCTCTTAAAAATGTTTACAAATGCTTCTTACATTAGCGCTGTGTATTTTGTCATTAAGCTATGACATCGCCATTGAGAAATTATTTTAATCATTGCAAACTGAATTACATAAGGAGCAAGCGTAAAGAGATAGTACTTGAAAGGCTGACTGTACATTAATTGCCTTGGCTAATGAAAGAAACATGACTTAGCCAATGCATACAACATGAATCCTAAGATGCATGGACAATTGACTGCGGTAATAAAACAAGTATTATGTGTTACATCTGAAATCCTCATTATGCTTCATGCAGCAAAACCCACTGTGTACCTGCTGTTCAGTGTGTACTTCCTCCTCTTGACACTGCAATCTAATTATAGCACAGGGCACAGGGCACAGGGCGCAAGCATGTGACCTCCGTTTCCACAGTTTGGGGACCTTCAAAAGCCCTGCAAAGTTATGTCTGAGGACTCTTTTTTTTTTTTAAAGCTGATGAAAGTAGGTGTTGGTCAAAATGATTTTGGAATATTCAATGTTCCATAGGCAATTTTAATTAAAATATGAATTATTTAAAAATGCACATACTATATTTCACTTACATTGGGATCTTGCTTTATCTCCCTTGGCTCTATAAACTAGTAAATTATTAACTCAAGGATAATTTATGTCACGGTGCTCAAGATGCTGTCCATTGATTTCTTTCAGTGTCTTTTCATTTCATGAACCTTAAAGTTAAGATGATATTAAAGGCATGGCATTTAAGAAATAGAAAGAGAAGTGATTGCCTTATTTTTACTGTTCATCTAGAATCACACGGCAATGAGGTTACTAGTAGCTTATAAGCATGATGTATTAACCTATAACCTTCTGTTCATAGACTAAAAAATATCACCCTATTAGGACCCTTAGTAAAACTTGATACAACTATAAATGTGCCCCCACACACCTTTTTTAAACTTTGAGGGTGAGGCCAATACTTTAAGGGTTATATAATTATATGTAACAGTTGGCTTAAAGTCATTGTTTTTCTAGATGAAAATCTCACCCTTCAAAGAGTTTGGTCTGTGGTGAGGGAGATAGACAAGAAAGAAACCAGTTTTAGTCAGTAAGATAAGTGTAAGAATGGGTGGTATGAGGAATATGTACAAAGGTCATCTAACCCAGTCTAGGGTACCCTAAAGGGCTGGAGGAGATAGTATCTAAACTGAAACAGGAGGAATAAAGGAGTAGGAGGCACATTCCAATTTATTTTTTTGGTTTCTGTCACAGAGACTGTGGATCATGGGGATAGTATAGGAGAGGGGTGGGAACTGTGAATAAGAGGTCAGAAGGTTGAAGAACTTGAAGGACTTATTTTCAGGTTTCAAGGAGCTTACAGTATGATTGGGGAGAAAAAGGATTGCAGAGAATTTTGGTAATAAGTGAGGACCAGAGAAGCAACTTCCTAAGCAGCCTTTGACTAATTAACAATTGAGTAGGGCAGGCTCACCATGCTAGGATTTCTCTGGAGAAAGTATCTAGACCCTTCCTTCAACGAAATTCTATGATCTATGATTTCATTCTGTAGTGGGAAGAGAAGTCTCCATGGAAATGTAGGGATTTAGCTGGGTCTTGAAAAATGGATAGATTTTCATAACTTTTCATTTTGATATAATTTTAAACTATAATCTCCTTATACTTTATCCAGATTGACCAGTGAATGCTTACATCTTGCCCCAGTTACTCCTGTTCTTTCTCTCTCTCACACACAAACACACAGATAATTTTTTGTGAAACACTTGAGGGTAAGTTGGAGATATTTTGCTCCTTTATTCCTAAACACTTTCGTCTATATTCACCTCCCCCAAAGAATGTGCTTTTATATAATCACAGTAAAACAATCAAACTTATGAAATTTAATAATACTGCTATCTAATCAACAGTCCTTTTCAGATTTTGTCAGTTGTCTCAGTCATGTTCTGTATAAGCTTTTCTCTCTCACTGCAAGATCCCATGCAGATTCATTCATTGCCTGTAATTCGTGGGTCTCTGTAATTGTTCTCTTATTTTAATAGTTCCTTAACCTTTCTTCATCTTTCTTGATCTTGAGATTTTTGAAAGGTACAAGTTATTTTATTCTGTCGAATGTTCCACAGTTTTGTTTTATCTAATGTTACTTTATGATTAATTCCACATAGTGCATTTATGGAAAGAAAGAAGCTAGGTTGTATTCTCCTTAGTACATCTTAGGAGGAGGCACAAGATGTAGGCTTGACCCAATATTAGTAATGCTAACATGGATAAGAGGGTGTCCACTAGATTTTTTTCACTGTCAAGTTATTAATTTCCCCCTATGTAATTCATAAAAATTTTGTGTGGAGATACTTTGAGGTTATGTAACTATCACATTCCTTATCATACTTCTATCTGTTAGTTGGAGCATCCATTGCTGATTTTCTATTCCATAATTGCTTCTGCCTTTATATTGCTGTATCTGTATTACTTTTCTGGTTTCCCCACCTATGTATTATGGGCTCATTTATTTTTTAAAAATACGTTATGATAAACTAGTGTCATTATTTATTTTGATATTCAAATTATCTCTGACTTACCTGAGGAAATTCCTTCAAATTGGCTTTCTTTCTTTCTTTCTTTCTTTCTTTCTTTCTTTCTTTCTTTCTTTCTTTCTTTCTTTCTTTCTTTCTTTCTTTCTTTCTCCTTCCTTCCTCCCTTCCTCCCTTCCTCCCTTCCTCCCTTTCTTCCTTTCTTTGTCTCTATCTTTCTTTGACCACTTTCTGGAGTACTCTACTACTCCGGGATCATTTTGTACTTTCCCTGCCCCAGACTTAGAATCTGCCTTATGTCCAAGAAGCACTGGCTCCTAATACCAAAGTTTGAGTGTACTCATTACTATTGGGGTGTATTGTTTCTAATACCTTTGGTGGACAGAGCTAGGATATATTTATATTATATTATGTTAGTCTCTCCACAATTAAAAAACTCTGAGTTCACAGCAACAATAGTACATTCTAGTCTTTTTGCTTCTATATTTGTAACTTCAATAGTGAGAAACCTAGCTCAGAATGAATGCATTTTTTAAAAGGCAGAAGAAATAAGAAAGTTTTCCTGACCTTGAAGAATCTGTGAGACATCAAGGTAGAGAAAGGTCTGAGTTATTTCTACCAAAGGAAAAATTGTCTTTAACATATTGCAATTTATAGAGTGTTATAAATGCTAAGAAGGTCAAAGTTGCCAGATCTGCATGGGATTGCAGGTTATATATTCACACGTATGCCTCCCAGTTTCTTCACGAAGAAACCATCATCTCTGTTTTCATTGCACAGGGTGGGGAACTCCTTCTGTGCAAAACATTTAACATAGGTTTTAATAACTCCTTGCCTTCAACATCAAGATATTTAAGACTGACCTCGTATTGAACTATTTTGGTATAAGGTTTTTGTACCAGAGGCCATGGACTTGGCAATGACTTTTGTGAAACAAAACTCTCCTTAAAAACAAAACAAAACTATTTTTCAATAAATTTTGATAAGGAGTTCATTTGTCAGGTTCAATGGTAAACTATTCCAAATGTAATTGCTGAGCCTTTGTTCAAGAATTAAGAAATTTTTTTAATGACTTGTCTCCTTTTATAATCTTTCTAATTATGGATGGACATTATAATGCTGGATACTGTTGAACAAGATTATTATCGTTATCATTATTTGTTTGTGATTAGTGGAAGATGACTTGAGACTGCAAAATCATGCGCCACAGTATTGGATGACTGTAATTTATTTTTCAGCATGTGGTGAAAGGAAAGCCATTTAAATCTTCTGACTAAGGTGTGGGGGGAGAGGGGGGCAAAATGTTTCTGAAGTAGACCCATGGCTACCTGCTTCTTATTGTTGGAGAAGGAACACCGAGGACTAGG
The DNA here is from genome assembly GCA_004027475.1 of Anoura caudifer. Lineage (NCBI taxonomy): Eukaryota > Metazoa > Chordata > Mammalia > Chiroptera > Phyllostomidae > Anoura > Anoura caudifer. The sequence continues at coordinate 163,071 of PVKU01001931.1, read as the reverse complement.
TAATGAATTCTCTCCGCTCAGGGACACAATTCAGTGCCATCTAGAAAGAGAATTTTTCCCTCTTTTGAGTGAACAGTAACAGCTGAATATAATGCTTTCACTGAAACCTTGGCCCAAAGATACAGGCTGTTTCTCATGGAGTTAAAGAATTCGAAGGAACTTACCCTGGTCACAGGAGGGCCCTCAGGTATGAGCTAGGCCTAAAAAATATATGAGGCACGGAGGTGAAACATTCACATCATGACTAACCCTGTTTTTGCCTTTTAACAGGAAGAGCAGGGCCCAGGTTAGTGGACAGATGGCTCCCAAAACAAATATTTTGATTATTCAGTGAAGCATCTTTCTGAGCTAATTTTTTCTTTACAGGAATTAGGTTCTTGGGCTGGAGCCAGGCTAATCAATAAGTAAAGTGGGCACTGATTTATGTTCTCTGTTCCCCTTCCCTTATGATTTCACTCACAAACTCCTCAAAGCCTGATGTTCCATTAACATCAGAGCCCTCCTTTTGTTCCATAATAATTTTATGATACAGAAACAAAATAATGTACAGACAGCACTTTACCTGGAGTGTGTCAATTAGAAAATAGGCAGTGTTTGGCAGTAATGATTTTTTGAAGTTATGAAAGTTTATTTACAAAAATGGGTATTGGAAATGTCTCATCATTTTCTTTAGGTACAATTAAATTTAGCCCCAAGTCTCCATGCTGGTTGGCAGGAAATATACTATCAGTCACTATTAGACCATCCCCATCTCAGTCCTTGGGGCTTAGCGGAGAAAAAAACTAATTGTTGAAGCAATTATGGCTACCTGATGTTAGAGGGCATTGGGCACCTCTGCCCGCTTGGCCATGCGACTCTGGAGCACAGCCTGAGGCCGAAGGCCCAGCCTCCTGCGGGGCAGTGATTAGCCCTCTCCACTGAGGTCCTGCCTGGTCTCCACTGTGCGAGGGGTAAGCTCAGGCCCAGTTCTGTGAGGGTGCCTCAGAATCTGTCCTGATCTTGGGGGTTCCCCTCGCTCCTGCTGCTACCTTGTCTCTTCCTCATCACATATCATATTTGCAAAGGCTTTCTCCCTTCACCCTTTGGTAGGGCTGCCAGATTTACCCTTACCCCCCCAAAAAAGGAAAGAAAAGAAAAACGCAAAAAAGAAAAGTAAAAAACAAAAAACACAAAACAAGTCACCCAGTTAAATCTGAATTTCAGATAAACAATGAATAACTTGCCCTGGCTGGTGTGGCTCCATGGATTGAGCACAGGCCTACGAACCAAAAAGGGTTGCCTGTTTGGTTCCCAGCCAGGGCACATGCCTGGGTTGCAGGCCAGGTCCCCAGCAGGGGGCGCATGAGAGGCAACCACACATTGATGTTTCCCTCTCTCCCTCCCTTCCTCTCTCTCTAAAAATAAATAAATAAAATCTTTTAAAAAACTATGAATAACTTTCGGCATAACTATGTCTCCTATAATGCTTGGAACACACTTACACTAAAAATAAACTGTTACATCTCTTGTGATACTTAACTGGGATCCCTATGTTTTATCTTGTAACTCTCTAACCTAAGAGTTACTGCTTTTAAAAGACTCAGGAATAGAAGTTGTATGTAAGGCTGGGTCTCTCAGCACAAATCTCCTGTAGGGTAGAGAGAAGACTTAGAAAGTCTATATAGACTCGGAAAGATACAGGGAAAACCCCACCAGGGGCAAACAGAAAATAATATCTGTAAATAATCCTGTTACTCTCATTTATTATGAATATCATCCACATCATCCCCCCTAATGATTTGTTACTTACAAGTCAGTCCTTCTGCGGTGGAAGGCAGTATTGATGGATCCTTTCCTAAATACAGTTCTGGTTGATATAAAGGAGGAGAAACTTGGTGGCACAGGAAGTCTGCAAGCTGAGGCAGGGGAGCAGGAAGCCAGGGCAGAGGTGCACAGAGGTGAGGGCCAGAAAGGCAAATTCATACCTCACAGTTTTGCTTCTTGGCCTGATGTGGGCATGCATCATGGGCAGCCTAGGATAGCAGACCTGGTACCAGCCTGATTCCATTCAAGGCTCGTCATCGTCATCACTCCCACCACCAAGCTGTGTTGCCCGGGACAGGTTGCCTGACTTATCCTTACAGCTCATACTTCTCTTGTGAGATGCAACCCCAGATGTACGCCTGAATGTCTCATAGGTCCCCCAGAATCAACATGGGCCAGTGTGAACTCATTCCTCCTCCTTTCCAGACTGGCTCTTTGTGTTCTCTGTGTTAGTGCAGTGACACTGGCATCTGCCCAGGCCTCTAGGCTGGATATATAGAAGTGGTTCTTATCCCTGGTGATCGCCTGTGTGGGTCAGGTTCACCTGGCTGGGTAGGCACCTGTCCCTTGCCTTCCCAGCCAGGTGAACCTGACCCACACAGGCGATCACCAGGGATAAGAACCACTTCTAGGTATCCTCTCATTGCTGCAAGGATGAGGACCTTCTTAGACAGGAGAGGGAGCATTCCTACTTTTTCCAGGAGGGCAAAGTCACTCTGGGGTGGCCAAAGAGAAGTGACTCTTCCGTACATTTGGAGTGAAAACCTTTTATAATGATTTTGTAATATAGTCTGTTCTATCTTCCTTTTCTTTTCTTTTTTTTTCCTCCAAACATTAATGCCTGAGGTTTTGTTTATTGAGGTATAATTGATATGTAACATTATATCAGTTTCAGGTGTACAACATAACAATGAGATATTTATGTACTGTGAAATGATCACCACAGTAAATCTAGTTAATATCCACCTTCTCCCTCTTTTTTTGAAGTGACTTGAAATGAATCTCTGTTCCTGTCTATCAAAACAGCTTAACAAACAGAAAATCATTATACTTTTTTCTCAATGGACATTTTACCAGGAGACTTTGACTAAAATGAGGGTGGCAGGGACCACAGTACTTACACCCTGGGAAACTTCTTGTGGCAATTTCCTCAATAATACCCCAATGAGCAGAAAGTTATTTTAAATAAATCCATTGAGATTAGTTTAACAGAACAAGGTCAGAAGGCATTTGAAAATAATTAACCAATCTTCTCTACTCTTGAAATAGCTTCTCTTCCCCAGGACCACAGAGCAAAGAAGCCAAATAATAGGGGAATGGACGAGAAAGCACAAGACTACGTCACGGTTCCTGCTTTGCAAAACAGAAAGAAGTCATTTATCATCACATGCCCTTTGCTGGCTGTGTCACAGGAAGGCATATGGCAAAAGAATAGGAGGAAAAGCAGGGTCATTAGCCACGTTTGAAAAATTGTTAAATTGGGGGGGGAGAAATATCTCATCTTCATAATCCCAGTGAAATCACTTCTTGATGGTTTTGGATCATTCCGGCCCAGTTGACAGAAGGGTTCAAATGGACTGTGACAGGGGGGTCAATGTGTTACAAGATCCTTCGGGGGGACACATGCACTCACATATGCATGCACACTGCATTTTATATTTTTATGTATTTATGTGTATAAAGTGGTGTATGTATAAAATAAAATATGCATTATTGGCACTAAAAATATAAACTTTTGACACTCCCTAAACAAAAATTAGATTGAGAGTTAGGTTTGGATCCTAGCCAACTGTACCCTGCACCTGAGAAACATGATAGGATTTGAATGTAGAAATCAGGTGTTTTTCTGTCTTTTGAGTTCCACAAAAATCCAGTCTGTGTGCATATGCGTGTGTGTGCATGCTTATGATTCTTTTCTTTGATGGTCTGCAATCATCCCACTTTATTGTGCTGCTCAGATCTTTAGCTAGAGAAATAGTATGTGGTCAATAAATGCCTCTCCAATGCTGGACCATAGCCAGAGGTGATCGGTGAGTTTAATGAAGCAGTACCTTAAGAAACTGTTTATTGAGTGTCTGCTAAGTGCTAAGTACCTTCCTGATAATCTGCTAGTCCAGAACTTTATCCATTTTACAAGTAAGGAATAAACTTAAGTCAATTACTCAGGGTCACATTTGAACTCCAAGCGACCAAGCTGGAGTTCCGTTCCACAGTGTCAAACTTGAAAGTCCCGGATCTTTCTGTGACAGTGATGACATGTGTAAGTGGTTTAGAACGGGGACTCCGGAGCCTGACTGAGTTGCAATCCTGCTTCTGTTGTTTTCTAGCTTTTTTACCCTGGGCACATTATATAACCTCTGTGGTTCAGTTTGCTCATCTATGAAATGGGAATAATGTTAGATTATAAGAATAATACGAATAAGGTTGTTGAGAGGATTAAATCATCCGATATGTATAAAGTGCCCACCCCATCCATTGTAGGTCCCGGTCTGTACTGGTGTTGCTGTTATTGTTCTCCGATACTTTGGCAAGGGATTTAAGCTCTAACTCACTCACGTGGAGGTGCTGAGTGGCCACCGGCTTGCCTCATGGGCTGGTTGGGTCACAATCAGCAGCAACTATGTCACCCCTCCTTTATTTTCTTGCTTCTAAATGGAGAGTGTCCAGGGTATGGATGCTCCTCAATCTCAGTCAGAATTTCCCCCAAATGCCTCTGAGGCTCCAGATCTCTCTGACAACCCATGCTTACTTTCCAGATTATTTGGCGAAACCTGTGAACCTGGTGTGAATGGGATGGCTTTTCACTTAGAATCACCTCATCCAAAGTCATAGTTATGTTTTCCTTCTGGTAAATATACGTTGTTTGATTCTAATGTCCAAAATATACCTTCTCTGAATGCCTCCCTGCATGGTGCCTAAGTGAGGGCCTTTCCACCCAAAGTGAGGGCAGAAAGATGTAATTATTCTCTTCCTCAGAGTTGACTCCACCACGCTCCTTTACAAAGTTACTCAGCTGTGACTCCACCAGTTAAATAATCCTATTGCCTAAAGATAACTCCTTGCTGCAGCCATTTACCCCCAGGAACCACGTTCATGTTACTGAGAAAAACAAATAAATACAAGTGCCTCTGTGCCAGTGTTGCTGAGCCGTATTTTGTCAGTTGTAAATTATATCGTGTCTTGGGTGGGAGGGAGGCAACAATTCTACAGTCCATGAAAGAATTTCATAAGAAATATTAGACCCTCATAATTTGGAAGTCTCATATGCTACTTTTATTTTGTTCTGGCAGATTTTAGAGGCAAACAGTTTTCTGGATGCCTAAAAGTAATGCCTAGGATTCTGTTGTTACATATTTAAGCTATACATTTAGACACAATTCAAGCATTCTAGGGTGTTAATGGTGTTCACAAAGGAGACTGCTGGAGGCAAATTCAGGCAGTTCCTTAAATTAATAATGCTTTTGTTGCAGTCCAGTGTTCCCACCAGTTTTTGCCAGAGCCAACATGCACCTTACCTTCTCCATTTACTCTCTCTCTCCCCTCTCTCTCCATCACTGCCTGTCAACTTCTTCATGGCAACAGAAAGTGTAATCTGCGGCATTACTCATTGGCCAGTGAAGAGAAGCCCCAAAGCAAACACTGAAAGAAGGAGGCTGAAAGGCAGGAGGGGGAGAAGGAAACTCAACACGTTGCCATGTTTGCTTAGAAGAAGGGCCTGCCCTTAGGAGCCGAGTGTTCTTCCAGTAACCATTGCCTGCGCTTTTGTAAGAATAAGAAGTATGTAGTGGCTTGGAGCTAGACAAACCCACATTTAAGTCTTGACTTATTACTCTCCCATTGAGTGTCTTTAGTCAAATCATGTGACCTCTTTGAGATTTGTTTTATTGCATCTTTAAAGGAGTATAGTAATACCTACTTTCCAACATTGTTTTTGTTGGAGACCATGTATATATATGACCATATAGATATAGAGCATATCTATATCTATAGCTATATCTATAGCTATAGCTATAGGTGTGTTATAAGCGTTTAGTATGTATATAGATATATATGGTATGTTATAAGGGTATAGTATGTGATTGCCAGTATTTTCATTGTCACAGTGTTGCTGTGATTTTCATTGTCATTACTATCTCTATAATTGCCATACCCTTCAAAGGGGCCACTCTCTGCCTGACTCTGCCTGCCTTGGTCTTTAGTCCCATCAATGGAGAGACAGTCTTGAGGTTTACACAAAAGAGGGAGGGGTATTATCACACAAAGGCCAAAATTATGATGCACCCTTATGGGCTAAGGAGAACACCTGATATCCCATTATCATGGGCTCTAACAAAAATATTTCAGACAGTAATCCTCCAGTTCAGGGTGCATAAAACTCATCTGGAGGGCTTTATTTTTTTTTATTATTGTTCAGTTACAGTTGTCCCCATTTTCCCCTCATTACTCTCCCCTGCCCTATTGACCCCCCCCATTCAATCGTACCCACCCTGTTATCTTTGTCCATGGGTCCTTTACACATGGTGGACTTGACCTTTCCCCTTCTTTCTGCCATTACCTGCCTTCCCCTCCTTCTGGTCACTGTCAGTTTGTTTTTATTTCCATGTCTCTGTTTCTTCTTTGCTTCCTTGTTTGTTTTGTTGATTAGGTTCCACTTATAGGTGCGATCATATGGGATTTGTCTTTCACTGTCTGGCTTATTTCACTTAGCATAATGCTCTCCAGTTCCGTCCATGCTGTTGTAAAGGGCAGGAGCTCCTTCTTTCTGCTGTGTAGTATTCTATTGTGTAAATGTACCATAGTTTTTTGATCCATTCATTTACTGATGGGTATTTGGGCTATTTTCAGCACTTGGCTGTTGTAAATTGTGTTCCTATGAACATTGGGGTGCATAGGTTCTTTTGAATTGGTGTTTCAGGGTTCTTAGGATATAATCCCTGCATTGTAATTGCTGGGTCAAAAAAAGTTCCATTTTTAGTTTTCTGAGGAAATTCCATACTATTTTCCATGGTGGCTGCACCAGTCTGCATTCCCACCAATAGTGCACTATGGTCCCCTTTTCTCCACAACCTTGTCAGCATTTGCTGTTTGCTGATTTCTTAATGATGACCATTCAGACCGGTGTGAAGTGGTATCTCATTGTGATTTTTTTAGCATAATTAATAAAATATAATTTTTTTCTTTTTTTAAATTTTATTGTTGTTCAAGTACAGTTGTAAATACAGGTTGCAGGGCCCTGACCCACAGTGTCTAATACAGTAGTTATGCATTCCAATAATTTGCATTTCTCATAGTTCCCAGGTAGTATTGATGTTGCTGTTCTGGAGATTACACTTTGAGAATCCCTGCACATTGTGTAGATAATTGTCATATGGGAAGTCACTAACCGCCTGATCTCCAGATGGTGTTTTGTATTTGGGCCCAGAGAGTCCAAAGGAGGCTGGGGGGCACTGAAGGGGAAGTCAGGGGTAGGCTGAACACCTGCAGAAACGAAAGACTAAAGGGGACGGCAGGCATCCAGACCCCATGCCACCTAATTTAGTTTGCTGGGACTCTTGGCTTGGGGTTTATCTCCTTCCTTCTCTTTCTCCTGGCTTCCTCACTCTTTAACATCTCTTGTTCTGGTGGGTTTCCTTTTCTTTCCACCAAGTCACCTCCAGGTGGGCCTAATGATGGGACATGGAAAGAGTGTCTCAGGTAGTGGAAACAGCATGCATAATGGCTAGAGGTTGGATCAAAGGAACTAAAAGCAACTCAGCTTGGCTAAAGCCTAGAATGCAAAGAAATTCCAGCTTGAGAGGGTACTGTGGATAGCAGAACAGAAGTGGGGTGGTGAACTGGACTTGATACTAAGTACTATGGGAAGCTACTGAAGGGTATTAATCAGGGGAGCAACACTAGATGATTTGTAATTGGAAAGGCTCACTCTGCCTGCACTGTGCGAAGTTGGCTAGAGGAGCCTGGGCCTGGTGAGAAGGAGCCCAGGGAGGGCGCTGTTGGAGGTGTCTAGGCATGAGGTGTTGGCGGTCCAGACTAGGGTGATGCCATGGGGACAAAAAGACTCCTTGAGTCCTTATTTGCTGTAATGAAGTTCTTGAACCATTTCTGTCATTTATTCCAATGTTCCCCCCACGCCCAGTGGCTCCCATACTTTAATGTACATCAGAACCACCTGGGGGACTTACTGAAGTGCAGATGGCTGTGTTTTGGTAACAGAGTCTCTGATTCAGGGAGTAGGGGTGAGGCCTGAGAATTCCTGACAAGCTCCCAGAGGATGCCGCTACTGCTGGCCCTGGGACCACGTGTTGAGAATCACTGATTTATTCCTACATTTTATAAAGAGGATTGTAGCCTTGGGCCCTTCCAGATGGTCATGCTGTCAGCTTTTGGTAACGGGCATCCTGGTATTTAAATAAAACATGGAATCTATTCGTTATGATTCTGCTCCTCAGGATCTGCCTGAACTCACAGAGCTCTTAGGCTCAACTAATTTGTCTTCATGAACCATCAGCCTTGCCCTGACTTTTCTAAAAATTCTCTTGGCTTCTGCAGCAAGTGGAACCCGTTCATCCCCAAGTGATTCTAATGAACTCTCTCTGGGACAACTCCCCAAGTGAATGACTTGAATAGCCCAGTATGCCTGTAATATTTTATTAATTTAAAGATTCTGAACTCTCCTACTCTACAATCTTATGTTAAACAAAGACAAACAAAAAAATTGTGTTAAAAAATGTTTCTTTATTTCACAAATTGTTCCTTTGTTCTCCAACTCCTCCCATGTTCCTTTAACTCTCACAGATGGCCAACCTTTCTTGATTTTAATTTTGGCAAGGGCCCTCCTGGCCCATGCAGGAACACATTAAACATTCTTTGATGATGGTAATAGAAAATAAAAACTAACTGCAAGGTTGCTGTCCTAGTCTGTTATTAACAAGGTTTCCCTCCTCTGGAAGGATCAGCAGAGTATGCATCAGTTACAAGCTTGCTTTGTTTGTTTCTTTTCTTTCTCTCTCTCTCTTCCTTCCTTCCCTTTCCTTCCTTCCTTCCTTCCTTCCTTCCTTCCTTCCTTCCTTCCTTCCTTCCTTCCTTCCTTCCTTCCTTCCTTCTCTCCCTTCTCTTCCCCTCCCCTCCACTCCCCTTCCCTCTTTTAAAATTTTTCCTAGACCCAATCCTTGCAGTTTAGGCTTTTTGCAACTTGGAACATCTTGCCACAAAATTGGTGTGGTTACCATCTCTACAGCAATGAATATATATTCACGCTTCCTGTGGGCCCTCCAGAGACATGAAGGCTAATGTGGTCTCTGCTATACCTGCAGCTCCCTGTATGATCCAGCAACATGCCACACAGTGACTTTTGAGCATGAGAATGGGTTTCATAAAACACTCCTCTGGCATTGATTAAAAGGCAGAGGAGAGGGAGGGGAAAGAGCAGTAGAGGAAAAGAAAATTTTAGTACTCTTTTGTGCTCTATTGCAGTCAGGGTTGGCTCTCACCTTGTCACTGAGGGGAAGAGACTGGGTGCCTGAGAGGAGAGGTAATTGGGAGGTGGGGGTGGGGGCACAGGGAAGGGTGAGTTCAGAACTGAGCCTGAGAAAATGTCATGCCATCCATCACAATGCAATCAACTGGTTAAGAAGGAAATGAATAAGAGAACTGGTAGTGAAAATTATTTCATATCAGAAAGAAGACTGGGTTCAAGATCACTTCTATTTTTAGGTATCACTCATTGAACAATGTATTGGTGTATTCCCTCAGGTGGAGTTTATAAAACGACTTCCTTAAAGTGAACCTAATTTTCCCATTGGTATCATTAGTAAACTTATTTTGCAATGTAATTTTTTAATATAAATATACTTAAATATATGTATACCATGTGAATATATTTGTATTATAATATATTTGCAAGTGATTCTCTTAGGTAAATTATTTTAGTCAGTTATGTAAATCATTCTAACAAACTGAGGACTTTTCACTGAGGACCTTTCAAGGGGTCCAGGTGGTGGCGGTCCTGTGGCGTGCAGAGCATTTTAGACGATTGGCTGGGATTTCACTTTTCCTCACTTCTGTCCCTACAACCTGTGGCTCCATTAATGAGAGGATCTATTTTTGTTCTCTATAATTGACTGAAGTAAGAAGTGTTTATTTTATACTTAGAAGTCCCTTTTTTCAATATTTATAATGCTCAAATGTAATTTCCTCATTTTTGGCTTAATTTTAATACAGAATTTTTATTATTAATTTGGCTTGCATAAGGTTTGAATTTATGAATTTCCATTTTTCAGATAGGGTCATTTAAAAAAATAAAATTCAATCACAAAATTTTTCAAAGTTGGGTTGTTAAATGCTCGTTCACTTAAAAGAACAAAGTTACTTTAAGAACTCTAGAAACCCCTATCAGAAAAGAGTTCATTGTAATTCCAGGCAATATTACTACAATGTAGGCTGAATACTTGTCATACTAATCGAAAATACTTTTTGTAAGAGTTTAGGAGACATCACTTTTAGTCTAGATCAAATTATCTAGACTACTTGAAGGTGATAAATGCATATTAAAGTGATTTGTTTTCTTACCATGGATTTTCCCCAATTCAATCTGGGTTTTTTTCCAAGTCAAACCTGAGAGAGGTTTGACTTTATTAAAATATTCAGTAGCCCTAGTTTACAATATTATACTTCACCAATAGGTGTCACTCTCTAACATATGATATATTCAAACAAAAAAAAAATTCCTAAGTATGTATTTCAAGGTTCTGTAATCCTAATTAATTCAATACTTTATCAGCGTGGAAGGGTTGAAACTTTGAGCATTAAGTTTCAATAAAGCAAGGACTCCAGAGGCCTTCGGGGGCCGGGGAAGAAAGCAAAGCATGTATAGAATTCTAGTTTTAACTGCAGCTGTCTCAGGGAGAAGTTAAGAGAGAGGCAGAGATCTTGAGCTCATCAACACTCAGAGATTTCTCACCGTATCTCTCATCATAAGTAACCTTTAATGATTGCTTGTTGAGGCTAACTTGCCTTTTTCTCTCCTTTCTTCCACCATCCCTCCCCTTCTTCCTTCCTTCATTTTTTTTCCCTCAGTCAAGGCCTTCAAATAATAGTGGATAATCAATTAATTCAAATGCTGTTCCAAATTGTAAGCAAGTTTTAGGGTTCAGAAAGGTTTTGCCCTTTGGTCCTGCTACCCATAACTGACCCAGGATACCCCAGCTCATCTCTGTCAAAGGTTTTCATCTTTATCAGATACCAGTATCGAGTAGACAAGTGTTCTTTGATGAGAAAGGAGTTGACATTGAACACTTGACAAACCAGGCAATATTTAAGGGTTAGAAAGAGAAAAGGGAATCACTGTCGGGTTAAATTATCTGCTTGAAGATTTGAAGGCCTGGGTAGACTTTATTCTGACTGATGCGAGAGGAGAGTGGATTTTTAATAGGTTTGAGGAACCTCTTAAAAAGTTTATTTTTCTTTAGCTGGTTTTTTTTTTTTTTTTTTTTTTGAAAAAGAGTTATGGAGGTTTTGAACATATGCCCAAAATTAGAGAGAATAGTATAGTAAAACCTCCATGTTCTCATCACCCAGATTCAACTATTGTCAGCGGGTGGTCAGTCCCTTCTCATCTATACCAACTCTCCCATGCCTTAACCCTGCCTGTTGGATCATTCTGAAGTAAACGCTAGACACGTGATCACTTCGCCCCCTAAATATTTTGGGAAGTATTTTAAGAGACGAGGTCACTATTTACCTTAACCATTGTGATAGCAAAGTAAGTAAATAATTAGCACTATTTCTTTAATACCATCTACTATGATTTCAGTATTCAACTTCCCCCATTGTTGCATAACATACAAAAATGGGTTTATTTGAATCAAGATTCAAATAAAGTCCTCTTATTGCATTTGGTATTTCATAAAACTCTTTTAATCTGTATCAATATCCTCCCTCTTTTTAAAAAATGCCATTTATTGGCTGGAGAATTTGGATCTGGTGTCCTAAAGAATATCCTTCTCTCTGGGGCTGGCATACTGCCTCCCCATGCTATCATTTGACATGTTCCTCTATCCTCTGTGTATTTCCCACAAACTGGTAGTTGTGTCTAGATGCTTGTTCATATTTAAGTTCAATTTTTGGTAAGAACATTTCATAGGTGATGCTGTGTACTCACTAGTGTATCATGTAAAAGGCATATCATACATAACATACTATCATATTTTATTTTACTCTGTTTTTATTTTATTCTTTGTAATGTTCAGACTGACCAAGGAGTTCAGGTGTAGTCAGAATGATTCATGCCTCATTGCTCATGATGAGACCATTTCCTTTGAGGAACAGAGTGAAAAAATAAAGTGGAGTCCCTGTGGTCAGGCTACTAAATTACTAAAATCAAGTAGATTGAGGCATGAGGAAATGATTCCATTATTGTTTTAAGTAGACTGGGAATTTAAACTTTTGAACATTCCATCCTGCATCAATGCCTGGATATACTAATCAAACGTACAAATGGCCCTCTGATTACTCCCTGAAGGACTAAGGAAAGAATACTCAAGTACTCAGACCACCTGCCAACCCTTTTCCAGAGCACATGGCATCCATCATCTAGGGCACTGGTCATCTTGAGGATTGCCATCTCAGACCAGTCAGGACTGATTCTTCTCAAGAATGTACTTTTTACTATGACAACTCTTAGCTTTTCTTTTTTCTTCAGGACATTCTGGGTATTGCCTAGTTGTGTTTTTAGTTGGCAAATGCTAAGACCCTTGAATAAATCTTTATCATTTATTTTTAAGACCCTTGAATAAATCTTTATCATTTATTTCTAGCCAAAGCCTCCACAATCTTTTTTGAGTTTGTTGGATATCCAGAGCTATAATTTCATTAGGTGTTAGAAGATATATGTATTCTAATGTAATCATTTCTTCTGTAGTTACTGAGTGGGATTCTTCTATAAAGAAGAATTTTTCCTTGTCAATTATTTGATTATCTTGGAAGACAATTAATACAGGAAAGGCAGGATAAATGCTTGATTTCCCCAACTGCTTATCAAATTTCAGAATGAAAGGTTGGTGCTCTAACTTTCACATGGAACAAATGAGATTTAAAAATATATCATTATGATCTCATATACTTAAAAATGTATTTGTCATGTTTTAATCTATTATATTTATCATATATTTTGATGTGCAAATTATTTCATCTTTGGCCAGGGGAAGTCCCTTTAACGTGCTCCTAGTATCTCTTGACCGAGCCCCAGTGAATGCAGATAGCTTCTTTGCTTTCCCGTATGAAAGGTTGTCCCAGGTTTGTACTGTGAATTTACTGCACCAGACTTAGGATCAGCCATTTCTCTAAGGATATCAGGTTCTTTTCCCGGAAAATGGTAGTTCGAAACCACAATATAGACGCAAGGGGCACCCCTGCCACTGAACTGGTTATGGCTTCCAGACCTTTTGTGTGAATAGAGCTAGGTAATAAGTTTTATAAAAATAAAATACATAATGGGTATATTAGACTTTTGATTCAAATGCAAATCTACAGATCTCAATGACCTGTATTTTCTTTAACTATGCTTCAGGTTTTTCTAAGACCCAGCTTAGGTAAAATGGAGTTCATATTCAGCTTGAGTTTAGTGAGGTATATTTATGTGATTTTTCAGTCACTTTGGTGCGGTTAAGCTACTGCAACCATCAGTGTGTGAATTACTCCTGTGGTTCGTGGAAGCGGAAACACATGGATAGTGGAGTAAAAACTAGGCTTGTGATGTACGGAACGTAAAGCTGATCCCTGGAAAATTCTTCCAATCATCAAACATGTTTAATTTTTAGTTGCGAATACAGTTCTCCTCAACACCTAGTCAGAATGTAAGTGCTGTGCTGTCAGGAATATATTTGACAATGTAGTACATACAAATCAAAAAGCAGCATACATTTAAAAAATATGTGGTAAATCATGCCAAATAAAATTTGTCAAAATTCCCATGTTGGTAGGGTGCAAAATTACAATGGGACTACAAATAACAAAAACATATTATGAATTGTGTATTTTATGTTCACCAGCTGTCAATAATAGCTACAATTTTGTTGTATTATTCTAGAAAATATTAAATTATCTTTCTATTCTCATTATAGAAATTGACTTTAGAAAGTTGTTTTTATTTGAAGTAATGAATAAATTGCAACCAAAACTGTAAAGAAGGTTAATATTATAAAGGTATATTAGACAGCTAATAAGATTTTTATGGACTATATGATAGTTGAGTATTTGCAAGCTATTTAATATTTGTTGTGATTTTTCTTCTCAATCTAAACAAATATTTCCATACCTAATTTTATATTCTTAATTTTATTATTATTTTTTAAAGTGAGCTTCTTAAATTGTAGAAACCTTAGACCCTCTGTCCCCCAAATTCTAGAGCTGCCAGGTGCTGGTTGTTTTTTATTTAATTCCTCCCAATTTTAACCCTTCTCTGCTCTATTCTGTGCTATGGGACCTCTACAGGTCACCTTAGCTGAGCTTACATCCTCTGTGGCTTCCAGATAGGTTTAGCCAAAGAAAGATACCAGCTGGAATTCTAAAGGAAAGAGAAAAAGATTGGGCTATTCATTCCCTTTGCTTCCGGCTTGTCTCTCACCATAGTTAGAACAGTGAATGTGCTTCTCTGAGGCATCAGCCCTTTGTGGAAGGTCCCCACTCTGCGGTTTTAGCCCTTACTGGCCTGCAGCAACACCAACTCCTCCCTTTTCCCCTTCGGGCCCTGGATGTATGACATTCTCCGAGATGCCTCACTAACCTTGTTGAGTTCCTTAATCCTGTTCAAGAAGCTGGAGGAATAGGGAGTTGACCAATGCTTATTGGCTCCTTTTTGATATACTCGCACATGGTACCCCAGCTTGCCCTTCCCTGTCCATCTGGGAGCTGTGTTGCATGTGGGGCCTGTTTCGGGTATGGGGCGTTTTGGCAAGGAGGGATCTCCTGTGTTTATGCTTTATGCATCACTGGGACACCACATACCTACTCTCTCTAAGGACATTCCTTTCTCTCTGGGGTGTCAACACTGAATAGTATATGAGGGGGAACCAAAAAAAAAAGAAAATGGAATTATAATCTGGAGGGTGGACCCCTTATAGTACAGGCTAGGTGAGTGTTCTAGGAACCCATGTGAAGCAGTATATGAGCTGGTGGTGCTGTGAGACTCTGTGTTTGGCTTCAGGGAATTTTTTTGAAGACTCAACATGTTTGTCCATTTCATGATAGGTGGTTATGAGTGCACCTGCCCCCACAATGCTGAGTGTTCAGCAGTTTTTGACCAAAAATGGCACAACTGCCATGCCCCACCCTCCCTATTCACCGGATCTCCCCACAGGGGCCTTTTTTTTTTTGTTTCCCTGGGTGAAGAAAGTCCTCAAAGGGAAACATTTTACTGATGTGGAAGAGGTGAAACAAAAAATAGCAGAAGCATTAAAAGTCATCAAAATTGACAAGTTCAAAAAACTGTTTTGAGCAGTCAAAAAAAAAAAAGTCTCAATAGGTGTATTGCATCAAATGGAGAGTGCTTGGAAGGTGACTAAAGTTTAAACATATAAGAATGAATATTCAATTGTTTATAAATAAATTCCTGGTTTTGGTGGTTCCCCCTTGGTATGAATCTTTGATTTTCCAAGATACCTACATTCTGTCCTCTCATTAATGTTTAGAATTATTTCCCTTTCGTGCCTTGTGGCTCCCACAAATTCATCCCTTCCTTCCTTCCCTCCTTCTCTAGCCTCTTTAGCATAGTATTTGCAACTAGTTTAGGCATTTATTTTATAGAAATTATGATTTCAAGTAACTTGTACTTCACATCTTGCAAAAAACCCCTGAGGCAAAATGCTGAGGATTAGGATGAAATGGGTAAAAGGGAAAATACAGAAGAATCACACAAATTAAAAGTATGTTATTATGTCCCCAGACCACCAAAAATTGTTGCAAGGTGTTTAATAGCATGATGCAAAGTGTTTCTTGGAGCCTCCATGGGCGTGGGTCCTGTGCATCTCCAAGTGGGAGCTGGGCCCATGCCATGCAGAATGGTCTCCTACATTTACTCTCAAACTTTAAATTCTTTATCTTGCTGGACTTTGTTATCCTTTGTAATTAACTGCTCTCATACTTCTTTCCAGACCTCTTCTATTTTATTTCTTTTTTTTTAACATTTTATTTATTTATCTTTACAGGGGAAGGGAAGGAGAGAGAGAGGGAGAGAAACATCAATGTATGGTTGCCTCTTGTGTGTCCCTTGCCGGAAACTGGCCTGCAACCCAAGCATGTGCCCTGACTGGGAATCGAACCGCGATCCTTTGGTTCACAGGCCCGCGCTCAATCCACTGAGCCACACCAACCAGGGCTTATTTCTTTTTATTTTCATGTTTCAGCATGGGCAAAGTGCTCAGTTTCCCAGATGAAAAGGATGGGTTATGTGCGGACTTTCTAGTCCATTTGGCCAAACTCCAGCTATAATCATGGAGTCTCATTTTCATTTTATGTAAACATTGGCTATTTGCCCCCTTATTGGTCTGGTTGCTTCCATGAAGTCTGAGGTCCTTGAAAATGCTTATTGGCTTTACTGAATATCCATATATTATTTTTATCTGTACCTTCTTCCATGCAATAGCTTTCAGTTGTGATCCATACTGCTTTCTCAAACTGTCATCGAATGGGCCAGACCAGGGCAGCCCTAAGGGGTCTTAGAAGCAGGAGGCTGTGATTTTCATTGCAGTCACCAACCATTAATGAGTCTCAGCTCCCATCTGATTCTAGGTCTGTCCCTTAGTTTAAAGATCCCATGGAATGGTGGTAGAGAGCCTGAGATCAAAGGTGTAGGAAAGGAGATCTCTATTCAACCATTCTGTCCTTGTCTCTTAATTAATATCTAGTTAATAAGGAATTTGATCATGATCTTAGTATTTTATATATCCCTTCCCCTCCAAATTATGAGTATTGACTTTTTCTTGATATACTTTAAAAAGCAAAAATAATAATACCAACACTAATCATTTCAACAAGAGGAGTATTATTACTTTTAATAAAGAGTGGGACTTACTACAATGAAGTACCTTTCACTTGAGAGAATGTATACTTTCAGCTTGGGTGGCTGTCATATTACTGCTGAACACTCTCTCTCTGTCTGACCGTATGGCACAGGTGCTGTCAGTCCAGATGTGCCCCCCAGAATGCTGCCAAGAAAGGGAGTCTAGGTTGCCTGTGTTGAGACTGACCTGTAGACTCACAGTTCCTGAATCTATAATGACCAGTTTGTTTTGATCTGCCAGTCAAAATTGCTACTGGTTACTTATTCATTTCTTAGTCCACTCATTTTAAGTAATTGCACAACCATTTACTAGTGACTAAAGTAAGGGCATTGAGATTTACTAAAGGCTGAATCACAGGTAGCAGGAAATGCCTGGAAATAGCTGCAGTTACTGAACTTCAGTAATCACCACACATGGGCCAGGGACCCAGGCAGTAGAGATTACCACAGAACAAGGGTCTCCAGATCGCAACTACCACAGATGCAGCTTTTGATGAGATGCTACTGTAACAGGGCACAGCCAAGAGGGGGGCCCCAAATAGGGATTTGGAATGGGGCCCAGAACTCAGGATGTCCGAGAAATATGAGGAAGACATATAAGATGTCCTCACCCCTTCCCCCCTCAGGTGTGAGTTGGAGGAATGGACAAATGGAGCAGGGCCATTGAGAGCTGTTTTGCATAGCAATAGCTTTGCAGCTAACCTCTGGCATGGTTATTTAACATATCTATAACCTTTAACTGGTTTCATAGATATGTTAAATAGCTGTGGCCTTGCTTTGAGTCAGGGAGAAGAGAGTGACTTCCACCCAAGATGTAACTGGGAGGCAACTCCCCCTGTTTACAGCACCCGTGTGAGAGCTTGGAGATGATTGGCTCCACGCCATGGGGCCACACCTGCCCAGACTCACTATGGCAGCCCAGTAAAGCTGGAAATTCTAGCAAGTGTAGCTGATTGTAGGAGGAGTTGCAAATGGGGCTGCAGAGGAAGATTGGCACCGGGATTTAAACCCAGATGTGGCAACTGTCAGGGAGAGAACTACACACTTTTGGTAGAGTCAGGACTCCCTTGGCCAGGGGAATATCACCACATGGCTTTAGCAGAGCGGAAGCCTCCCCGCAGCCTTGGTGAAGAGAGGACCATGCGGCTGCCAGGAGCCTGAATCATGGACCTCTACTCTTTTCCTGAGGTAAGGTACCCCCGATAAGGGCAGAGGGAGAAGGAAGGACTGTGGGTGTTTGTGGGTATCCTAAAGGACTTTGATATTTTAATGAAGACATTAGGTCACTGCTTTAAGTCTGTGTAGCTTTAAATAAACATTTCCTTTCCTTTTAACAAATCTCTGGCGTTGAAAGGCGTCTTTCCTATCTGGCAGCGGACAGTGCGAACCTAGTGGGGGTTCTTCCGGTAGTAGTATATCCACCCCTTGGCCCCTGTGTTCTGTAACACTTTTGGTAGTGGTATATCGTGACCCCCGTTGTACGTGTGAGTGGTATATACGCTTGCTCTGTAACACTACCTCTTTAGCTGGAGAACTAGGCCACTTTCCAGGTATCAAGAGCTTACTTAATCAGGGCAAAATTATCAGGGAGAAATGCTATCCTAAATATTTATAGTGGCAGGGTCGAGCTTGTTTGTGTGGTAAACAGTTGAATGGGCTCTGATGAGAGATTATGCAGTAATGAGGATGTGTCTGTATGTGTGTGTATCTGTGTGTGTGTTATGATTTTCTAAAAGGCATTTCTAAGAGTATGGAAGAATGGAAACCCTTCCTACCCCAGACTTTATAAAGCCCCTTCCTTACCTTCTACTCCCACACTCAACATTGGGGCCGGACAGGCTGTAGATCGTGGTGGAATTTGACCAGAACACCAGTTATGGGTCAGAGAAACCGATTATGAGCCACAGGATCTTATGTGTAGAAGTAAAGAAAGAGTTTCTAGATAAGATACACCATAGGCATATTTCTGTAAAGTACTTCGACTGAAAGGTAAGCCTTAAAAATCAACTGATAAACCTCACTAAAAGTCATTGTTAGAGTGACTTCAGATGGGATCTGAGAATTCTCTTCCCTGAGTCACCAGGGATCTAGTATGTAAGACAATGAAAATTTAGAGCCTATGAGAGAGCAGGGGTGGAGAGATCAAGCAGAAAGGAAAAAGGTCGTGGACAACTGTGTGGTGATTGTGGGAGTGGGGTGTAAGGGGGATAAGTGGCAATGGAAAAAAATACAATAAAATAAAAAATTTTATAAAAACATATTAAAAGAAGAGCCAAAGAATATGAAAGCAAAAAAATCTGAATTGTACGAGGGCAGAGATAGTTTACCTACCACATGACTAAAGGTTTCCACTAGCTTCTTATCAAGTGTAACTTAGACATTAATATCAGATGCCTGATGCATACTATTTGTAGTTTGTAGAAGATAACAATGCATAATTTGACCATTCCCTTTAACGTTATTTCCTATATGGGTTCAGACATTTGTGATGTATTAATTTTATTGCCTTCATAAAATCCTGAGTTAAGAAACACATCCAAGTGTTGTTGAATATAGAGATCGGCACCAGATGATCTTAGGGGATTTCCTTGAAGCATCTGCTTCTCAGAGTACTAAGGCCAGCTGGGGAGCAGCCTGCTGAGAATGCTGCTGGTGTGGCTACTTCAGACCAGGGAAGCCAAAGCCACATACAGGTATCGAAGGAGAAGCCAGCTGCCATTGCAGCAAGTGGCTAGAAACAGCTGTAAGTTATAGCAAAAGGATCTGATACTGGATGCTGTTTCAGCTGGGAAAAGGTACACATAAAGAGGTTATCTGTGTACCATGCCCACAAGGACCTACTTCATCACTTAATAGCTTTGTGATTTTAGACTGAGAATTTAGCCTCTCTGTGCCTCAGTTTCCATCTTTACAAATGGGATGTGTATAATAACTCTTTAGGTGTTGTTTTGAGGATTTGATGAGCTAGTGAATGAAAAACATGTGGAAAGAACATTCAATAAATATTTGCTAATAGTATTCATTACTAATTTGATAATAAATATTTCCATCAATAATTAATTTCATTGAAATAGAGGCTGATATGAAATGGAAACTTCTGGGTATGAGTTTAGAAGCACAACTTTTAGTCATGGCTCTGACAGTTATACCTGAAGTGAGTTATAGAATTTTAGAACTGGAATGTGGGAGTGATTTTGAGATTATCTTATTGAATTTCCTCAATTTGCGTGAAGAAATTGAGGCCGGAGGATCCTTGCTGAAGGCCACACTGCTAGTTGGTAGCAGCATGTACTCCTTTACACTGCTTCTCTTCCCTGAACTCAGCTCTTAGTTTTTTCATATGGAAATCAGGTATTGAATAATATTAATTTCACTCCAAGCTCAATTAAAATTAGGGCCTTTTAAAGCTCAAATTATTAAGTTATCCAACAAATATTCATGTCTAAATCTGAACATACGCCTATTCTATAACACAATTCTACTTCTAAGTATGTGTTTAACATTTATATATATACCAACAGATATGCACTAGAATGTCCATAAGAGCACTATTTCTATCAGCCCAAATCTGGAAACTGCCTAAATGCTCGTCAGCAGTTGAATGTATAAGAAAACTAGTACATTTACGTGATGGCATATGATGTAGTAAGGAGAAGGGTGAACTACACGTACCCACAATGTCAATGAATTTTACTAGTATAGTGTTGAATGAAAAATCATACAAGAAATAGTTTATACTATGTGATTCCATTTATAGGGAGTCCCAAAATAAGCAAAACTAAACTATGCTGTTGGAATTGGGGATGGTGGTTACTCTGAAAGTGTACAGAAGTATTTCTGGTAATGTTTGTTTCTTGTTCTGGGTTCTGGTTGCACAGATATGCTCAGATTGTGAAAATTTAGTGAGTATTATACCCATGATATGTGTACTTCTCTCTATATATCTTGTGCTTCAATTTAAAAATAAAACAAACACAGTAGAACAAAGATATTTTTGATTGTCAGCTGTTGTCAGCCACACATTCGTGTGCTGGGGATAATATAATGAACAAACCTGTCAATATTCCACCCTCATGGAAGCTATTTTTATTGGGGAGTGGAGGAGACAGATAGATGCAATGAAGGAACATTAATGTTACTATGAAACCATAGTTGGTCGTTGCTTCTGCATTTGTTAAGTAGCTACTTTGTAGTTGCTATTGTTGTCTTCCAATTTATAAACTTGATTGATAGTGCATCATATTTCATTCTGTCTCTAAGACCTTCTTTGAAATATTATTACTTTTTTTATCTATAAATGCTCTCTCTTTTCTTGGCTTTATGCTGATTTCCAAGTGGTTTTAGACTCATTTTTAATCAGTATGTCAATAGATTTCTGCCAATTACCACAAAGTGTTCATTTCTGATAAAGGAATAGAAACAAAGCAAGATGGAAAAACCTGCTTTGGCAGCCAGTGGTATATGGGACCTATTACAGCCACTTAAGTAACCTCAGCAGTGATCTGTTTACAAGGGAAAGACAATTGCTTTCTAAGATCTATTGCCCATTTAGTGACCTCACTGACAAATGTTAACATTATTCAATATTGTTCTCTCATGTTTCCAAAGTTGTACTTTAATTGCCTTTCAGATGAAAGGGATGCTTTAATTATTATGCTTAATTGTGCAGAGAGAACAATGGCAAAAACAAGATATACATTGATGTTTCAATACGCTTTTATGGAATAAATGAAGTTCAAGAAGCAAAAGAAAAATGCTGAGAAAACAGGGGAAGAACCCTGGGAGTGTGTAGAGACGTTTACTGAGACCACGTACAGGGGCCCTGAGAGAAGCAAGAAAGATGCTGATTAGAGGGGAGAACACAGCATGTTTTTCTTGATCACTTCTGATTATGTGTGTCAAAATGTCTCTGTAGAGTGAAGGAATACGTAAAGCCTTTAGCTTGTGTTTTTAATAAGACCTAATGGTATTATTTAATTTAAAGCTTTATGAACAGTCTATTACTTAATAATGGTTCCTTTTATGAGATTCATGGTAGACATCTTTGTAATTATTATCCCATTCCCTTGTTTTTTGGTGGTTTTTCTTTCCTTTCGCCTCAGTCGGTAGTGGGCATGTGGCTCCTGTTGGCCGTTTTGCACAGTGCAGTCTGGCCCACAGTTTACAGCTGATTGGAGGAAGGAAGAACACATGTTTCAATCAGAGTGGCTTTCCCAGAGTGTGGTCACTGTTGATAGATCAAGAGGTGGACCTGTGACCCAAGCTTGGCCAACTCCTTCCTTAGGAATTTTGAGTTGAGTCTTAGAAAGAGAGGTTGGTCCCTCTTTGCATGATTTTATATATGTATGTACTATATAAACATGTATATTATATAATATAAATGTAAATGTAATACATATGTTCATAGAACACACACAATGGTCTGTCCTGAAAGTATCCAGCCATACCCTATGATAAATAGAAGAATTTATTGAAGAAGTTACAAGATACAAGAAACGTTGTACATAGGACAACGGCAACTCAGTACCTTTCAAAGTAGGCACCATGGGACCTCACACAGTTCTTCCTGAATCTCTTCCACTGTTCAAAACACTCTGCAAAATCCTTTGTTGGAATTGCCATCAGCTGCCCTGCCTATTTTCCTGAATCTCATCTATGGTCTGAATCTCTTCTTTTTCAAAGGTGATTTTAGTTTTAGGGAAAGCCAGACGTTGCAGGGTGCCAAATCTGGGCTGTAGGGGTTGCTGAGTCACCTGGATGATTTGATGTTTTGCCAAAAAACTGCAGGAGACATGATGCATGAGCAGGCGCATTGTTTTGGTGAAATTGGCAATTACCAGTTGCTCATAGCTGTGGCCATTTTTGTCATATTGCACCTCTCAACTGACGAAGAACATTGAAGTAATACTCCTTATTAGTTGTTTGCCATGGAGGGGTGTGCTCAGGATGGACAGAAACTTCCCAATCAAAAAACAGTTAACATGGTTTTAATCTTGCTGTGACTTTGCTGTGCCCTCTTTGGGCATGGAGAACCAGGCCCCTTCCATTGGAGTGACCGGGCCTTCTTTTCTGGATCATAACGATAGACCCATGATTCATCTCTGGTTATGACCTTCTTGAAATCTGGTTCATTTGTAGTGATTTCAATCAAGTCATTAGCAACTGCAGCATGATGTTTCTTCTGTTCTGGTAGCAGAAGCCATGGAATGAATTTTGCCATGACATGTTTCATGCCAAGACACTGCATCAAAATCTAGGACATAGTACTCATATCACAGTACTATACATAGTACTCACTGTTCTGTGAGTACTCACAGTACTCATAGTTTTTGGAGTCCTCCGATCATCTTCTAGTTCTCGTACTGTCAGTCACTGATCCTTGTTGATTGCAGCCAGTACACGTTCAACTTTCTCAAGTGTTCTGCTTGTTTCAGGCTTTCCAGAATGTGAATCACTTTCAACAGATTCTCAGACATCTTTGAAGCAATTGTGCCACACTTTTATTTGTGCTGCACTCATTACATCATCCCTGAAGGCCTTCTGAATCATCTGAATAGTTTCCACAGAGGAATGTTTAAGCTTAGTGAAAAATTTGATGCAGATTCATTGCCTTACCCACTTAATCTTTTTGAATGCAATGGCCGCTCAGTACATGTGCTCACTCAATGGTGTTTTCTGCCTCCACTGACTAGTACAGTGAAGTCATCATTGTTCACACATGCACATTCCAGTCCACTCTCCTTGGCTGCTAGGTATATCAATGTTGTATAAACCATTCTCATTATATTAACAATGGCCAGAGAGACCCTGGTCATATATGCTGTTTGTAGACATCTTTTTCTGTTATCTGCTATACTCTGTAACAGAAATGAATGCTCTATGTGTGTAGCGGAGAGAAGAGCTGGGAGGTAAATGTTCTTGAAGTCATTCTTGTTCCTAGTTCCTGTCCGTTCATGGAGGCAAGGGGACATTCCTTTTCTTGGATTCCATGAGAATATTAATTACCCTTAGATGGCAGAGTGGGTTTCTGTACCTGCAAACAACAGTTCTATGTACTATCGCTCCCTTACTTTATACCAACTCTCTTCTGCAGACAATACCTGTGGGTTACCACTGTACAGTACAGTATACAATCCTTTTGGAAATGAAATGGCTTAAAGTCAGCTCAACTACCTTTAGGAATGAAATGGCTTAAATAAATATAATAAATATAAGGAGTAAATAAATATTTTAGAATTTCTAAGAAGAGTGTATATGTCATTTTACATTTGGAATTATGTTTCACTGAATGATAAAAACTAATTATAAAAATTGTTTCATGTTAAAGTTGAAAGGAATCTTCACTTCAGATTCTTTTCTAGCTTAGAAAAGTAGGGCCAGTGGAGGTCAACAGACCTATTCAGATTTCATGGCTCATCAGCCCCAGTAGGACTTTTCCATTGGGACAGTAAAGAGATTACAGATGGGCCATTACAGAATCTGAACCTGAAAGCAGAGAGCTAAATTCCAGAGAGAATGGAAGCTGGGGCGATGGGGCATGGGGGAGCATTCCTATGGAACGCATGGGGAATGAAGTTGTGAATTCAATGTCAGGTTCCCAAACACCAAATTCCATTTCATGCCCTCTTATTGCCTGGGCCATCATGCATTTTGCAATTGCTACTTTCTTTCTGTCTTCTAGATTCAAAACTCTTAACCTCTTCCCATAATTCCTCAGCTCTCAACCTCCTCTGAAGAACCCTTAGGTTAGGACTGAATGAGAAGATATCTTCTTTATCAGCCATTAGAGAGATGTGTGATTTGATGAGATGGAAGCAGGATGTGGACCAGAAGGCACTTTGGGAGAATGTGTTCTCAAAAGGGAAATATTGATAAATCAAGAAATTATGCATAATGAATTAATCTAGTCAGAGGTCGTGGAGAACTAACTAGAAATTTGTACATTTTTCTGGGTGGCAGATTTTCAACCTCATTTCTTAGATGAGAAACTTGCTTGACCTATATGTACCTCACTGAGTTCATCTTTTTATTGGGAGAATCAGCTGAAATTTGCAGCTGTATAGTTTAAATGAGAAAATACACATGCAGAATTTAGCACAGTAAGAACTCACTATACATTAACTATTAAAACTGGGAAAGATCGCTTCTGGCCTTTTGGCTCAGATCAAGTACAATATCTGTTCCTATTAGTTTAAAACTGGGAAAAATAATTTTTAAAAAGGTAAAATTATGACTCACAGACATATAAAACAAACATGTGTTAAAGATTTTGTTGAACTCATTATTAAATGAGTACAACCATTTCAAAGGGGAAATCTATAGAGTAGGAATATTGAAATTAATTTCTCTAAACAGTGCATGATTTTCTACTGGAGGCACCCGGTAGTCTTTTTTGCTCATTCCAAATTCCCCAACATTGCTATAATTATTACTAATTCATCTTAGCTGAGTTCCTCCATTCATGCCCACTTATCAGGAAGGTTTCTACCTTTGACATATCATATATCTAATGTGCTTAAAACCCACATTTACAATATAAGTATACCTTCCTACTCCAGGTAGATTTTACAATAGAGTTCTTCTGTTACAACCCCTTATTATCAAGCCTTCAATTCTTGGCCATAACTTACCAGCTTGGATTAAAGTCAGAGGATAAAAAAACACGTTGAGGCTTAAACAAGGAAGAAAAACGGAAGTGGTCATTCTGGCAATTTACCCATTTAGAATGTCTGGGGCTATGAAAACTAAATCCACTGTTGGCAGTGCACACTCAAGTAAAAAGTCTATTTGGTGTGGGAAATAGTACTCAACCTTTCATTTTCAGCAATTTAATCAAATCTCTCCTGCTCTCTCAAATATTTATTTAGTCTCCTATAATTTATGGTAACCATGGCGCTTAGTATTACCCAGGTGTTAAATCTAATACAAAAAAGGTAAAAGGAATAGTAAAGAAGTATCAAGTGATGCCCAAGGGAACTTATTAAGTGTATTTCATTTAAATAATCCAATTCAACGAATTGAGGCAAAACTCTTAAAAAAGAGAGAGAAAGAACTTGGTTTAAACTGAAGTAGGCACCTTACCTGAAAGCTGCTCAGGTCATTAATTTTAATAATTTCTATTGTACACATCCAGGTAGACAGCTGTTTAGTTATTGTGCTGGCTATTACTCTTATTAGGTTGATATTAGGATCTCCATGTGAAAGATGCTCAAAGGGGCCAGTCACTTGCACAAGGGCATAGGCACGTCCACAGACACTGTTCCATTTCAGCTTATACTTATCTCTTTTCCAGGAAACCTGAGCTGTTTCTTGGTTAGCCATTCCTGAGCAATCTCCATCTGAGAGAGGAGACTTCACTTGGAGAGGTAACATAATATAAGAAACCTTAGCCTGAAACATTTCAGGAGGTTAGCCATGTCACCTTGAGGTACCTCTCTCCGACAATCCCTTACCCTCAGACACCACTGTGTTTCATACCTTCTTCTCCGACAGTCAGCACGAATTCCATGCACCTATATACAGGCTCAACCTGTGAATGTATTTGATTGCTACTCCGCCACATGTAAGAGCCATTTTAGAAGAGAAAGGTTAGACCAGAAGCCCACGAGGCTAGTGGTGGGCCTCGAGGTTAGTTGTGGGCTCACCCTGAAGGCTAACCGAACAAGTCGAAGTCAAGAGGGCTGGATTCCAGGTCCGACTTTGCCAGTATCAATAGCATGACCTTGGGCTAAAAATTTAGAACTTTTGTCCTGAGCACTTTTACCACTATGTGAACTAATTTAGTAGGAGAAAAATGAGTATAGTCGATTCTCCAATACTAATATGCTAACATTACAGTGTGAAGAGGGTGTGGGCTTTGGAGCTTCAGATTTTGGCTCTGTTTTTACGCAGCTGTTATTTAGTAAATTTTAAGAAATTACTTAATGTGTCTGAGCCTCAGTTTCCATACCCATAAAATGATAAAGACACTATGTCAGGGGGTGTTATAAAGATAATCTATAACATGTTTAACATGCCTGGGACAAAACATGTATATGCTAAATATTAGCTATTATTTTACATATTTCTTTAGACCCAGTCCCCTGCAAACTAAGTACTCTTGTTTTTCTTTATAATTATATATCCAAATATTGGAGGAAGGATATGAAAGTTCAAATATGGCATGCTTCTTTTCTTATTTAAACTATGTAACCTAACTTATTTATTCATCGGGGCAACAACGTTCACCCAGATATTGGGTAGACCTTCACGTTGGTGACCCATGGCAGTTTTCTGTTTCAGGCTGAGGTCTTTTATATTATATCACCTGTCCAAGTGAGGTATCTTCTCTCAGAAGGAGATTGCTCAGAAATGCCAAGTTATTTTGTTAAAATCCTCAGCCAAATAGGGCCCATTTATTCAAATCCAATAGTGCAGAGAAATATTATTATAAAGATAAATAAGAAGCAGCAGTGTGTACTGGAAAGAGACTAGATGGAGAATTAAAAAAAATCCCCATTTGCCAGTTCAGCTGACACCAATTGTAAATGTGACCCAGAATCATGACTGAAGTTCTTTGGGGCTCTGTTTCTTCTGACTTATTGAACCACATATATTCTAGATGCGTAGAAGCATTCATAATCTATGCTGTGTAATTGCAAGTTAGTTACACATGAGGAAATAAATTTAGATTATCTGTGTTTTGGATACTACTCTTTCCTTTCATTAGCATAGAAATCAAGGATATTTGCAATCACTACTAATAATGCTAGCATTATCATAGGGCTAGTGTAGTAGAACAGCCCGACTACGCTAGCTTTAGTATACTACAAAGCACTTTCCAAATATATTGGTTCATTTGGACCTCACAATCACGTGCGAGATAGATGTTATTCTCTCCCTTTGACAGGCTAGGAGTGTGTGTGTTTGTGTGTGTCTGAGAGAGAGAGAGAGTGCATGATCCCACAACCATCGTAGCAAAATTGTAGAAATCAGTAACAGCCTTGGTCTTGCTCTAGTGTGTTCGTACTGAAGCTTTGCTGCTCCAGTCATCCTACATCTGCTTCTGTTTAGCCCAAGCCCATTAACACAACAGTAAC
The DNA here is from genome assembly GCA_004027475.1 of Anoura caudifer. NCBI lineage: Eukaryota > Metazoa > Chordata > Mammalia > Chiroptera > Phyllostomidae > Anoura > Anoura caudifer. The sequence continues at coordinate 135,135 of PVKU01001931.1, read as the reverse complement.
ATTGGGAACTCTGCCTGGATAAAACCTATAAATATGCCTCATGATAACTCAAATAATTAATAATCAATAGTCCAAAGAATTACTGGCTTGTAACACATAAAAACAGACCTTACACCTTTGCAGGTTTTCCACTGATCCCCAAAATGGCTTTTTCTGAACAGGGTTCAAAGATGATAATTTAATTATTTTCCCAAGCTTTGAAACCACTTAGGGAAAAATAGTCAAATGTTTTCAGTTTAAAAAAAAACACTAAAAATAGTTTAAATTTTATTATAAAGCAATATATTTACTGTAGAAAATGAGGTAACACATAAAACAAGCCCAATTTCACCAATTCCAGTGAAAATTATGTTTGGCCATCTGGAATCATGGCAGAGTATTCACTTTCAGGGCACTTTAATGTTCTTCAACCAAATTTGGCCTCAGAAGCTTTCTCAACACAGTGCCTGTGGCATCCACAATACTTGATCTGAGTGGGCCCATGGGTTGATATTCATTTTTCATCTCTTGTGCCTTTCCAATACCTTTTCTCTGGGCTCAGCTGTCAGCATATACTCAAATGTACACATATATCCTTAAAATTTTACTGATTCGGCTGGCTTCAAAGCATTCAACTTCTTTATTAATGTGATACCATCTATTTTGTTTTCTATAAAAGGTGCAGCTCTTGCACTGCAATCAAAGAATTTTCTCTGCTGCTTCAGGGATAAGGATAGAAAGTTAAAAGGTCTTATGCAGATAATCATAGAAATCGGTTCTGAAAATGAGCTTGAATGTGAATAGTTTAAGTGCAAAGTTTTCAAAAGGAGACTTTTGTAGTGAAAATACTTAATACCCAACATTCTGTGGTAAGCCTACATGCTTTCCAAATAAGGTGTCCCTGTCCTTCTAAATTACTTAGTGTAAAAGCTGTAATGTTATATGTTCCCCGGGGGGCAGAGAGTAATTCAGATATGAAGTAATTTTAATAGAAATCATTCCTCTTTTCTTGGCAAGAGAAGAATTTCAGTAGGAATTTTTCAAAATTACAAAATATCCCTCCCTGGGGAATCCATGCTGCCACTTAGCAGATTTCTCATTTCATTTAACACAAATATTTTGATCCTCAAGGGGAACTATGCTCAGTTACAGTTTCTGCATTACTGTCTCCCAAAGATAAATGAGGTGCCTTTCTCTAAAATGGACACAGGAGAGGTAAGGTGGGAGGAAAATGATGTAAATCCCAGGAAGAAATTTCTAAAAACAAATCATTTACCAAAGTCCTTAAAAATGGAAACAACCTCCAATTGCTATTTCATTTTCTTCTTAGAATGTTTTTCAAACAGGAGCAATAGAAGAGAGACTTTTTTTCCCCCTAGGAGAAAGCTAGCCTAAAGATCTACCTGAGGGAAAAAGATGTTGATCTTGGAAGGCACCTGGGTTGATCCTCTTACCAGTTCACATGGCTGCAGTGGCCTACTGCTGGACGGGTGGGTGGAGAGAGATTATGAGTTGTGCATGGATTTAGCTGAAAAGGGCTCTCTGTCTGAGGGAGAGCTGTGAACTAGGATGCTTTCCATTTGCTGATCTTGGATAGGTAATGCCCTAGTGGTGCCAGCGCACCTGTGAGGAAGATGCAACTTGCCATCAGTACCTGTTCCCAAGTGCCCTCTGCCCTCCAGCTCTTCTGTAACAGTATTGAAACCTGCCCTTTCCAACTGACATTAAAAATTCCATCTTGCCCCACTAGTAATTCCATTAAGCTTCCACTCTTTGCTGAATAACAAGCAAAATAATCTCCCACTTTGGGTAAATTGGATGCCCTATGTTTGCCAGTGGTGCTGTAGGAAAAGTTGAGCTTGAAGGAAGTAACTCAATGGTGGTAACATCAGGCAGCAGGAGTTGTTAGGGAAAATGTTTAGAAGTATGTTATTGTTGCCATCTTGCTCATAGTGGGCATCTACCTATTTTGTCTCTGAAAGAATGACATTGCTCTTAAGGTCAACTTCAGCACCATATTTTGGTGGTGAAAGCATTCCTTTCTTGGAAGGTAAATAAATAGCTGTGACATTATCAGTGAAGGAGGCACTAAAAGAACTTTTAAATAAACCTTGATGTCCTCAAATAAATTCATTCTTGCAGGCCCTTACATGATCCATCAAAACTTTACCCTTAAATGTCAGATCTCAAAAAGTTTATTTAGCTGCATTTGAATTAGAAACTTAGACCCTGAGTACCTGTAACCATGGCCCATGTAGATATTTTCGTCATTTTAGCCCAGGGTGCTCAGTGTCTGGGCAAGTAGTTAGCAATCAGTAAATGTTTTTGCCCCACAGTCTGAAAGTTTAGCAACACCAAGGGAAATTGCTTAACTGCTTTCATCATACAACATGGCTATCATGGATTCGTGGTTGTTACAGAAACCCGGGGTCAGGAGCAACCCTAACATACAAGTGGTCCGATGTTGCAGTGACTTTGATTTCCTGAGGGGATACTGGAAGTTTTGTTGCCTGAGGGATTGACATCAGTGCCCAAGGTAACTGCCAAATGTTTGACGCTAGTTCACAAGCCCTTTTGGAGGAGAGGATAAGCAACTCTCTAAAGCCATAAGCAGCTGTTAAAAAATACAATTATTTTTGAAGTGGAGATTTTATAACCACTTAAGCTCCAAGAATTGTTTAAAGTGATATAAAAAAAAAAGTAGTATCACTTTTTAAAATGTCTTGAAGTGGGCCTCTTTGTAAGGAAACAGACTTTATTAGGCCAATCTTTCCTTCTTCGTTATACTTTGTTTTTATGATGTTAGGCCTAGCAGAAGTCACTTCTATGTCAAGTACATCAATTCATGCCCATAGTAATGAAGCCAGGATGGGTATTAAATTTCCTGTGGCCAATTTCAGGGTGATCAAGGGCTCACCTAACTCCAGTCATGTTTTTGACAAATATGTGCCATGCAACATATGTCCCCTGAGATGTGGGACAAGAAAATATAACTAGATTTGTGTAGACCCATCTTTACTAAAGAACTAATGTTAGAAATATTAGTTGTTAATATTTATAATAAGATGTAATATATTTTGAGTGCCTTCTGAGAAGTAAACTCTGTACTAAGCACTTCACATGTAATGCTCCCAACAATATTGTAAGAGGTATGAGCAATTCCTTTTGATAGAAAAGAAAATAAGGCTCCTGGAAGTTAGGTGATTTCCCCAGGATCATATTGCTATTAAATGACAGACATTGGGTTTGAAACCAGGTTTGTCTAACTTCAAGCCCACTTTTATTCCTTTATGCCAGGCTGCCTCCAATAATATTATTTGTATAGTAATTTATAATCGATAATAGACTTTTCATTTACTTTTGATCTCTGAATGCTGAGGATTACTTACTAGGGATTTGATCTTTGTCATTGCCTAATGGATAGGGAATGAAGGTGAAATCATTTGAAGCTCATTCAGATTTGCGCAACTGGGCCTGGCATCCAGGCACTTTGACCCTTCCTCCTGTGCTATTTCCATTCCATCAACAACACCGAAGGTTTTGCGGCTAGTGAGTGTCACAGCTTGCTACCCCTGTCTTCTTTCTCGGAGGTTTCTTGAACTAAGAATCAGAAGACTTAAGATTTGTAAGAGTTTATCAAACCCACTGCATGAGGCATTTCCTCCACAATCCCTACCTTCAAGAAGTTCACACAAATGTGATGCCTAATAAGCACACTTATAAAGTGAGCCCTTGGAAACTAGTAGGTGACTCATAATTGATGAGAAAAGATATGCATAATTACATAAAAATTATTGAGTATACAAAGGACTCAAACTGTAATTTGTGCTCAATGCCTTAGCTGAAAAGTGGAAACCAATTTATAGTCAATTCTCAGATAAGAAAATTGTTAGTTATACATAGCATGAGAGAAAGATCTGGAAGATTGTAGCATAATCAGAAGAAAGCTGAATGTCAGTAGAATTAGAAGAAAGCTGAAAGAGGGTGGGTGGGCCTAAGGAAAATTATTAGCTCGTATGTCTATGCCCTTTTGCTAAAGTGAGTTATTCTAGGGCAGGAGCCATGTTTTATTTTTAAGGTTTTTTTACCCCTTCACCTCCATTGGCTAACATTGTGTAGAAACTGGCTTTCTAACCAAGCATTTATAGATGGGCATGAAGGCATTTATGTACCTCCTAATATTGAAAATAGAATGAAAGGTGTATGCATATTTTTCTGAAGAGAAGTCCATAGATTTTGTTGGTGTTTTGAATGCATTATCTCTGCAAAACAACTAGTCGAAAGTGACCCTCCATACTGGCTACATGTTAAAATCATTTGTGCAGCTCTTGGGAATTACAGATGGCTCCTCACTGGTACTATTGAATCAGAATACCCCAGGAAGGGGAGGTAGGGGTGAAGATTAACAAAATACTCTAAAATTTATTACAGTACACTGACAGTGCTGAACACTACTGACCTAGAACATAGAATTGTCATGTTATTTGAATAAGGAGGGGACAGAGAAAGGAAACCATGTGGATGTTTTTGGGGGGTCATGTACATGGATAAAGAGAAAACAAACTAAAGAAATTATTTTCTTATTCTCAAATGTATTGGTTTATATCTTTTACTTTCTATTAATAACTTTTGATCTCATTGTGCCAATGTTTTTCTTAAAAGCTGCCTCAAATCCTTTCTAAAAGCAGGCATTGCAGTGTTGTGCTTTATATTATTTACTGTGTTTTAGGTGACAAGCAAGGGAAATAGATTTTGACTATTTAAGCCCAAAGTGGGGAGATTGGAATGGTTAGGAATGCTCACAGAACTGAGGAAAAAACTGAAGATTTTGCTTCTGGAAATACCAGTTTGGGAGCCGTTTCCTGCAGCCTCTCAGCTCAGTTCCCAAGACCTCCACCTTTGCATTTCCAAGGCTCACAAGGCCAGGGAAGATTCAGAGTGGCTCACATTGGGTGTGGTGTCTGCCAGCTAGGGCGAAGAGCTGGGTACAGCTATGGGGAGCCCACCTGTGTGCATTGGGGGCCATTTCAAGAAAAGGAGGAGTTTCGGAAGATCACGAGTCATATCAATTCATATCTCCTCTATTCATAAATAAATTTTTGTTTATTCTAGTCTAAAACCAATTTTTAAGAAATGGAAAAGTCACAGCTTCAGAAGAGGAAGTCTACTAGAAGTTTATATTTTTTAGTTCAGTTGGTTGTGGCTCATAGTGGAAGATAATTATCAAGGGACTGTGATTTTGTGGTATTTACCCTCATACAGCTAGTAAGGGATCCACAGAAGACCTATACAGCTGGTGGCTGGCAGACCATAGAACAGAGCGGGCCAGGACCTAAGGCAGAGCTTGTCCACTTCCGTACCACTGGCATTTGGGCCTGGACAGTTCTTTGCTGTGTGAGTGAGTGTGTATGTTGGTTGTGTCCTGTTCATTTTAGGATGTTTTGTAGCATTGTGTACTTCTGCCCAATAAATGCCAGTCATCACAGACAAAAGTGTCTCCAGGCATTGCCAAATGTACCCTGCAGAACAAAATTTCCCCTGGTTGAGAATCACTGACCTAGAGGATGACTGAGGAGTGACTGTTTTGGTTTACAAGTCATGACTGAGCTCTTACTGCATGTGTTGTGGTAGTCACTTCGAGTTAAAGATGATAACCCTCGCTTCAAACCGTTCACACAATAATGGGGAAAAGCAGACACAAACAGCACTGTTTGTATCTCTGTTGTGTTATCAGGACCCAGCATAGCCCCTAAAATATATGACCTGCTCAGATATATATTGATGGGGTTAATGAAAATGTAGCCTGTGTTAACTGTTTGACCTAAGACAAGTTCAATAATCTCAAATAATCTCTGTGTCCTCATTTATAAAATAGGTATAATGATAGTTACTCACAGCACTGGGGTACGGTTTAGATAAAGTAATACATACTTACAACATGATAGGCATTCAATACTAAATTATTATAAAATGAAAGTGTAAAGTGCCATTTGGGATCTTTTCTTTTTTTCCATAGAATTTCTGACAATCGCCCACAGCTGAACAGTAAGGTATTAAGTGCCATACGTTGTAAGTCTAGGGAAAGCCTGATGCCACCTCACCATAGCTCTCACACAGAGACCATCCCAGTAACCCCCAGGCCTTGATTATGTAAAGAAACATGGAGATGGGGAGAGGAGCTTGTCCCTTGGAGAATGTTAAATTCTGTCCTCCCTGGGGTGGAATACACCAAGTGCTAACCCCCTATAGTCAAAAAATGCCTATGAAATTTATCTGATTAATTGGGGAATGGGTAATGCCTTTGAAGATGGCTGTGTGTAATGTCACAGGCATGAGGACAAAAGTGCAGAAGTCAGTGGACGTGAGGGATGGAACACCCAGGAGAGGAGGCTGTCTGCAATGCTTGGTGTGGCTAGATGGCCTGGATGCTGATAGACTAGCTAGGGTTTAAATCAGCTCATAGGGGAACCCCAGACGGGCACAGGGTCTGAAGGCTAAGTCCTATTTAGGGGCCATGCAATAGAGGAGGCGGCCAGGCTATGCCAGCCTCTCCCACAGGGAAGGACTCTGAAGGAATAACAAATGTACCCACAAGAAAGAGCCGCATTTAGAAACTGGGTATACCAAAGCACCTAAATGCTTCTCAATAGAACAAGTAACAAAAACAAGAAAGGAGATAAAGAACTTGTGTATCATGCTCACATTGATGGTCTGGTTATGTGAATTAGAGTTTATGGCCTCAACAGAATCAAATAAAGTCTGACCTAATGAAAGTAGAGGAGCTCCTGGTCTGCAGATCCTTAAATTCCCTTTTAATAGCATCAGGATTGGTCTCCAAGCCCAGGGTAAGGCTCAGCCAAAAGTAGGTGGGGACTAGAGGGCTGCCAGCCAGAGGGGTGCACAGGTCCCTACCCGCAATCCAGTCACACAGCTGTTCGGTGCTTGCATTGCGTGACTGCTGGGCTTGCACAGAAAGCCTGGACTTCTACAAGAAAAAGGGTCTCACCTTGCATCCTATCAATAACACCAGAGGGAGTCTTCATTTCCAAAGGTAATTGCCGCAAACATGTTACACAATATCATTCATTACTTGCTAGGATTGAGTGTTGAAAGTACATTTCACAAGATAATGAAGTTCTTTCCCAGGACCAAAATAACCGGTTATCTGACTCTTAGGCTCATCCCACATTAGATGTATTACACACACAACTGTCAAAATAAATAACTTACTTGGATGTGTCAGAGCTCACAACAAGCTGATGAGAAATGTGTAGGGTTGTAGAAAGCAAATCAGAGAGGCTGAGAGAGTGAGGGGAAAATAATGGTCCATGTCAGCAAAGGGACAGCCCAGCACGAGACGAAAGCCTGGTGAGATTCTAAATGCCCACATTCCCCTTCCTGCAGGTTTTTGTGAACAAAAAGGGCCACATGTGGTCACACCAAAAATATCAGTTTGAAATGAATTTCCAGCTGCAGCAGTGTCTCCTGCAGCTGGCTCTGCAATGGACAAAGGTGAAAGACAAAGCCTTGGAACTAAAACGGGGGCTTTCAATCAGGTAGCGTGAGACAAGCGGGGGATCATTCATTAGCTGGCAAATAACATTTTTGTCCGGCAACAGGTATCATTTAAAAAACAAAAGATTGGGCAGCCTGCTCCAAACAGGAAAAGTTGCAGGCATGGATTTGTTGAATGGAAAGTTATTTTTAAGGAAGAGTTAGTGTATATTTAAAGTAGCTTCCAAGTAGAAGTGATGAGCTTAGGGAAGCATGAGAAAACCAAATAATGATGACGATGAGGAGGAGGAGGAGGAGGATAGAGGAAAAAAAGGAAGAAGAACAGAAAGAAGAAGGAAAAGGAGAAGTAGGAGGAAGTAAAGGAAGAGGAAGAGGAGGGGAAGAAATCTCATTCAGACCAGCTAAATAAAAAACCAAAACTTGACCTATACAAAGCATACATAAACAAGTAAGCTCAGTTGGAAAAGATGGTAAGGATGGGGAAGATGGACATACTCCAGGCTGAGTAATGTTCTTTCAATGGCAGCAGTCATCTGTCTCATGTGTCATTATTTTTGCATGACACCATGTAACAAAGCACCCCTACAGTGTTCTCAGCTTGCAGCTGTCACTGGTGTGCCCCTAAAGAGCTCCAGTTTGATGGAACATCATTCAAGGCAGTGGTCACATGGAAGGCCCGGTTCTGTCTGTCTTTGGGTGGACAAGTTCTAAGAATTCGTTGAGCATGCTCAGTTGGCCCAGGCATTTGAGGCCCTGGGTCCCTCCTCCTGGTGTGGCTTTTCTGTTTCTCCGAAAGACCAGTGTCAGTTTAGGCAATTTTGTGACAACCATCAGAATCTTCACTTTGCCAAAGACAGAGGAAGAAGATGAGAATTACTGGGAGAGAGATCTGGAGTGAGAGATAATGAGGCCATGTTGGCTCCCCCACCCCCCGCCCCGCCCCAGTAACTTCTGTGAGCATTGCTGTTATAATAGAATGAATAGAATGTATAGAACTGTAGACATGAGGCAAGAATCAGGGCTTTGGAGGCAGACAGCCATGGATTCCAACTGTGCCTCTTAGGGCAAATTGCTTAATCTCTTACACCTGTGTCCTGTTGAAGAACACTATATATTTTGAAAAGTTACAAAGATTAAATTAATGAGACCCACTTTGAGAGCTTATGTTAATGTATCTACAGTACCTCAGTGAAACCTCACCACAACCCTAGGAAGTGAGAACCATAATTCATTCCCCCCATTTTACAGAGGGAGAGACTGAGAGGGGAAGTATCTTGTGTTGAGATCATACAGTGGTAGAACTTGGATTTGAACTAGGTCTGTGTGGCTCCAGAATCTGAGGTCTGACCGTCCACGTAAAAATACTCAGCTTGGCCTCTGACACAGAGTAAGCACTTAATAGATGGCAGCTCCTGTTATTATTACAACTACCTTAAATCCATTTCGGAACAAGAAGGGATGTGAATAAAATAAAAGAACGACTGTTTTGCTGGTGTCTTTTTAATCACAGGGAGTATAAATTGCCCTGCCAGTTCTCATAGACACTTTGCTCAGAGCATGGTGAAGATCTCTACTTTACCGGGAAATGAACCAAGTGAACAAAATCAAATGGTGGAAAAAATTCTCTTATCTAAAAAAGGCTTAGACACATCTGTTGCTTTGGCTACTACTAAAACATGTGGTTCCTTCTGGAGGCTGATGTTTCCGCTATGGTATTGGGATGTCTATAAGTTTAGGCTTTACTGGAAAAAATGAGGGGGTTTATTAGAATTTCTAAGGACTCTCTTCAATAGATTCAACAATATTCATTATGAAAGTTCAAATAATAGCAAACTCAACCTCAAATTAAAAACTTCTATTTATCGGAAAAATTAGTGTGCGGATTTAAGAAAAAACTTTCATTTGCCCACTGCAGTCTAGTTGTGGGGATGATGTGAATTGTTTAGAATTTTAGTTCCTTCTGCAGTTGTACTTTTTGGTAGAGTAAATCATACACATGTTTACAAGAGACAATTTATTAGAAAACTGTATACTTAATTTCTTAATTAGGTGAATAACAATGACTGAGGTCTGGGCAAGAGTTTTTTTTTTTTTTTTTTCCTTTTCAAATAATGGTTGGAAAATAGGCCAGGTGATTATTAATCTATTTTTAGGGCTTGACAGGTCAGTTTTATTCCTAGGAAGGGGTTTAATCTATTTGTAGAACTTGGTAATAGCTCAGAGCCATTTATCACCGAAGGTTAAAAACCTCTGAGCTGACTTCCTACTTTAAACAGCCTAGACTAATCCCCTCTGGAAATCCAGTCTTCTGCCTCATCACCAGATGGCACTAAACATCTTTAGGGGGGAGAAGAGAGGTGAATGGGGAGGTTTGCTTTCTGGTGTTTCAACTAAATAATAAATCCATTTAAAATGCTAAATGCCGAGGGAAGGGAATACACAGAGAAATTGGGCCAATCTCCACGTTAAACAATCCCACAGCATTCCTTTGTTCCTGCTCCCAACCAATTTCCTATCTTCTAAAAGGTTGAATCTGATAATCCCAGGGAAAGAGAATCCTGAGTCAATTTTTTATTGTAGTAAAATACACATATCATAAAAGTTATCATTTTAACTATTTTAAGTATACAGTTCTGCGGTCTATACAATTCATTGCAGTGTGTGCATCCCCAGTGTTGTACAAACATTATCACTACCTGTTTCCAGGGTATTTTCATCATCCCCAACAGAAACTTTGTACCAATTTAGAGTCTTTAATAAAACCTTTATTTTAAAATAATTACAGATGTACAGAAACCTGCAGAGATAATACAGAGAGGTCGCACGTACACCTCAACTAGTTTCCTCCGACAGTTTTTATGTGACCACAGTCCAATATCAAAATCAGGAAATTGAAATTGAGTTTGGTACAATGGTGTCTATAGTTCTTCACCCCCCCAGCTTTATTGAGATATAATTGGCATATAAGGTTGTGTAAATTGAAGGTGTAGAAGGAGATGATTTGATATATGTATACATGAAATGATTACTGTGGTAAGGTTCATCAATACCACCTTCATCTCACATAGTTACCATGTGTGTGTTGAGAACATTTAAGATCTCTTAGCAACTTTTAAGTATACACTACAGTATTGTTAACTATAGCCACCATTAGTTCCCCACTACATATTTGCCTTATAGCTAGAAGTTTGTGCCCTTTGACCAACACCTTCCCACTTCCCCCGCCCTGCGGTCCCCGAAAACCGCAATCTGCTCTGTTTCCCCAAGTGCAGCTCTTCTAGATTCCATGTATCAGTAACAGTATCTGGTAATGGTCTTTCTCTGTCTTATTTCACTTAACAAAGTGCCCCCCGGTTTCATCCACGTTGTTGCAAATGGCAGGGTATCCTTTTTTATTTATTTTATTATTTTTAAACATTTTATTTATTTATTTATTTATTTATTTTGAGAGAGAGAGGACAAGAGGGAGAAAGAGAGGGAGGGAAACATCAATGTGTGAGAGAAACATACATCAGCTGCGTCTCGCATGCCCCCAAGCAGGGACTTGGCCTGCAATGCAGACGTGTGCCCTGACTGAGAACCAAACTGGCAACCTTTTGGCTTGTGAGATGACGCTCAACCCATTGAGCCACACCAGTCAGGGCAGGATTTTCTTTTTTTACTATGGCTGAGTAATATTCCATTGTATATATAAATGACATTTTCTTTATTCATTTATCTATTGACAGAAATGTAGCTTGTTTATACATCATGGGTGTTATGAATGATGCTGCAATGAACATGGGGTGCAGATATCTCTTTGAGGTAGTGGTTTCATTTCCTTCACATATATACCCAGAAGCAAGACTGCAGGATGTTATGGTTGTTTTATTTTTAACTTTTTGACAAACTTCCATAACTGTTTTCCATAGTGGTCGTACCAAGTTATATTCCCATTAGCAGTGTACAAGTGTTCCTCTTTCTCCATATCCTTGACAGCGCTTGCTATTTCTTGTTGTTTTTTTTGTATGTGTGTAGATAGTTCTATGGCATTTTATCATATGTGTAAATTTGTGTAACCACCTCCAGTATCAAGATACAGATCATTTAACTAAGTGTACAAACTTCATCATCCCTAAAGTCCTTTACCCTCCTCTGTTTATAATAAAATTGCCTTACATATTTATTCTAGCTGTGTTGAGAATCATATCACCACATCACACATTAAACTATTGGCTTCAACTGTCAAACAATTTGGAAAAACCGAGAGAATAATATGTTGTGTCTACCCATATTTTGTTCTTTGTGTTATTTCTTCCTTTTTGATATTCCAAGATTTTTCCTTACATTTCCTTTCTGTTTCAAGAACTTCCTGTATGGGAGATCTACCGGTGAAAAATTCTCTTAGTTTTCCTTCATCTGAAAATGTCATTATCTCCCCTTTATCACTGAAAGATAATTTTGCTGAGTATAGAATTTAGGGTTGACAGTTTTTTCTTTTAGCACATAAAAAATTTGTTGCTTCCTTCTGGTCTCCATGGTTTCTGATGAGAAATTCAATGTATTTTTTTAACTATATAGATAAGTTGTCTTTCCCTGTTTCTAATCTCAATATTTTTTCTTTCTTTTTTTTTCCCCCTGAACTTGGCATGGATTTCTTTGAGTTTATCCTCTTTCAGGATCACTCAGCTGCTTGAATCTGTAGGTTTATGCATTTTGCCAAATTTAGGAATAGTTTTTCTAGCTCCATCCTCTTTCTCCTATCCTAGGGCTGCAATGACATGAACATTAGATCCTTTATTATAGTTCCATGGAGGCTTCAGGATTGGTTCATTTTTCCTCAGTCTGTGATCTCTCTATTGTTCAGTTTGGGTCATTTCTATTGTTTTATCATCAAGGTCACTGATATTTTTCTTTTGACCTCTCCATTTTGCTATTGAGCCCATCCTTTGAATTTTCTATTTTGTCTATTATATAGTTCTAAAGTGTTCATTTGGTTCTTTTTAACATGTTTTATTCCTTTGTGAGACTTCTTATTTTTTTCATTTGTTTCAATTGTGATTGTAATTGCTTATAGAAATAATTTTATGGTGATTACTTTAAAATTTGGGGGGATCATTTTCACCCATGTATGATGTTAGTGTCAGCTGTCTGTTCTCTTTTCTTGTTCAAGTGTAGATTTTCTTGGTTCTTGGTATGATGACTGATATTCAATTTTATCCTGGACATCTTCAGTATTATGATATGAAATATGGATGTTATTTAAATCTTCTGTTTCAGTCGACCTCTTGACCTGTTCACACTGGCAGGTGAAGGGGACTCTGGCCTGTTGCCACCAGGCAGAGGTGGACACGTAAGCATACCACTTGGCCTCTATTGACACCACAGTGTCATCCCTTTGGGTCTCAAGGTTCGTAGCTAGTATAACTTTTTCTTGCTACCTTTCAACATCAAGTTATGTTTGATTTCTATTTAATGTTTGGGATTTTTACTGTGGATAATGGGAGGAATAAGGAGAATTGCATGACACTATCTTGGTTCTGAACTGAAAGTCCCGGAGTAGTTTTATTTCATTTTGTGTGTAATTGGTGAAACACGTGATCCAAGTAAAACTATAGCGATGATGATGCTTTAGGTTTAAGATTTAAAGTGTTTGCAGATCTAACCAGTTAATTAGCTTCTTTCTGAGTTGTACATTTTGGGAAAAAACCAGCACTCGTTGGTTAATGACTATTTCTACTGGACAAAGTAATGGGAACCTTTTTATTTTTCTAAAAAAGTATAAGGAAGGAAGTTAATATTTTTTTACTTAAAAATATCAACTGATTTTTTTCTTAGAAAACATTTAAGGAGATTGTTTAAACACACCTGAAGATGAAAATTATATCCTCATTCTAAGCTTTCTGTTCTTGAGAGGAAATAGTCATCAAATTTTAAATAAAAGTGACTTGGAAGTGGATGGGAAGTATAGCTTGATGTGTATTTTCTTCTTACTCTTGACCAGGATAAAGTTGCTGAGTTATAGGTTTTAACTATCAGATCACAGGAAAAGCAGTCAAGGTTGACTATACCTGCTAACTAGAGACCCAGCTCAATAGGAAAACCCAATTGTTACCAATAATCCAGAGAAACCACAGCCTTTTCCTTAAAATGGATGGTACAGTCCTTGGTTCTTGAATGTCTTGGTTCTTGACCAATTCAATTCTCGACCAAGTTGTTCACAGAAAAAAATGTCTCTGTTGTTTGGGCCTCTATCCGCTACCCAGCAGTCCTTTCATGCTGACACCTGTATGGTCAGCCATGCATCTCTCAGGCAACAAACAAAGGAGATTTTGTTTTCAAACAAATTGCTTCTCGAACAGTTCTCTGGAACCAGTTAAGTTTGAGAGCCAAGGTTCTGCTGTATATCCACACTGTAGCCCCAAAGTTAACTAATATATTTAAGAACCTTTAATTTTACATTGCTATAATTCCCAGCCTCACTGATACTGTGAAGGGGTCAACAAAGTTTTTCTGTACAGGGCCAAATGACAAATATTTTGGTCTTCATGGGCCATTCAGTCTGGTGTGTTGCAAATACTCAACACCTATATTATAGCATGAAAAACGTCATAGGCAATTCATAAAAAAGAGTGTGACTGTGTTCTAATAAAATTTTACTTACAAAATCAGGCAGCAGGCCAGATTTGGCCAATGGGTTATGGTTTTCTGACTCCTGGTATACACCCATGTGGCAGGATACTTTATTGGAGTATCAATTTATATTTTTCTCCGTAGATTCTCATTTCTTCATTCCTCATGTATAGACAAATTCTTTCGTGCTTCCCTGACTTGGGGATTTTGAAAGAACAGAAATCAGAAGTGGTCTGAAATCAACTTTTCTATTTATTTTGAAATCCACAACAGAGGTTATAAACTGGTATCTGGAAGACTGACTGTGGCCAGTGACATATTTTGTCTGGCCCAAATGATGTTTTCAAGGCATTTGATTTAATAACTAGCACTTAGCAATCAGGATGTTTCACATAAAATTGAGATCTCTGATTTTTTTCTAGAAAAATTGTCATGGTGGGCAAAATAGTGCCCTTGTCCTCACGGCAACAACTGTCCAAAGCAGAATAGTAGCTGTCCTTTTGGACAGGTTTCCCCAGTCCCCACAGCTCCCTGTTGTCTTCTGAAATGAATTCCAGGGCTAGGGGCTAGTTGCTACTAAGACTTTTTTATGGTGAAGGATTTTTTTTCTTTATTCCAGTGCCTATATCATTGTTCATATTTAGATCTTTGGGCTCCTTTTTTCTTACCTGCCATCCTTGGCCTGAGGCCATGGTAGAAATAATGCTAGGTATTCCAGATGAGAATAGAAGAAGAATAACATTTCAGAAGGAAAGGAGAAAGGTGCCATTTCTCTAAACGGGCAAGTGTTAAGTCAACAGTGGGGCCTCAGACTAACAGGCCAGCTTTGTGTTCTGTGGGTCTGGTGGTTTTAAAACATGTTGCAAATCCTTTGGCACTCTCCACTTCTGAAGCTAGAAACCATTCTATTTCTGCTGGTTTCTTTGTGATACCCCCTTTGGGAGCCTTCACAACCGTGTCAGAAGACTGAGTACCATGAACCAGCCATGTGGAAAGATCATATAGAGAGACCACAGTGAGGAGAGGTGCCTGAGGAGCTCCAGCTGTTCTGGCTCCCATCCTTTTGAACATTCCCAGTCCAGATGTTAACTATGTAAATAAGAAGCCTTCAAGATGATGCCAGCTCCAATCACCATCTGATTCTAACTTCATGAAAGACTCTAAGCAAGAACCGCCTAGCTGAGCCCAATCATCCCCCAGAGCAAGATAAATGACTGTTATTGCTTTAAGCTACTCTTCTGGGACAGTGTTTTGTTTTTGTTTTTTGGTTTTTGTTAATGCAATAACAGGTAAGCAAAACAGTGGAAATGCTGAGAAGGAAAGGAAAACCCCCAAATGGATGCTGCATGGTGCAGGGTAGCAGCCTCTGTGCCTTGGTAGAAGATCCTGCGAACAGAAAGCAGCTGGCCTTCCAGAGACAACTGTGGGTTGGACTAGAGGATGCCGATGGTGCCCAGTGGAGGCTGGGACAGAAGACTAGTGGTCCCATTTTCTCAGCCCTATGCAATTCTGTGGCAGCATTTGGAAGGAGAACCAGAAGAAAAAGAGAAAGAGGAGAGGATTCTAATTTTTGAGCCTAAATATCTTGCCAGTTCAGGGGATAGAATCTTGAAGTCAAAATTTATTCAATTTAAAGGTAATTTAAAAAGCAACATTTCTTAAACATTCTAATTTGAGGACTCTGATTCAAATTAGTAAAACAAAGGAAGCCCTTTGTTTGTCCAGTATCTGAAACAACCCTTTTGTCCCTCTCAGCTGATTACAGGTTTGCTAATACAATGGACTATTTAGCCAAAAATGTTGTGAAATTTGTAAACATATGAGTTCTACCAGCTCTTAAAATTCAGTAAATAAAATATAAGTGAAGAAAAATTTTTTGTGGGAAGATGTCTTGGAGATGGGAGAGGAAGATCATGAAGTAACAGATTCTCGATTCTGTCTTCCCTCCTTTGTGCTCATAGCTCTCAATGGGATTTAACCTGAACTTGGATACAGGGCAAATATCACAGTAATCTACCTCATGAAAAATACTGATTTCCTTTGCAAAACTGGTTTGACAGTTTTTGCTAACATGTTTATAAATTATTTTGACTAGCCTGATTGTTTTGGTAAAGGTTATTTTAGAAGCCATATTTTACTGATTTATGCTGTCTGGGTTTTATAAATAAGGGCATATGAATAAAGAAGAAAGGCCAGTTTTAAAAATTTTATTTAAATTTCTAAAAACATGAGAAAAAGAAAATACAGATGGTTGGCCAATTTTAATATTTGTGTGTATTTTCTTTAGTAAATTAATTGAAAAGTTTATTTGAGCATAAGAATTGGTATGATTTCACTCGTCTGTGGAATCCAATGAACAAACTGAACTAACAAGCAAAATAGAGACAGACTCATGGAAAAGAGGTTGACAGCTCTTGGGGAGGGAGGCTTGGTGGGGTGAAGGGATAGAGCACAAAAGAAAAAAATTAAAAGTAGAAAGAATTCATTGACACAGACAACAGTTATGGTGACCGTGGGGAGAAAGGGTGGGGGAGGCAGAAGAGGAATAAATGGTAATGGAAAAAATGCAACAAAAAAATAAAAGAATTGGCCTGTTGATGAGTTTTTTTTCAAGGATTATGATTAGACATCAGACTTGTATGTTTATTGTGTGTGTGTATATGTGTATTTGTCTGTACTTGAGTGTATTTGTGTACTGTTGACCTTTGAACAACATGGGTTTGAATTGTGCAAGTCCACATACAACCCATATTTTTTAAAATAAATATTGTAAATATATTTTTTTATGATTTTCTGAATAACATTTTTTCTGTAGCTTACTTTATTGTAATGATACAGTATATAATACCTATAACATACAAAATATGTGTTAATTGACATTATGTTATTGGTAAGGCTTCCAGTAAGCAGTAAGCTATTAGTAATTAAGTTCTGAGGGAGTCAGAAGTTACACACAGATTTTCTACTTCATGGGGTTTGGGCCCATTACCAGTGTATTGTTCAAAGGTCAACTGTGTCTGCACATGTGTGTGTGTGTTTGTGTGTGTGTGTGTATGAACAATTCACCCTTTAGTTTCCAGTCCAGTGCTGTGGATGAGGAGTTTGGAAAATTCTCATCAAGTTCTTTGAACTTCTCCTTTTTACTTTGTGCAGTTGCATCTTAAATAAACACATAAATATAACAAAGTTATTTTTTAAAGCTCCTTTATCTTGTTCAAACTTCTAAATACACTTTCTTTAAATCATAACAATTTGAATATGAAAATGAATTTGAGCTTGTTTTAGAAAAGAGAGGTGGCAAGTTCAGAGCCTCTCTGAAAGAAAAAGGTTTTTAAAAGCAATCAAGAAAGGAACCTGCAGGGAGACTTAAAAGTGAGAGATGAGGGCTTTGATGAGGCCCCAGAAAGCTTTCCTGGAAATGAAGAACAGCTAAATGAGCCATTTATAAGCAAATAACAAGAGAACTGAAGAAAAAAGAGGAGGATGCTGTTTTTTGTGTAGACCAAGGAACATGGGTAGTGCTAAGTTGGACAGTAGCAGAACTGAGGAAACAGTAAGACTCTTCATTGTGATTTCTAACCCTTCCAGTTGTGGAGAACAGGAGGAGGAGCCTGGGGTAGATGCCTGAGTGCACCTCAGATTAGTCCAAAGTCTTCCCCCGAAGAGATTGTTGGATTCTCCTGGCCCTCCTTTGCCCGGCCTCATATTTCTTATGACTTCAGCTTTATCAGCTTTAGAGGGGAAAAAAGGGGGATGTAGGATTTGTTCAAAACAAATGATCCTCAGATTAATGGCCCCCTATATTAAGAAGTCAAGTATGTGTCTGCAGAGACTGCTGTATGTGAAAATGCAGGGAAAAAAACATGTAGCCAGAGCTAAGACATACTCTTCTGTGGAAAACAATACTTTCGGCAGATTTGGCTCCGTCGTCACTATTAAGATGATGAAGTGGCTTGAGCAGAGGGACACAATGAAGTCTAGAAGGAGCAAAAAGGAAATTGGAAGCAGGATATGATAGTCCCTTATAAAGGCATCATCGTTTCATCCGTGGTAATGAGACCTGGGCCATCCACACCTGAGTTACCCCAGACTCCCCTTGAATGCTTCTAATTGCAGGGGACAGCCAACTTTCTGTTTGCGGTCGGAAGAGGGATGCAGGCATTTTGACCTCCTCACCTGACTATGGCAAGAAAAGAACACTCTTGGTTCTCATAATTTTATTCTTGTCACAGAATGTAGAGAAAATTACCTGAGAATCATGCCCTGGGCCACCTAAGGGCCATAAATTCAGAATGGGAGATGATTCTGGAAGGCAGTGAATTCTTTCTCTATTAATTCGTATCCCTTAAGACGATCCACAATGAAAAGGTTGTTAGCACCAAGATGAGTGGTTCCAGAATGTAGCGTGGATGGAAATAAAGGGTTCTCTCTTTGGTTTAAGTTAACTGTAAACAGCTGAGGAAGAAATTGTTAGAATAAAAGTGTCAGTAAGAACATCAAAATAAAAAAAGGGAAGAAGAAAGAAAGAAATTTGAGAATTATATTACACAGCCATTTAAAAAAATAACCTTAAAGGACCCATCAAACCTAAATAAGATAAAATCAGAAGCCTTGTTCATAGCCTTCTGTTAAAATCTCAGCATTTTATAATTACTGTACAGTGCAGTGACCCAATTTTCACAAACTATCTGAATGTTGCTTTTAAAGGCAACAGTGTCAGAAAGAAATGAATTTGGCATAAATCAGTTAAGATTTCTTGCACCATTTCTATAGCAACTAGAAGCAAAAGAGTTATAAGGTTTGGTGACAGGAGATTCTGAGTAAGAAAAAGCGAACCACTTCAGGTTATTTATCAAATTCAGTAAAATAATAAAAGTTGTTAATCTTATTGGGCTCCCTAAATGAGATTTTTTAAAGCCTTTCACAGTTTTTCTCAACATTATCTAAGCAATGAGTTCCCCAACTAGGCACCCTTAAATATCTCAGAATGCTCAGGGGGAATGATGGGGCCCTCAAGCTATGTCAAAAAGCCTAATGCAAATAGTACATTTATCTGTGAATTCTAAACCCATGTGATCCAGTATCTGCATGAAAACACATTAAAAAAAGAGCTTAGTACTAAAAAGTAATTAAAAAGTTTAGTTTTTTTCCCAAGACACTTGCAATGACATAAACTCATTGGCATGTCTTATGTCACCCTTTCTCTCCTCTCCAGATTTTTCTGCCCTTCCCTGTCCCTGAGCCTTTCCCTCACGAAAACCCCCTCGCATTTTTCCTCCACTGGCTGCCCTAGAGAGTCTTTCTCTTTAACTCTCACTCTCTTCTCCCCCCTGCTTTCCCCCCTTACATATTTATTACGGACCTCTCTCTAATTTCTCTTCCAACTCTCCATCCCACTTTTTCTTCTTGCCCTGTCTGGTTGTCCATGTTCCCATTTCTGCCTCACAGGATTGTAGGAGAGACCGATCTGCTCAGCAGAATGCAAACAAGGATGGCTGCAACAGCCTTTCATTTACCGAGTAGACATGTATAGGTTGATAGTTTGGGCATTGCACACAGCAGGATCTTTCTTAAGGTGGAATCTTATTGCTAACTCAGGGCTGGGGAACTTAGCCCTTCCTGGGTTGACTTCCTCCTTAACCATTCCTCCCTAAGTGGTGGCCTTAGTCTACCTTGGGGGAATTTCTATGGTTCTGCCTCACATAGTTCAAAAAACATTGTATAGTGATTATTTTTCTGACCACTGATTTGGTACTGCTCCAGGGAGTAACTTTTCCGGTATATGTGCCATATTTTTCCAACCAGATTGCATAAGCTTTGGAGATGGGAGACAAGGATTCAAGAGTCTTCTGTAGCACATTACTTGATACTAGGCAATCAGACATTGTTTTTGAAATACCATAGAGTTAATGATGTCAAAGATCATGGTGACTAATTTTTCCAGCAAATTTATTGTTCATAACAGGGTGTTTCCTGAAGTATATGCCAAATAGGGGCAAAAGTTGTATAAAATATTCTTTGATTAAAATATTCTCTGCAGATAGTTGGGAAAGGCTCAAATTTTATATGTCTATTTGGAAATTCATGATGCACGTTAGCCCATTGTTTAATTTGTTGAATCCAATGCATTGCAAATGTACTCAGTCACAAATCCCCCTTCCTTTCTCAGAACATCCTTCCACATCCCACAGCATGAACGTGGACCTTCCTTTGGTAGGTAAACTCTGGTCCAGGACGGCATAATAAGCCAGGAGATGCGTCTCAAATAAAATCTTTTTCTTGTGGCTTTTCTGATTCCTACTCTATCTTTTCTTCTTAACCAAATTAACTCTTTAATCAAGTATGAAGAGGAACCATGGAAGGATGAAGGGTAAAAAAGTACTACTTTAGAATTTTCCTTTTGTGCCATCTGCAGTGTGTTTAATCCTGGCAGCCTTTGTTTGGTCCACTTTCCCCTTGTGCAGGTCAGGCTTGAAGTGATACATGCTTTCTGTTTTCTCTGGACACCAATCAGAGAAAGTTTCTTTCAACATCTGGTACTGCTTAAAAGCTAAGAAAAAAAAAAGGGGGTGGCGGAAAGCACTTCATGAAAAAGCTATTAGTAGGTAGGGAAATAAGGCTTGGTGTTCTCACAAAGGAGGGAACACTTAAGGAAAATTGAAAAGAAACAAACAAACTGGAAATTTGAATGTAGCTGTTATTTCTTTCCATTAACAGTTTATTATCTGTGGTGCATATAAAATGACCCACAACAAAATACTGTGCCTTCCTCAAAAGCTCTCAGACATGCAAGCAAAAAGGACAGCCCTGGGGAGAAAATCTAAATGCTGCATTGAATTATGTTTAATGGGTCATGGCCAGCTGCTAAGAGGACATTTCCTAAGAAGGTAAACAATCACTCATTCAAGAGAAGTCCCACAAAGCAGGGAGAGAGGTGAGGAATAGGCAGGCAGCAGTGATGACAGGCGAGCACCCTGCTCTGAGAGATACCTCATTCCTGGACAAAGCTGCTGAGACACGGGTGAGCACTCAAGGGAAGGCCTTACATTTTACTGAGGCCATGAAAGAAAAGAAGCTCTTACATTTCACAACAGCATGGATGGACCTAGAGAAAATTATGCTAAGTGAAGTAACCCAGGCAGAGAAAGAAAAATACCACATGATCTCACTTACGTGTGAAATCTGATGGATACAATAAACCTATGAATAAAATAGTAACGGGAAGCTTAGATATATAGAACAGACTGACAATTGCCAGAAAGGAGGAGAGGGGTGGATGAAAAATGGTGATGAGATTAATCAAAGTACATTAATGCACAACCCATGGACCCGGACAACAGTGTGGGGATTGCCTTGGGGTGGGGAGAGGGTGGGGCTAGATGAGGGAGGGCAAGTGGAGAAAGGTGGGAACAACTGTAACAGCTTAAATGATTGAATGAATGAATGAATAAATAAATACCAAAAAATAAAAAAGAGATTCAAAATAAACAACATAAAATTCACTTAACTGAGGAACTGTTCTTTTTTTTAGCTCTTATTATAGATCAAGGAACAAACAGAAAGATTGAAAATGGCATGGTCTCTACCCTCGAGGAGTTTAAATTCTAAGAGAAAAAAGACGTTTTCACAGATGACTGTAATACCAAGTAGGATGTGATGAATACTGCAAGAGATGTAAAAATTGCTCTGAAAGTTCAGTGGCAGTTCCTTTTAAAAATTGTTTCTTTTACAATGTATTTTCTAAAATTTATGTGCAAAGCACTGTCTGGGATAAAGGTAAATAAAATGATTGCTGCCCTCTATTGGCTTGCAGATCCTACTGGTACTCAGCTACTCACCTTCAAAAAGGGTTTCACAACCCTGACTGGTGTGGCTCAGTGCATCGGGCACCAGTTCGATTCCCAGTCAGGGCATATGCCTGGGTCTCCTGATGGGGATGTATGAGAGGCCACTGATTGATTTTTCTCTCCCTTTCTTTCTCCCTCCCTTCCTTTGGCTCTAAAAATAAATGAATAAAATCATTAAAAAATAAAAAATAAGATAAAATGAAGCGGTTCAAAAAGCATGGCCCAAAAGGCATTTCTGGCCCATTGATTGTTGTGAAAATAACGTTTTTGGAGCACAGGCACAGCCATTTTTTTTACATATGGTCTGTGTTAGTTGCAATGGAGACAGTACAGCATGTAAAACCTGAAATATTTACCATATGGCCCTTTATACATAAAGTTTGCTGACCCCTGTACTGAAAGACAATCAGTAGTGTTAGTCATGTGGAATCTCTTCTTTATGCTACTCATGTACTAAAGAATCCCATCATAGACACAGGGTGATTGATCTTATTTCAGTATGATGCTGGGAAGTATACCTATACCTACAGGGTCATAGTGTTTGGAAGCAACTTAGGATGTGAAAAATGCCAATTCCTTATTATCCAGATAATACTCCATAATCGAAGTTCCATGCTGATTTTTTCTTCACCATTGCATTGCTGTTGCCAGGTGCTAAATAAATTGTTCTGCATTAGACCCGGAGAGGTCTGTAAACTAGTCCAGAATGCTGGTGTGAGGACCATAATTCAGGGCACCTCCTTCCTTTTGATGCCTCTTTTCTTTTCTAGCAGTTTCTCCCTCAGACCATTGTAATAGCTACTTGTCTTGTCTCCCAGACTATATTCTTCCCTGAAAGCCTCTGTTGCTAGCAAAAAAAATTTCTCTAAACCTCTGCTCAAAAATCTCAAGTGGTTTACAATTACTGAAATTCTACCTAATTTTCAAGACTTAGCTTAACTATTCCTCCTCTATGAAGACTTCTGAAGTCTCTTACCTACCTCAAGAATGAAATGTACCCTGCTGTGTGTCCATTATTTTTCTTTGTTGGGGAGAAAAAATGTGTTACAGTAGAAAACTTCATGCATGCTTTAGAGCACATTCCGATTTCTCTGATTTTTAGGCTTCCACTGCCTTTGAGCTGCTTTACAACTAAGTTGTAGATAACTGATAGCAATGCAAAATAACTCTTGGACATAAATTCTGATATGCAAAAAATTCTGTCAGGTGAAGTTTCAGCTAAATTTCCTCCCCACTACAGAAGAAGCTAGTTTTGTCTCAATTTGCACGTGTGTTATAATGCGTGCTTTCATTTTACAGTGGTATGAGAAACATGATTTGAGCTCTTTAAAAATTACCCGTGAACACATTTCTTTAATGTTTGTTGTACAACTTCTACATGCCAAGCTTTGTGCAAGGAAGTGGGCATCTAATGCTAATCATAATAATCATGGCCTCCAACCTCAAGGAATTTATCATGTTAGGTTGGGAAGAGAGATTTTGTTTTAATCACAGATTCTAAAAGGAAAACTATGAGTTGTTCAAAGAGAAATCAGTTTAGAGTGGCAAGGGGCAGTGAAGAAGTTGAAGAAATGCTCATCAGAAAGTGACAGCTCAGTTGAGACCTGCAGAAAAACTGGTGAGGACTCAGATGGAGGGAAGATACAGAGGCAAGGAGGGCCAGGGTGAAGGCAAGGGGGTCTCTAGATACCAGAGTAGGCAGGGCCTAGTAGCCCATTGTGAGTAGTTTGGGCTTCATTTTAAGTCCAACAGGAGGACACTGAAAGGTTTTACAAACATCTTTCTTTCTACTTCTACCTAGAGAATGGATTAGAATAAAGGTCAGAATGGAAGTAGGCACCTTGAAGAAGACACTACAGAAAGTCTCATAGTGTCTCACTTACCTCAGTCTACTTTCTGAAATAATGGTGAGCACTAGGGTTAACTCCCCTAAACTGAGCACAAGAATGATGTGTTATGTATTTTTCAATCTGTCTATTTCCTTGTGTACATAGAAGGCCCTAGATAAATGCTTGTTGAGTTGAACATCAGTCAGTATTTTATTAATAACCATACGCTGACTATACATTAGCTAACAATAGCTAACATTTCCTGAGTGATCATTATGAGGCACACTATGTATCAAGAGCTTTGTGGGGGATTATATAATTTAAAACTCATTAAGAATTCTATCAGGTAGGTTCAATAATTGTTTTCATTTAAGAGATAAGATAACTGAGACTTAGAGAGGTAGAGTAACTTGGCCTAAGGTAATGAAATCTGTAAGTGGGATAAAGAGTTTTGCCTAACTCTAGAACCTGAGCTCTTAATCAGAAACATACTATTACTCCCACTCAAGTATTTGAATAGCAAGTTGACCAAAACAGATGCTGGTTCCTTATTCCTGCCTTCTTCTTAACCATTCAGATTTACAATTTGACACTTCTTTTTCCAGATTGCATTCAAGCTCTATGTCAGCATTTTGGAAATCACAATGTCCTTCAAACATTGCCATTTATACTTTCTCTTATGCCTTTGAAGAAGTCTGCTATTAGAATTCAGCACAAAATCTGTGTTGCATTAGTAATTTATGTTGTCTCCAAAAAAATTTTACGCCTAACAACATCACCTATATTGTTTGACAGCAAGAGTCAAGCCATGAAAAAACTGACCCATTCATTGCAGCTCCAATGGAAACATAGATAAAAGAGGAGATATATGCCAAATAAAAAGGAGCCAATCTCAAAAGGGAAAGGAACATTCTGTTCCAAATTCTGTCGGGGACATTGAACAATATAGGAAGGGAAGAAAAAAAATCTAATTGACTATTCGACTTCATTACATGAATACATCTTCAATGTATTCATCTAATCAGACAATTATAAGTGACAAGATATAATGGTACCAAATTCCCTCCACATGAATAAAAAGCAATTTTGGATTATCTTGCTATATTGACTTTTTGTCACAGAGTCCAGTTTCTTTCTCTTGCATGTAGCTGGGGAAAATTGTAATTGCTTTAACTGGTTTTGATTGACCAACTGCTTTAACAGGACCATAAATACAGATGTCAGGACAGCAAACACTAAATGTTTATTTCTGTGATCCTTCTCTAGCTATTGACAATCTGACCCATGAACCCACCAGCAGGTAATCTCATAGATCATTTTCTCAATAGGAGATTCTTACAGTTGGGCAGGTTTGTCAATATCCCCAGCACAGGGTTTTGATCAAGGACTGCTTTGTAATTGTCTGGAAGATACATTAAACACCTCACTTTCCCCAGTGTTCTAAAGACAGAACAGTCACTTCAAGTGTAAATTGCTCACACCAAGATTTCTCCGTCTGGTTATTTAAAAAAAAGCATGTTTTAGAGCCTTGCTGCTTAGAAAATTTCCAGTCATCTAAACATGAGTTCTCCTCGTATGTATCTCTGAAGGTATTCCCTTGCTCATCATATCAGAGTTATTTAAAAAAAACAAAAGCCTAGTTGACAAGTCTTCATTTTTAAATTTAAAGAATACAACTGCTTGTCAGTCTAGCCAGCTAACTCTTGCCTTAGAAGTGTCTTTAGTAGTTCACAAGTTTGTTTTTACTGACAGAACTATACATTAACTGCTAAGTACAGAGCATACAAAACAGATACTCAAGAAAAGTCATCTGGATGATTCACATCTTTGTCTCTTCTTCTTTTGTCAAAAATATTCAGTAAAGGGTGTTAAAATTTTGCTGAGAAATGTGTGGGTCCTCACATGTTAGTGTGAGACAGTTGAAAGAGAAAGAATGTAGCGAGGAAGTAAAGGCCAAGACAAAAAGCTGGGACCCTGAGGGCAGATGGGACCCTGAGGGTCAGTGCCCTGGTCCCCCTCTTCGATCACACTACCTCTTTAAGTCCTTCTCTCGCCAAGAATTTTTTTCAGTGTTCCTTGCTGATGTCACTGTTGCCAAATCTCTTTCTGTCAGACAGGCAGGAAAATGAACTGGAGAACATCTGTTCTGATTTGTTTCTCCTTGAGTGTGAATTAGCAGATGGGAGAATGATAGGATATTTTAAATTACCAATGTTGTGAAGTTTCAAACACATTAGTGGGGTCTGTGGTTGGGAGGCTGGACAGGAGCAAATGTTACTCTTTTTGTGTAAGAAAAAGTCTATAAATTCTGTTCCTAGCCTTATTCAGATGCTAATACAGCTAGTCTAGGTTATCTATCATAGGTCATAGTAAGAAATAGGCCTAATATGCGATGAGGTAAGCATTGTGGAGGGAAGAATTTGAAGATTTCTTTGAACTTGAGCATAGCCGCCCAGTTGTACTGAAAAGTGCTAAACTCTGCTACCTGAGAAGAGATCTGTTACTTCACTGTCCAGATGATAGTCATTTTCTCTCTAGCTAAGTTTTTGTGCCAAAAATAAAAAAAATTCAATTAGAGTTTCTGTAGCACTAAGCTCAGGCGCCTTTAGGCTATAGTCGTCTTAAAATAAGGTCAGTTTTAGTATTTATTGGCAAAGAAAGCTATTAGAGATTATAAAAATCTCTATACATGTCAGTTAAAATAAGATTTCCATTTGAGAGAAACCCAGAGCATAAAGAACAAATAGACATGCAAAAGACTAAAGATTTAACTGGGGAGGGATCGGGGAGTTAAATGGCTCTTGACCACTCTTCTTAGTCTACTGATATTAAAAATTTCAAATTAGAGAGAAAATGAGCCAAAGTCAGTTTCTCTATATATTTTAGCCTTTTGCTCTGGGAACTGATAAAACAGCTTTTCAAAACACAGGTGGAAGTGTGAATCTGAGAGCTAATGAATACTGGAAATGTTCCCAAAAATTCACAGTTTGAGAACAAGTCATGAATTAATTTTGTCTCAGCACCCTGTTCAAGCAGAATATAAAAATAGACATAAATTTCCAGATTCCCATGGGCCATCTTAGCTGGACTTTGGGATTCATTCTGAAATAGGGGTCACAATTTTTACTATGGTTAGTGGCAGGCAACACGTTCTATATTAAAATATCCATTTTCCATTTCTCTTCAGCCCACCTAGATCTTGTGTGAATATTGGAGAAAACTATGACCAAAGCCCTACTTATATCTGCACAAAAACCAAAAACATACCACGTATTTCCTCTCCAAGTCCTTTCACAGAGGGGCAGGTCTGTGTAGCTTGGGTTTTATAGAGAGAAAAATCTGCATTGGAGTCTCAGCTCTTCTACTTACCAACTGTGTGACATTGGGCAAGTCACCTCACACTCCCTAGTCTCAGTGTCCTCAATTCTAAAAATGTAAACAATAATATATGAACCTTGCAGAGTTGTGAGGATAAAATGACATAATATGAAGGGATTTGCCCACTGTCTAGCGCATGTTAAGTACTCAGTAACAATTAGCAGCTGCCATTATGCCACAGTTTAGACTGACTATGTGGTAGACCTTGGGGATTTATTGCATTTTCTTTTTGACTCATTAACAATCTCAAATACCATAAAGTAAGTATACAGGTGGGACATGTCTCTAGCATGTTGATAGTAGAAGACCAATAGATGTGCTTGGTATTTCTGAAGTTCTTGCACATATCACTTCCTTTGTTCCCTGCAATATCTTTGTGAAACAAGGTGGTTGCTCTTATCCCCATTCTGCAGGCAGGTCAGTTGTGATTCAGAGGAGTTAGGAAACTTGACCTGTCACGTTGTACGTGGTAGACCCAGGGGGAGTTTGCAACTGCTTTGACTTTCATGTATTATAGAACAAGCAAAAGAAATATGATCATCTCTATCCAGCCTATGGTAGCCTGTGCTCAACCAGCTGTCCTGGTCAGATGCCTGTGTTTTACTCAGGTCTGTGTTAATCTTACCTTGGATTCAGTTGGCTTACCTCCTGGACCAAACCTTTTATTTGCCATTCAGATATATCCCAGAAAATAAGCCCTCATGTTCTTTAGTGTAATTTTTATTAGAAAGTCAGTTAGGGGGAAATGATGATGATAGAAGCTCACCTGAGAATAATCTTCCATTCCCTTATGGTCTAAATATTATTATTAGGTCAAGTGAAATTATCAAAGAGATTCATAAAAACATACTTCTTAGCTACTTGTGAAATTAGTTGTTTTGAAGGTCTATTAGGCATTATTGTCCTCAGTTTAATTGATTCATGCTATAATAAAAATAGTCCTAGGGAATAAGTGTGTGGTTTTTATATCAGTACGAGGACATTGCCCATTAAATTCATTACACCAATGTTTGAATGGCTACATTTTGCCAGGGGTTGGGTTCTAGAGATGCAATTGTGAACAAGGCACAGTCCCTATTCTCAGAAGATAAACAGGCAAATGCTACATAAGGTGATACATGTACGACTGTGATAAAAGTACCTAAAAGCACCATTGCGAAGTTTTGGAGCCCTCAAAGCTACCATCACTTCTGACACCAATTACAAGTCCGGGGTTCCCAAGACCACCTCAGGTTCAGTCATCCACCAGAAGGATTCACAAAACACAGTGAAAGCAATGACTACAGTTCGGACCATAAGATGCACCTAGGTTTTAGAGGAGGGAAATAGGAAAACAATTTTGAAGCAAAAAGTGTGGTAAAATATTTAATTACATAAATAACATAATATTTTGCCAATGTAAATGTAAAGAGAACTGAACAGCAGCATTACCAACCATTATTCCTCCCAAATTTGGGGGGGGGGCGGTTAAAAGTGCATCTTATAGTCCAAAAAATATGGTATACTCTTAATCATGGATTGTTACAACAAAAGATACAGATTACAATCAGCCAAGGGAAGTGCTATATGTGGCAGAGCCCAGAGAGTTCCAAATCGAAAGGTTCCACTTGTCCTCTACCAACGGAGCAGAGGACAGTGTGAGCAGATGCTCACACCCAGCAGTGGTGTGTCATAGTACCTGCAGAGTGTTGTTTGTGCTGAGAGGAGCTCCTCTGAGCCTGGGAGTCTGGTGTTCTTACTGGGACTCAGTTACATAGATAAGGTGGGCCAGCTTTGTGGCTGACCTTAGTTTTTAGCCTCTCTAGGAGTCAAGCTGATACTCAGTGGCCCAAGCCCTCCACAATAAATCACATCATTAGTATACACTATCAGGTATGCCCCAAGTACTTCAAATAGACAGACACTCTTTTCAGGACAGGCATTCTAAGGATTTAAAGATTACCTCCAGGGAGGAAGAACAAAGGCCAGGTTTGGGCAAGGTTAAGTCTGTACTATGAAACGTGTACACCAGTGTACAAGGGCAGAGGAGACTTCTTTCCGGGAAAAATGTGTAAATGAAGATCTGCAGGGTAAGTAAGAGTTAGCCATGGTTCCCAGTCAGAGAGAACTGCATAAACAAGGGCTCTGGAACTAGAGCAAGCTGAGATTATTTGCCCCTCTTCAGGATATCTGGAGCAGAAGGTGTGAGAGAGCAAATGGCCAGAGATGAGCCCGGAGCGGACAGCTGGGGACAGACCTTATGCCGCATCAAAGGCAATGGTATATTGAAGCCAGCTTGTTATGGATTTGAGAGGATTTAATTAGTAAATATTCTGGAATTTGGCAAAGTATTGTTCAACACAGTCATTAAAAATCAAACGTATGAACTTATGACTAAGTAAATTATACTTTTAAAAGATAATACTCAAGACTCACCACTTGCTAATTGCCACATTTTACTATTTATTACCTATGATCTTGAGGTTCTTTACGTTCATTATATTTGTATGGTGGAAATTCTATACAATAGCATACTACTGTATATCTTTTCCCAATCTGCTTTCAGTGCTGTCATTTTGGAAGCTTGAATTCAGCCAGGGTAGGAGTGTTTATACCACAGTAATTGGCAGGGGCCCTAGTCACAGCCTTTGCCTCCTTCCAAGAGCTGATTGTTAAACATTTACAAGTGTAACACTTCTCAGAAAAATATTTCCCTTAGGAAAAAAGACATTAAAGATGTTAAGCTGGGAAGTGACACCATAAAGTTTGCTCATTGGGAAGATCATTCTGGTTTTGAGTGGAGGGCAGATTTACTTAAACAAGAGTTGATGCAGGGAGACTATTGGGAAGCCATGACACTGTTCTCCTTCTAAGGACTCAGGATAAACCTGTCTCTAGTCCCCATACCAAGGACAACTGTGCCTTACCAGAATACTTGTCTTTTCATCACACTGCAAATTTCAAGCTAGTCATTTTTCCTTCTCACTTAGAAGTATGACAACAAATTTGTGATCTATCTCTAATGATTTTTGTTTTACCTTTTTTATGCCCTTACCTTTTTTTATTTCTTACCTTTATATTTCTCTTTGAAACACTGTTCTCATTTAAAAAAAAATTCCAAATAGATTCCCTGCATTCTAAAACAAGACAGGCAATAATTAAATAGGTATATATCTAAAAGGTAGCCTAAAACCTTCATGGCTCACACTGATAAAATTATTAACAATTACCCACAACTTTTTGTTGCTGTTGGATGACTTTCTTTCACTGGTTTTAGTTTGGGACTGAGGTTTCTTCGTAAAGGGGTGGGCAAAAGCAGGTTTGTCATGAGTGTGAGAAGCACACTTTATCCTTTTGAGTTAATAAAGCTATTATATTAATCATAAGCTGCATATCTTTTTTCATACAAATAACTGTAAACCTACTTTTTTCTACCCCTGTATAATAAGGGAAAAGGCAGGCTATTTACACTCTTCATTAAATCTGAAATGGCTTCATGTAAAAAAACTGAACCACATAGAAGGGTCTTGAAGGAAGAGAGAACTGGTGGGAGCCAAATACTTGGGATGGTGGTTACCACATTGACCTGACCTGGTTCTTGCTCTGAGGATGCTCACCCTCTCCTGGGGCAGCAAGTGCAATAGACATGTTCAGATCATTATAGATCTCATTCTGCTCTGATAGGAGCCTGTCAGTCTTTTGAGTTTCATGGAAGGATTTTTTGAGTTTATGACATGAATCCTTAGGGGTCACCCTGGGAAAGAAATACATTGCTCTGTTTTATTCCATGATACTCTTTTACACTTATTCTTTTATTCAATCTAATAATCATGACAACCCTAGACGGATATTTTTTTCCTTGTTTAAAGTGGAGGAAATGAGAATTCAGGGGGCTTAAAGAAATTATCTAGGTGGCAGAGACAGGATTTGGGTTGACATGGTCTGCCTCCAGCCCACCCTCGTTCCTTCCTCAATAAAGCTTCTGCACAGAGTTCTGGTTCAGCTTTGACCCACTCAGAAGGCAAGTGAGGAGGGAGAGAGCTGTGATTACCTGCGAGGTAAAAGGATTGCCCATTTCAAAGCAATACATGTGAGATGCTGACAAATATGGGTAAAAGCACCCATCATACTAACTTGTATCTTGAAGAAATTTTCGTAACTTTTTCCTTTATCTTCATTATAATTTGTTTCTAACCAACCAAAATAATTATATTAATAATTAAGATAATGATATCAACTAACATTTATTTAGTGTTTAGAATGTGCCTGAATTGTGCTGAGGGCTTTCTTGAATTGTTAACTAAACCTTGCCCCAACCCTGTGACTATGATGTAGGTACTATTATTATTCCCATTTCATGGCTGAAGAGACTGACCCTCAGAGAGCAAAGTAGGGAACTTGCACCAGATAGCACAGTCAGTAAGCGCTGAAGTCGGAGATACCCAATTGCCAGAGCTGTCTTACAAAATCTATTACTTGTCTAGGCATTGGGATGACCTATGGATTTAAAAGTCCTTCCTCACGATTGCACTATGAAGAATATTATATATGTGTTTGTGTATGTATATATACACACATATATAATATATACACATATATATAAAATATCTGAATGTCATGTAGATGGACAATTTTATAGAAAATCGGCATTTAGATAGAAATCACAGCTCAATCTTATTGCTCTTGAGAGAATTATTCCAAGTATTAGAAGTGTTGAATTTCAGACAGAGGCTGTGGCCCCTCTCACCTTGCCTCCAAAGATGAACTGGAGTGTTGAATACAGTGTCGAAAATGAATACATGTGTATGCATGCACATGTGTGTAGTCAGGGAGCTGGGGTAGAAAGGGGGCTGGAGAAGGGGGGAGAAGGTTACAGAGGATTGGGGCCCAGACAAGACTGATGCACTCAGTTTGCAATACAGGACTTGTGGAACAGACTCGATCTTTTGTCTTAATTTTGACTGCTGTAATGAGTTTCACTTGTGTCCTATAAAACAGCCATTTTTGTGAAATTTCTTTCTCTGGCCCCCACTCCCAATTGTAACTGGAATAAGCACAGACAGAAAGATGTGGGTAGTCACCTGCTTAACATATATTGAGTTTCTATACAAATTGGGGGCAACGGAAACATTGCACCTGTCCTTGTGTTGCTGTCTGGGCAGCCCACAACCAAGGCATGACCTCGGAGCTGGTGCCTGGAGACACAGGCACATGCCCAGACCCAGTGTGGCCCAAAAGGTACAGCCACTGACCCCCCTCTGATTTTTCCTAAACAATGATCCTTAACAGAGTTCTTCTCCTTATTGACACACTGCTTTTGATATATAGTGTAGCACCTTCTTAGATAAAGAAGAATGACACTTTGGTTTGTGCTATAATGGCTAATGGCGGGGTTTCTTTTGAGGTTTATTTTGAATAAAGAGATTTGCCATCCTGGGGTATAACTGTGGGGATTACAGGCAATAGTGGTATTATTAGAAATTCAAGCTTTCCTGATATTATGATATCTATTTACTAAAGTCCTGAAATATTGAAAACTTTTCCCATTGTGGTATACTTTGTGGCTAGGTGACTTTAAAAACCAAACAAAACCAAATAAACAAGCCTCTCCACAGGAGAAACTCAGTTCACTCCATTCATAAATCTAAACGTCTCCACTCTGAGGGAGCTGGGAGAGTGCCGTCGCTCACTTTCTGAACCCAGCCAGCGGCTGTAAATAAGCCTCTCGCACCAACGCCCTGGACTTTGGCCACCACCGTCTCCCCACTCTCTGCTCTTTTCACCTCTTTCCCATCTCCTCTCCAGACCTCCCTGCACCATGCTCTCTCTGTGATCTCTTTGAAATGCATATTTAACTTGTCTTTTCCCTCCCTTTAAGCCCTTTAATTATTCGGTTACCTGAAATATAAAGTCTCACCTTCTTAGAGTAGCAGATAAGACCTTCCATGATGTGATCTTTGCCCTTTCCATGACTTTTCTCCAGTGGTCCTTAGTCTAGTTATTACAGCTAAGCTGCTCACTATATATAGTCTGTTTTGCAGCAGTCCTATAAGGGTAGGGTCATAATTCCCATTTTATAAATGAGGATACTGGACTTCAGAAGAACTAAATAAGTTTTCCTAAGATGTCACTGGGATTCAACATTTACTGGCACTAACATTTTTTAACCTCTTTCTTACCCTGCCTAATAGTTCTGTCCTTTGAAACTATGTAACTTAACTAACAAATCCAATGTTCTTCCATCATGTTTTGGTTGGTTTTTAGGCAACAATAGGAGCATCTCACAGAGTCCTAGAACCAGGAAGAAGAATAACACCAAAACTCAGGGAGCGACTCCAGTCTGGCATGGATGCGAAATCATGTACGACGGATGCAAAGACTCAGACACATAGTGGGTATGTTCACACACAGCAAGTTATTTTGTTTTCCAGGGTCTTGGTTTTCTTCCCCCATGCTGTGGGGAGAAGAAAGAGTACCTTCTTCACGTGGTTGTTTTAAGTATTGTGAGTGTATATACATATATAAAGTCACATTGCAGTACATAAAACAAGAA
Organism: Anoura caudifer; assembly: GCA_004027475.1. NCBI lineage: Eukaryota > Metazoa > Chordata > Mammalia > Chiroptera > Phyllostomidae > Anoura > Anoura caudifer. The sequence continues at coordinate 101,443 of PVKU01001931.1, read as the reverse complement.
CTTAAATGGTAGAAATGCAGCTCTTTATTTGTTTTTGCTTCACCTTGCTTTATAAATGAAATAAATGATTTGTAAGGCCTCAAAATAATATGGTTACGAATGCTGCTGTGGTTGGTATTGTAGCTGTGTGTTCTTTAGAAAAATGGTCAACTGCCATAACAAAACATTCTTTACTTACTTTTGCTTCTTTGTGAATGCTCACAAAATGCTGCCGTGGGGTGGCAGGACTGACCCGAGAGGCACTGGGTTCTGATTTCAAGGCTCCCATTAAACCCATCCGCTGCACAAGCTCTGAAAAATGGTATGACTTCTCCATGCCTGGACTTCCTCATTGAACATCTGGCCTGTATCCCAGCATTATTGTAGCCAGTAAAAATCATAGCTGGGGAAGTACTCCAGGAAGAAAGTTTAAATCTTATAAACTCAATTTGTGCCTACAACATGCACAGCAGAAACCATGCTACTGAGATATTCACTCAGATCGACTGCCTGTCCATAGAGACCATTATGGGAGACGTTCAGAAGAAAAAGCTCTGATTTCTGTGAGAAACCTAGCTCCCTTCTTTGGGATAAGGCCACACATACAACCTTATTGCTTTTTAAATTACATTTTATTGATTATGCTATTACAGTTGTCCTGATTTTTCCCCTTTGCTTCTGTCCACCTAGCAGCATCCACTCCCTCAGGTCATCCCCCCACCATTGTTCATGTCCATGGGTCAGGCATATAAGTTCTTTGGCTACTCCATTCCTCAAGTGTTCTTTACATCCCCATGGCTATTCTGTAACTACATACTTGTACTTCTTAATCTGCTCATCTCTTCACCCATTCCCCCACCCCCCTTCATCTGACAACCATCAAAATGTTCTCCATATGCATGACTCTGTCTCTGTTCTTATGTTTGTTTAGTTTGTTTTTAAACAAGTGTTGATAGATATGTATTTTTTGCCATTTTATTGTTCATAGTTTTGATCTTCTTTTTCTTAAATAAGTTTCTTTAACATTTCATGTAATAATGGCTTGGTAATGAGAACTCCTTTAGTTTTTTCTTGTCTGGGAAGCTCTTTATCTGCCCTTCAGTTTTAAATGATAGCTTTGCTGGGTAGAGCAATCTTGGCTGTGGGTCCCTGCTTTTCAGGACTTTGAATATTTCTTGCCAATCCTTTCTAGCCTGAAAAGTTTCTTTTGACAAATCAGCTGACAGTCTTTTGGGAGCTCCCATGTAGGTAACTAACTTCTTGTGTCTTGCTGCTTTTAAGATTCTCTCTTTATCTTTAACCTTTGGCATTTTAATTATGATGTGTCTTAAAGTGGGCCTCTTTGCATATATCCTGTTTGGGACTCTCTGTGCTTCCTAGACTTGCATGTCTATTTCCTTCACCAAATTAAGGATTTTTTCTTTCATTATTTTTTTCAAATAGATTTCCAATTTCTTGCTCTTTCTATTCTCCTTCTGGCACCCCTGTGATGTCAGTGTTGGACCTATGAAGTTGTCCCAGAGGTTGCTTATACTATCCTCACTTTTTTTTATTCTTTTTTATTCTTGTTGTTCTCATTGGTTGTTTTTGTTTCCTTATGTTCCAAATCTTTCATTTGATTCTTGGCTTTATCCACTCTACTGTTATTTCCCTGTAATTTGTTCTTTATTTCAATTAGTGTATCCTTTGTTTCTGATTGGGTCTTTTTTATATGGTTGAGCTCTTCTTCAAGTTCCTTGAGCATCCTTATTACCAGTGTTTTGAACTCTGCCTCTGATAGATTGCTTATCTGCATTTTGTCAAGCTCTTTTTCAGGAATTTTGATCTGTTCTTTCATTTGAGCCATGCTTCTTTGCCTCCTTGTTTTGGCAGCCTCCCTGTGTTTGCTTCTATGTATTAGGTAGAGTTGCTTTGATTTCGTGTCTTAGTAGTGTTGCCTAATGTAGTTGGTGTCCTGTAGGGTCCAGTGGCACAGCCTCCCCTATCACCCAAGGTGGGTACTTGAGGTGTGCCCTTTGTTTGGGCTAAGTATGTCCTCCTCTTGTAGTTGAGTCCTTGTTGCTGTTGGCAGATCAATGGGAGGGATTTACCCAGGCCAGTCAGCTGCAAGAACTGGCTGTGACCACTGATGACCAACCTCTGCCCTCTGTGGAGAATCAGCTGTGCAGTGGCAGGGTGATGGTGCTCCAACATGCTCTGTAGCTGTCCACTGGGTACACTGGCCCTGGGGTTTCCTGGGTGGTGCAAGCCAAGGTCAGCCCCAACCTATGTTTTGCCTGGGACCACCCTGAGTGAGCTATAAAGCAATCTGAGATAGCTGCTACTTGTGTTGGGCTTGGAGATTCCCAGGCAAAGCCAAGCTGTGAATCTAAGCTAGCTGCTACTAGTGCCAGGCCTGGGGCATATTGAGATCAGCTGTTGCTTTTTTGATAGGATTTAGGAAGTTGTGAAGCATGTACCCTTACTGGAATTAATTCGGTTCTCCCAGTGATAAGAGTAGAAACAATTTCATCAGGATCCAAGAATGTAATTTAACAAATGTAAATAGAGTTAGTCAACTAGTCATTGCTTAATTGCTTGGATTTGTACTTTTTTAGGAATAAGTACTCCTAGATCTAAATTTCCAGTTCTGTGCATTAACCACACATCCTCCCTTCATCACTCTTCAATGGGGAATATTTCATCATGGACCCTCCTGGCTGCCATACTACTGGAGGGTCCAACAGAGGAGTGAGGGGGGTCACAATTCTCATCCTATTTGTTGCTCTTTTATCACATTCCTATTAGAAAATATGAAGTTAATCTGGACTGTGTCTCTTCATGAGACATTTGTTATCATTGTCACCATCATCATTCTTATAAGTAGTTAACACTAATAATTAACAATAAGAACCACTCTCCAAACCTGGGGCAAAATATGGTCACATTTAGTTTTCAACTAAATCCTGTTTGAGTCTTATATGTCAGAATAGCATAAAGTTTTGCATCTCCTTCTTTGAGGTCTCCATCTCTTGAAGTTTCTGAGAACCACAAATTAGATTCTAGAAGCACGAAAGTATGTGAAAGTCATTGAGACTTCCACTTGGGAGAGGATGCTCTTATCATTACCACTTACTGCCGTATGGGGTTGCTGTTGATGGCTGGTCCTAAGTGGTCTGGTAAGTAGTCCTGGAAGCTGAGAACTGCATACATGCTGCTTTGAGACAGTTGAACCTACTTTCTCAGTGCCTAATTTTTCAAGAGCTTCCCTTGCTTCACTGAGGCTCCCATGATCACAGTTCTTGGTTCTCAGCAATTCCATTTTGTCTAAAGGTATCTCCTAAGACTCTATGTAGCTGAGCCCTTGCATCCATTTAGATTTCGTTTTTTTTCCCTCCTAAGAGTCAGATTTTTGTTTTCAACAGTCATAACATGAAAAGATTTCACCATGTTGCCTTTTTTACAACCATGAAGCTAGCAACCTCTTCCTTTAAGGGTAACTATGCTCAATGCCCCCAAGGGACTCAACCAGTTAGGAGTAGCCAAGGAAGCAGCCTGCTTTCCCTAACAGTGCCACTACTTTTTTGCTCTTCTAATGACATTAACCCTGACAGTCTCCAGGGCAATGCTATGCCCCTCTACATTTGGGAGAGCGAAGTATCACTAACACCTCAGAATAGCACCTGTTATTCCAGGACCATCTAGGTAGTTTATGACACTTCTTTTGATGGAGCAAAGAAAGGAAAAGACAGAAATATAGTATCATTACATTATGGGCATCTTAGCACATAACAATAAAAACATTAAATGTACCAAGTCCTTATTCTTTGCCACTGTGTTAAGCACGATATAGGTGTACTCCTTGTTAATAGTAAGGGCAGAGCCGGGGTCCAGTCTCAGATACAACTGATCCCTGGATTCAGCAACTGCTACCCTCTCTGAGTAGATATAGTCCTGTTGCTCCTGGCTTGGTGGGCAGAGGGCAGGCTGGATTTTAGCCCCTAGAGGCTTCTCTGTGAGTGCCCTTGGGTAGTGTCCAGACTGCATAACCTCAGCATCCCTGCCCAAACCCATGCTTTAACCTGTCAAAAGAGCACTGCATTTAAGTGTAAGAGCTTGATCACTACACTACTTGAGTATGAATTCTGGCTGCTCCACTACTAATTATATAACCTTTGGTAAGTTACTTTATTTTATTTGATCTTGGCTTCTCCACCAGTTAAGTGGGAATAACACCTGCCACATGTGGTTGTTGTGAGGATAAATGACTTTTATTCATGAGTCTCAGACCTAGCACATAGTAGATACTTAGTAAATACTGGTTTCTGTAAAATCAGTACTTTAACCCCTGAACTATCAGTGAAGGAATAGCAGGAAAGGGCGATGATAGAGAGAAACAATTTTATAGAATAGGCCTTTTAGGGCTGGCTTTGTCAAAGGCCTAAAAAGAGAGGGCTACATTCACATGTGGTTCCCTGGGGAGGTGAACTGGTGAACATCCAGGGTAGAATCCATGTTCAGGAATAATAGATATATGCTTAAACAGGGTACTGTGTTTTTCCAGGATCTCTGTCTTTCAGAATTCTGAAGCATGGCAGGTGATGAGGAGAGAAGCCAAGAGACCCCATTGTCTAGAAGTCTTACCCCAAAACAACTTCTTCCACAACAAAACAAAGTGCTCTCCTTGGCCAGCAAATCACTACTCCCATTAAAAATGCCCACATTTTGACTGTTCAAGACAATGGGAGCCCACACAATATTTGAATAGTACTAAGGTCCATGATGAAAACACAACTCACAAGCAGCTGTGAACCCATGCCTCTTGAAGCATGAGGGACTGACCTCAGGAAAATGAAATTGTACTCCTATCTAATTCCCACGACTCAGGAACTGCAGAAGTGCATGATGTCTTTTTTAGCTAAAGGTACTTTGTCTCTGACATGATCCATGGAAGAGCGGGTTATGTATTCATGGAGCATCTTGCTCATTTGACTATTTTTTAAATTGTGCATCAACTAGTGATCATGGCTAAAAATTAGAGGACAGAGGAGAAGGAAAGTTTGGGGAGGGAACTGAGAAAGCTTGCTTTAGTGGGGGAAAAGTCAAATAGTTTCCTTTCTTGAGGAAAGCATCCTGATAAATTCCACTGGCACCTCACTCCTCCTGACTCTGAATATCCAACGACTTTTATTGTCACCAACAATAATATGTGTCTTTAGGGTCTGGCAGCCCTCAAAGAAAAGAGTGAAGATTCCAATATAGATTATTCCAAAATAAATGGGTTTTGATGGAATCAGGAAGTTGGGCTTATTACCAGCTTCTTGGATGTGCAATGGTAGAAAAGTCAGCAGGTAAATCAAGACACTGAGAAAGTGATGGCTATCCTTGATTGGCTACTCAAGAGGAAAAGATGAGAGAAACATAACCTCAGATTTCAACCTCATTGCACAGAGGCTTCTGGCTAAGAAATTCCAAATCAAGTTAACCCCCATGTCTCCAGTGTGCTAGAAAAGAGAAACACACTCTATTTCTGAGGTACTGTGTGCTTTTCATATCATATGGGCTTTATATGTAGCCCATAAACTTTCATTGCCAGGTAACATGAGGTGTATTGACAAGAGGTCCCTGTCCCTTTGGTTTGTAGCAGTGGAAATGGTGTTGGACGAGGACACAGAAGATCTGCGTCCTTGTTTATTAGCTGTGTGACATGGCATAAGTTGCTTTATATCTTGGATCCCTTTATTTCATTTATAAATGGGGAAGCTAGTATCTGACCTTTTGGACTTACAAGCTAGGTGTGAGAATGAAATCAGGTAGTATGAATTAAAGCACTTCAGACACAAAGGAAGCAAGCAGTTAACGCATTGCAGGCCTCATTGCTGCTGATAAAACTGGCTGTGGGCTTTTCTTGTGACTTGATTTGGGGCATGCTGCCAAATTTCACAAAACCAATATGCTCCCAAGCACCATTTTTTATCTCACCTCCACCTATTGACTCTTCTCGATCTGCCTTTTGACCTCTCCTTTTCTCCGAAATTATTTTCTTGAAATTTACCAGTGACTTAAATAAATTTCATACTTATTTTTCACTAGTTTTCATTCTCAAACTCTCTGAAGCTCTGATGCCACTTCTCCATGAAACTTCCTTCTACTTGGGTGGCTCTGTGCTCTTCAGGCTTCTTCTCCGATGTCTCTAACCACTTCTCCACTGATTTCTTTTCTTTTTACTACTCCTAGATATGGATAGGTATTCTCCACGTTTCTGCCCTTGCTCCCTTTCACTACTTCCTTAGTGGTTTCACTCATCCTAAGTCTTCTTCGGGTTTCCCAATCAAACCTCAAAACCATTATGTTCATTGGACATTAGCATCATCATTCTTTCTATATCTTCCCTCATATCAGCTTTTTCCTCCGCTGCAAACTTGATAATGACTAATTTTCTTAGCCATAGAGGTGAGAAGCCTAATTTATTTGGGGCTCATGCCCTTCCCTAACCAGTGATCAATCTCACTAATTTTCCTCCTAACTGTTCTAACAGCTACCCTCAAATCTAGGCTCTCATCATCTCTCGCCAGTACTCCCTCAAGAACCTCCAAGCTATGGGCTAATAATCTTAAAAGCAGAGCTCCCATAATTCCTGCTGTTCTCTCTGACTGTTCTAGACTTGGGATTATAGCATGGTATCCATATGCCCTTCATGCACAGGCCCCATCCTGCCTGTTCAAGGATGTATTCCTGACTTCTACACACATATTCTGTATTTCAACTAAATTCAACAATTTCTGATCCCCATACATCCAATATTTATCACATGAATAAATAAATAAATGAATATGCAGTCAGTCCACTTTATTTTTTGTTTCTGGTCCTATTTCTTTGTATCCTTTCCTTCAGTCTACTATCTCCAGTCCCCTCTATGTCCCCAAACCCTACCGATTCTTCGAGACTCAGTACAAACCACCCCTCCTGCTCATGATCACATGAACCACCACAGTCACTCTTCCTCTGAGATTAGAGAGTCCTTTGATGGTGGTCATATGGTACTTATTCTGGCCCCTTGTATTCCTGTATGGTTTTACTTCCCCCCTCTTAGATTTAGTGCTTGCTGAAAGCTAAAACCATGCCTTCTTCATCCTTCTAACCCGTAACACTGAGCATACTGTCTTATGTGGAATTGAATTACAATAAATGATATTGCTTGAGGAAGTTCTCAATTTTGATGGATTTAAAACTAGCTCTTAAACTATTGGCCTAAAAATATAAGAACATAATTACTGTTCTCCTGAGACAGACTTTATCTATCAGTATTCAACTGCCTTCCTTGGGCTTTTATTTTATTACTTAATTGAGCCTTACCATGCGTAAGGTACTGTGACAAGTGTTTGCCAAGGATCATATATAACCTCCACCCACCCCAGAGACCTTTCAAGGTAGGCGTAATGTTTTCTTCACTTTAAAAATATGGAAACTGGCCCTGGCTGGTGTAGCTCAGTAGATTGAGTGTGGGCCTATGAACCAAAGGATCACGGTTTGATTCCCAGTCAGGGCACACGCCTGGGCTGCAGGCCAGTTCCCAGCAAGGGATGCATGAGAGACAACCACACATTGATATTTCTCTCCCCCTCTCTCTCCTTCCCTTCCCCTCTAAAGATAAATAAATAAAATGTTTAAAAAATTCCTTAAAAATATGGAAACTGAAGCTCAGAGAGGTTAAATAAAGCACAGAGATCACACAGCTAGCAAATGGCAGCATTAAGACTTGAGCTACAAAGGATATAGTCTTAGCCTTGACTATATAATAAATAAGGCCACAGTTTTAGCCTGATACATTCTAGTTTTTCTCCCTAACCCACATTGACTTGATTATCCATGGTTCTTAATTTAGCCACTTGCGAATTAATTTCTATTTTTAACTAGTGCTACTTTTTGTCTGTATGTGTTGAATTTTGTCCTAATCTCCTTTGGCTTGGATGCAATCCTTGGGAAAGTGCTGCTGTGTCTTAATGTTCTCAGCTGTTCACTGAAGGAGCAAAGCCGTAGATGTTTCCAGAGGCAGCTGTCTGCAAACCCCTGCTATGGTTAAAAACAAACTTAGAAAACTAAGCTCCTGGAGCCAGAGAAACATGTGTAATTTATTGTGAGACGGAAAATACTTCAGGAAGCCCAAGAGGGAAAGAAATCTTTTTACCTACTTCCTGCAAAAGCTCCAAATAGCCAGCCGTATCTTATATTTTTCTAGTTGCAAAGGCATATTTTTCCCTCTGAAATTCACAAAGGGACTTTGTGGCAAGTATGAATTGATACAAAATCATACTCAACTAATTGTCATAATTATAGCACTTCCTTTCCATAAATTTGATGTCCAGTAGCCCTTAGCAATGACGTGTTATTTCAAATAAAGCTATGAAATCGATCCAACACAAAAAATATTTATTGAACTGCTACTACATGCCAATCTTGGATTAGGGTTGGGGCATACTCTGGGCTCCCTAGAATAAGGATATCACATGCAGAGAGTTTAAAAGAATTATATTGTTACAAGATGGTTATATTTCATGTTAAATGATATAATATTGACTGTAAGTAGACTATGGTAAATCTAGGATGCAGTTTGTAATCTTAGAGGAACCAAAAAGAAAGCAGTATAGCTAAAAGACAGTAGAGAAATTTAAAAAAAGAATACTGAAATTAATTTAATTAATCAATAAGAAGCTATAAAATTAGCAACAGAGAAAGAGCCACAACAAAGACATATACAAATAGAAAACAAGTAACAAAATGGTAGACTCACACCCAACCCTAGCAATGACTATAGTAAATATAAGTGTCAAATAAGAGACAGAGATCATCAAACTGGATTTAAAAATTGCAAGACCCAACTCCATGCTATTGATAAGAGATGCATATTAATACAAAAAATGCAGAGAACTCGAACATAAAAAGATGGAGAAAGATTTACCATGAAACAGTAAGCAGAAGAAAGCTGGTGTGACCATATTAATATTGAACGAAATATTCTTGCAAATGAGAAATATCGTTTGAGATAAAAAAGAACATTTCATAATTAATAAACTGGTCAGTTTATTATGAAGACTTAAACATCCTAAATGTATGCACCTAATAGTAGGGATCAAAAATATATGAAGCAAAAGCAAACACATCTAAAAGAGAAAGGTAAATACCAATTATAGATGGAGAATTTAAAATGCCTCTCTTGGTAAGTTATATAATGAGAAAAAAATAATGTACAACTTTAGAGGAAATCTACAAATATCTTAAAACACAAAGATGACCAACACACAGGGATAAATAGAAATGATGTATATTTCTGTACCTATTAAAAATTGAATTTATTTTAAAAGCTTCCCACAAGAGTACCTAAGGCCCAAATGGTTTCAGTGTTAAATTCTATCAAATATTTAACAAAGTGATGATATTATTTTTATACAAACATTTTTAGGAAAGAGAAAAATAAAAAGCACTTTGCTATTTTTTTGAGGCAGCATAACCCCAATAACAAAACCTGACAAAGATACTAAAATGTATGAAAACAATATAATAAGTCTCATAAACATAGATGTGAAAATCCTTGAAAAATACTGGCAAATTAAATACAAAAAAATTGGAGAACTTCTGGCCAAGATGGAGGTGTAGCTGGACATGCTGTGCCTCCTCTCACAACCAAGATTAAGGACACCAAAAACATAGAACCAAAAAAAAAAAAAAAAAAAAGAAAGAAAAAGAAAACCCAACCAGGACAGAGAGAAAATTGAATTATGCAGGGGTCTGACAACGATTCACCCAGACCAGCGACTGGAGGAGGCCCTGCAACCAGAGGTGGCCCTGTGACCAGAGGCGGCAGAGAGAATGGAGGCAGCCCTGCCACCGGGGGCAGCTCTGCAACCAGAGGAGGCCCCATGACTGGGGGTGGCCGAGTGACCAGGGGCAGCTCTGTGACTGGAGGCAGCTGAGTGACCACTGGGGGGAGGCTCTGCAATGGGGGAGGCTCTACGACTGGGACCGGAGGTGGCTCTGCAACCAGTGGCCCTGTGACCGTAGGAGGGGACTTTGAGGAAGACCCACAGCTCATACCCATGATCCTAGGTGAGACAAAAAAAAAAAACAAAACAAAACAAAAAAAAAAAACAAAAAACCTGGAACTGTGAAAAAACCAGAGTTGGACCCAAAAAGGGAGCATCCCAGCAGCTTGAAACAGTGGAAGCTGTGAACACCAAGATACCAGAAGGAGACTGCACCATTGAATCTCACAGGTATTCTACCACAGAAGTTCACACCATAAACCCAGGGAGCCAGAACAGACCAATTTAAGAAGCTGAGGCTGACAAGAAGAGTCTCACAAACAATGGGAAGACAAAGAAACAATCCCAAAATGAAAGAAAAGGAGGAAGCCTCAGAAAGAATGCTAAATGAAATGGGGGAAACTCAACTATCAGATTTTGAGTTCAAAGCAGGGGTTGTCAGGAAGCTCCATGAGCTCTCAAAGAGCTACCAGAAACTACAGGGAAGCTACAGTGAACTCACTGCAAACTATATCAACATGAAAAAGGAAATAGAAACTATCAACAAGGGCCAAGAGGAAATGAAGAACACAATTTCTGAACTGAAGAACACAGTGGAAGGAATGAAAAGCAGAATCAATGAAGCAGAAGATCGGATCAGCGAGTTGGAGGGCAAAATAGAAAAAAAAAACATGCAGAAAGAGCAAGAAAAGGAAAAGAGGCTCAGAAAGAATGAAGAGGGATTAAGAGAAATGCAAAACAATGTGAAACATAATAATATCCATATAATAGGGATTCCAGAAGGAGAAGAAGAAGAGCAAGGGATAGAAAACCTATTTGAAAAAGTAATGATGGAAAACTTCCCTAATTTGATGAGAGAAAAAGTCACACAAATCCAGGAAACACAGAGAGTCCCAACCAAGAGGAACCTAAAGAGGCCCACTTCAAAATACATCATAATTAAAATGGCAAAATTCCAAGACAAAGAGAGAATCTTAAAGGCAGCAAGGGAGAAAAAGGAAGTAACATACAAGGGAGCCCTGATAAGGATAGCAGCTGAATTCTCAGTGGAAATGCTCCAAGCCAGAAGAGAATGGCAAGAAATATTCCAAGTAATGAGAACCAAAGGCCTGCAACCAAGACTACTTTACCCAGCAAGGCTTTCAATCAAGATAGAAGGCCAAATAAGGAGCTTCCTAGACAAAAGAAGTCTAAAAGAATACACCTCTACCAAACCAGTTCTGTGATAGATGCTAAAGGAACTGCTTTAAGGAAAGGAAGGAAGGAAGGGGGAGAGAGAGAGAGAGAGAGAAAAGAACATAGATATGAAAATGGCAATGAATCAGTACCTATCAATAATGACCTTAAATGTAAATGGATTAAATGCTCTGATCAAAAGACATAGAATAGCTGAATGGATAAGAAAGCATGACCCACATGTATGCTGCCTACAAGAGACCCACCTTAGGACAAAAGACCAATACAGACTCAAAGTGAAGGGCTGGAAACAAATTTTCCAAGCAAATGGACAGGAGAAAAAAAGCTGGGGTAGCAATACTCATATCAGACAAAATAGACTTCAAAAGAAGGGCCATAAAGAGAGATCCAGAAGGTTACTTCATAATACTCAAGGGAAGAATCCACCAAGAAGACATAAACATCGTAAATATATATGCACCCAACGTAGGAGCACCTAAATACATCAAGAAAATCTTAGAGGACTTCAAGAAAGATATTGACAGCAACACAATTATAGTAGGGGATTTTAACACCCCACTGTCAAAAATGGACAGATCTTCCAAACAAAATATCAACAAAGATATTGTGGCATTGAACAACACTCTAGATGAAATGGACTTAACTGATATATATAGAGCCATTCATCCCAAAGAAACTAAATACACATTCTTTTGAAATGCACATGGAATATTTTCAAAGATAGACCACATGATAGGACACAAAACAAGCCTCAACAAATTCAAGAAAATTGAAATCATACCAAGCATTTTCTCCGACCACAAGGGACTGAAACTAGAAACCAACCCCAAGGGGAAAAACTCAAAACACTCAAACTAATGGAGATTGAATAGCATGCTATTAAACAATGAATGGGTCAAGAATGAAATTAGGGAAGAAATAAAAAAGTTTCTGGAAACAAATGAAAATGAACTCACAACAACCCAAAACTTATGGGACACAGCAAAGGCAGTCCTCAGAGGGAAGTTCACAGTGATACAGGCCTACCTAAAAAAGATAGAAACATTTCAAACAACCTAACTCACTGCCTACAAGAACTTGAGGAACAACAAAAAAGACAGCCCAGAGCAAGTAGAAGGAAGGAAACCAAGATCAGAGCAGAATTAAATGGCATAGAGACTAAAATCACAATTTTTAGGATCAATGAATCCAGGAGCTGGTTCTTTGAAAAGATAAACAAAATTGACAAGCCTTTAAGCAGGCTTATCAAGAAAAAAAGAGAGAAGACCCAAATAAACACAATCAGAAATGAAAGAGGAGAGATTGCAACTGACACCACAGAAATACAAAGGATTGTAAGAAATTACTATGAAGAAGTGTATGCCAAGAAATTTGAAAACCTAGGTGAAATGGACAAGTTTCTAGAAAAATATAGTCTTCTAAAACTCAATGAAGAAGAAGCAGAAAGCCTGAACAGACCAATAACAGCAGATGAAATTGAAGCATTAATCAAAAAACTCCCAACACACAAAAGCCCTGGACCAGATGGTTTCACAGGAGAATTTTACAAAGCATTTAAGGAAGTGCTATCCCCTATCCTTCACAGACTATTCCAAAAAAATCCAAAATGATGGAAGACTCCCAAACTCTTTTTATGAAGCCAGCATCATCCTAATCTCAAAACCAGATAAAGACACAACAAAGAAAGAAAACTTCAGGCCAATATCACTGATGAACATAGACGCTAAAATCCTCAACAAAATATTGGCAAACCACATCCAACAATACATTAAAAGGATCATACACCATGACCAAATGGGATTCATCCCTGGGATGCAAGGATGGTTCAATATTTGCAAATCAGTAAATGTAATACATCACGAAAACAAAACCAAAGACAAAAATCACATGATCATATCAATAGATGCAGAAAAAGCATTCGATAAGGTACAACACCCATTTATGATAAAAGCACTCAGCAAAGTGGGAATAGAGGGAGCATTCCTCAACATAATAAAGGCAATATATGAGATACCTACAGCGAACATCATACTCAATGGGCAGAAACTAAAATGTTTTCCACTAAGATCAGGGGCAAGACAAGGATGTCTATTTTCACCACTTCTATTCCATATAGTATAAGAAGTCTTAGCCACAGTGATTAGACAAGAAAAGGAAATAAAAGGCATCCAAATCAGAAAGGAGGAAACAAAACTATCATTGTTTGCAGATGACATGATAGTGTACATAGACTATCCTGTAGACTTGGCCAAAAAGCTGCTCAACCTAATAAATGAATTTGGCCAAACAGCAGGATACAAAGTCAATATCCAGAAATCAAAGGCATTTTGTATACCAACAATGAAACAGCAGAAGCAGAAATCAAGGAAAAAATCCCATTCGTTATAGCAAAAAGAAAAATAAAATACCTAGGAATAAACCTAACCAAGGA